>CM074718.1:172243535-172801035 GCA_037306005.1 Rhinophrynus dorsalis
CCTAGTGTCACAAGGAGGGAAAAGTTTTGGAAGATGGTGAAGGAGTACGTAGCAGACCGTGTCAGCGTCCTCAATGATCCCTCTGTGCCTTACAACTACTGGGTGTCCAAGCTGGACACGTGGTATGAACTGGCACTCTACGCCTTGGAGGTGCTGGCCTGCCCTGCTGCCAGCGTTCTGTCTGAGCGGGTATTTAGTGCTGCTGGTGGCATCATAACAGATAAGCGTATCCGCCTTTCCACCGAAAATGCTGATAGGTTGACACTTATAAAAATGAACAAGGCCTGGATTTCCCCTGACTTCTCCACTCCACTGGAGGAAAGCCCCGGGTGAACATAAAGTGACTTTATATATGTTAATTACAATGATGGGAATACTCTGTATTCCCATTCACCCCTTCCACCCAAAAAACGGGTATATGGTTGACTCTCTTCCATATACCCTGTGATATAATTTTTATATAGGGCCAGCTCACCAGCGGGCCCTGTGATATAATTTTTATATAGGGCCAGCTCACCAGCGGGCCCTGTTTGACAACTTTTTGTATAGGTCAGCTCACCAGCGGGCCTTCTTATATAATGTTTAGGATGGTCAGCTCCGCAGCAGACCCTCACCCATAATGTTTTAGATGGTCGGCTCAGCGCACGTTTCCCTCTTAATCATGGCCCCAGTTCCGAAAAATCGATGAAATTTTTGCAGAATTTGCAGATGATATACAAGTAAATATACAGCAAATACTGTTTGGTAACAATGTTTCGCCTAAAGTCGTTTTTATCTTCCTTTTTGTGTGTTTTACGGTCAGTCTGTAAAAATGGCGTACTACGGGCGAAACATCGTTCCCAGCAGCGACGTTGGAGTCCAAGATGCATCCAGACATCCTCCCTATGCTGTCCCTGAACCATTTCTGTGGTGTTTCCATCATTTTCTGCCCTTTTCCTATGGACCAGGCACCCTCCCCTCATCAGAGCAGGGGTGCCTGGTGTAATGCTCGAGTCCTCCCATTGACTTCAATGGGGCTCGGGTGCTCGGCCGAGCACTCGAGCCTCCGGGGGTGCTCGGCCAGAGCACCCGAACACCCGAGCATTGGGGTGCTCGATCATCACTAATAATGATATATAAGGTGTAAAGAAAAGCACCACCAAAAGCTCCCACAAACACCCATAGTCTGTCCTATAGTCCTCCCACTGGAAAAAACAGAGGAAAAAAGAGAATGCTTGTTTGGTGAATTGGTATTAGGCATGCATAAGGAAAGAAAAATCGATCTATGTCCCTGTTTTTGCATTAAATAGTATTCATACCGTCCCCCATTGTTTAAAAATATCTTCCTCTATAAAAGCCAGAAAGGTGCCATATTACCAAGAGAATTGGTACTTTGACCAATCTAATGCATTATTAGTGCATGGTGCTGCCCAGTTGTACCACTGCTAGTATAAAGATTAGCACCAAGATGGCAACAAAACCTGGGGTTTTAAGCTTGAGGCTAGGAGTGTTATCCATGTCAGTCATTACCTAGCAACAACCAGTTTGTAAGGTACCTTTACATGGTGCCTTACAGGTAACACTTTAGTCATTCATGCTAATATATTTCAATTAGGCACTTCTGTAAGTAAATACAATTCGTGCTATTGTTCATGACCACGCTTGAATTCTACTCTCATTGTTCATGAGGGAAAGCAGCTGCAGCAGTGAAATACAATTATCAGCTGGCATGAAACATGTTTTGTTTTGTTCGGAGGTGAGATAGCATGTGTCTAGCAGAACCTATTGATTACGATTATGTCTTGCATTGTTTAGAAATAAAAAAGACACAAAATGTAAGATGACCTTTTTCAATTTGTAACTGATCTCACACTCTAAAATTGTGTGAAACTGCGGTCAGTGGGTATATTGTGGGGCTGAGTTATATCTCCTGTAAGTGATCCATCAGCAGCAGATGGGTGATAGAATTATAAATATTTACAACACAAACAAGAGCTTTATTTAAATTAATCTTTTGAATGCCAAGCTATGTGTTGATAACCTCTCTGACACTGAAATGGGTTAACCCTTTGAGTGCTGGAAGTGTGTGCAATGCATTGCTTTGCAATTCGGTGAACACTCCTCTGGCATTCAAAGTGTTAAAGCTAATGTAGCCATATTCAGTATACTTGCAAAATGGAAAACTGTCAATGGTTTTCAAACAGGGATCTTTGAAAACCCAGGTTTTCCCTGAAGAAGTGAAAGTGCTTCCACCAAACAAAGTTTTGTAATGATGGGCAAAGGAACAAAAGTGGTGTTACAGAAAAGAGGCTCAGGTACTATGAACATTGGAGCAATTCTGGAACAAACCAACTGCATCGTAGGGGACAATGAAAAATTACAGTTGTTTTAAATTGGGTTTTAATCCCTTGAATACGTTGAAGATTTCTCTAACATTAAGAGGATTAAAACTCCCAAGTAAATCAGTTGGAAGTTTGGAAATGTTTATTAGTTGCCATAATGCATTTGACCAGAGTTGCTGTACTTTTTTCCCTTGTATGTCAGTGCATATGTGGTTCTGAGACTACCAGTGGACACATGGTAGATTATGGTAATGGGTATCTGAAACTGTAGTAATATATTAGTCTTAATGCAAGTTTTAGTACAAACTAATATCCATTGTGTGTGATATTGATACAAACATCACCCCTTGGGTGTTAGAGAGGTATCTAGCATCTGAGGAGTTAAGGGTTTGGTTTGAGATTTCTTGTAAAACTAAAGGATTCCCCCCAACACAAAAAGTTTGAGTGATATAAGAATATGTTATTCCAGACATTTATTTTCTCAGCAATAGACATCGTTCACAATATCATATCCATATTCATGGATGCTAGGAAGGTCTCTGCGTGCATTACAAAGCAATCCTTTGGTCAACGTGATGATACACAGGATCTTCTTGATACACACTCCGAATGCTCTCAGCTCCTGGTCATTGTCTTGCCCAGATTCGCCTCTCCTCAATCTCACAGGTACCAACAGACCAATAGAATAACACAAATGCAGTACCCAAAAAGCATGGGGGTTTAGTTGGTGGGAACCATTCAGAAGAGAGATATAAAGGACCATCAATGAGGACCATGGAAGGGGACAATGACATTCAGTTTGAGCAATCAGGATATCACCTACAATAGAATTATAAGGCTAGAAGCCAGCACTTTATTCAGCAGTGGCTGCCAGTTGCTTTTACTCAGATATATTTCTCCCAAGAGAGCTGGGCTACAAGTTACCTTTGGTCACAGTGACCTCTCTAGGATGTATGGGATTGACCCTCTGAGAGCAAGTGTGTAGTTCACTGACACAACACTTTGCACAACTCCCTTACATTCAAAGTGCTAATTTGACTGCACGCACCAAAAGAGGTATCCTTAAAAGAGTTAACCTTAGAAAAAAAACATAGGAGGTCAAATAGTAATTAAAAATGGAACCATAAACCCAAAGGGAAATACTAACTCATTGGGGCAAATGTATGAAATAATCAATGCGTACCGGTGGACACACTATGCCAGAACTAGACTTTTATGCTAGCAAATTCCATCTCAGTCCTATTACATGCACATGATAATGGAGTACATATTTTCAGTTATTTCTATAAGAATTACTTCATATATTGATAGAGAAAAGAACAGCCCTGAAATACTGTAGACCGCCCCCTTGTCCTCCACTTGGCACAAGGACCATTAAATAGAGAAAATCTGGCATACGTAGATTAGTACATTGGCCTAGGCCGATTCCTTCTCTTGATTTAGCATGGAATTAGTTTTGTACACTTATCCCCACTAAAAACATTGTTTCTTTTGTTGTAATTTTATTTTTAGACAATGTTACTACAATGTGTTACATTCCATTGATTATCACATATGGGTTTTATGTTATATACACATATTTGTTGCCTCTCCCAATAGCATTGTAATGATACATAAATGGAGAGGTTGCAGCCAGATGCATTGCTAGGTTCCCAAAAGACCAGGGTATTGGGCTCTTTTAATACATTATTACTCACCCTCCCTTATGCCACGTAATCCTTTGATGAAAGGAGAGTATTTGCAATGCATTTCTTGGCAAGGTGCCTGACACCCTCTGTTCTTCAAGAGGTTAAATATGGAAGACCATATTAAAAAGGAAATATACAACTAACCATTTTCTTTCAATAGACTATTGGAGTATTTCACCACTATACTGAAGGAGAAATAACACCTCTCAATAATTACCTACCCACTTACCTTACTGTGGCCAAAAAATGTTAATATCCCATTTAAATATAACACTTGAAATAGCATCTTCAGCAGTTCTGGATATCATGTCCATAGAGACAGACATGACAGTTTGAGGATATTGACAGCTTGTTCCACAGCAGGTAGGATGTTGATCATGGGGAAACATCAGTCTGCATTTTGGAGTCAGGAAGGAATTTTTTTACCCACTTTGGGCTTAAAGGGGAATTATTACCCCTATACAAGTCTGGCTTAAAAGTAAATTTATATAGCAACTAGCTGGAATACTATTGTGTTTTTTTTTTGTTTCTTTTTAATTTGTTGTTTGGACGAAATTAAATGTTTAATGATGATCGTGTGTCTACCTTCCGGACAGACTGCAGGTACAGCTATGCACCGTAGTCTGTCACTGTTCCTCTGCTCTGTACCCGCTGTCTGTCAATGTTCCTCTGCTCTGTACCCTCAGTCTGTCCGGAAGGAAGGCACAGGATCATCATTAAACGTTTAATTTCGACCAAACAATGAATACAAAATAAAAAAAAAAACAATGGTATTCCAGCTAGTTGTATATAAATTTACTTTTAAGCCAAACTTGTATAGGGGTGATAGTTCCCCTTTAATTGAAAAAAATAATAATAATAATGATAAATTAATTAATTAATTAATTTATTTATATTGCATGGGGTTTTTTTTAGCCTTGACTATGTTACTATGTTACAGTTGCTGGAAGTTGTTTTTTTTAAACTGAAATAGCAGCAGTACACAAACTTGCTTTATACTTTTAGAATCAACACTGGCGCATGGCCGATACCTCCAAGTTGGATGATAGGAGGGATAAAATCTGGACTTCCCACTGTTCAGGTGTCTTATTTTGTCCTAAGGTGAGGCAATATATTTGAGGTTTTAACCTGAAACCTTGGGCTTGAAATGATTTAGTCAGTATCTAGCAATGCAATAGCAACTGTACAGATGAGCAAATTGTTTGACAAAACTATGGTTATATTTGGTATTGGTGAAGACACAAACCCACACACACATATAAACACATGGCACACACGGCACACACACACACAAACACATTCAGAGCATGCAGACAAACACTCCCACTGAAATACATTAACACAAAGAGAAACACACAAAGGGAAGGGTTTGAGGCTGTTATAACTGCCATTTGAGATTCCTATCTGTATAAAGAGGTTTTACACATTTGGTTCATACAATAACATACAATTAGAAAACTTTTTCGCACTGAACAGACCTCATTTTCTTGAGATGTGTATACACAAATTCTAACATCTCAGGAAATTAAATAGTAGAGCTAATTGGTCTAATGACGTGAGATAATTTGGAAATTGGGCTATTAAAGAGCTGCAGTAAAATAAAAATCTGGACTGAAAGTCTGCAAAGTGTAATTACATGACTTTACTCTGTACTTAGGAAATAGGAGGTGGAGTAGTCATATAAAGAAGAGCTTTTAACTCTAGGAGAGACAGAAGGGGAGATTTACTGATATGATTCTGTGCTAAGCTAGGAGCTGGAACTGATTTCTTGTGCAACACTTGACTAATGCCAATTTACTAGCCTACTATGGTGAAAATCATTCTGTGTATGCTACTTGCACCAAGGGTAGATAGAATAGAATAAATGCATATGTTGGGGTGTTCCATTCCACCATTGATTAACAAGGGGAGGGGAATGTGGGAGTAAATGAGTGAACTGGGGTGATTCATTCCTCTGTACCTTGTATAACACAATGACCTAACAAGGGAAGGACAGTGTGGGAGTAAATGTGTGTGTGTGTTTTGGGGTGATCCATTCTCTGTGTCTTGTATAACACAATGAACTAACAAGGGGAGGGCAGTGTGGGAGTACATGTGTGTGTTGGGGTGAATCATTCCTATGTGCCTTGTATAACACAATGAACTAACAAGGGGAGGGCAATGTGGGAGTAAATGTGTGTGTTGGGGTGAATCATTCCTATGTGCCTTGTATAACACAATGAACTAACAAGGGGAGGGCAGTGAGGGAGTAAATGTGTGTGTTGGGGTCAGCCATTTGTCTGTGCCTTGTATAACACCACTAACTAATAAGGGGAGGGCAGTGTGGGAGTAAATTAGTGTATTGGGGTGAGCCATTCTCTGTGCCTCATATAACACCATGAACTAACAAGGGGAGGACAGTGTGGGATTAAATGTGTGTGTTGGGGAGAATCATTCCTATGTGCATTGTATAACCCCACTGACTAACAAGGGGAGGGCAATGTGGGAGTAAATGTGTGTGTGTTGGGGTGATCCATTGCTTTGTGCCTTGTTAAACACCATGGACTAACAAGGAGAGGGCAGTGTAGAAGTAAATGTGTGTGTTGGGGTGATCCATTCCTCTGTGCCTTGTATAATGCCATGGACTAACAAGGGGATGGCAGTATGGAAGTAAATGTGTGTTGGGTTGATCCTTTCCTCTGTGCCTCGTATGATACCATGGTCTAATAAGGGGAGCCATTCAGGCATTAGACTCTTAGCAATGGCAAATATGTATGCCGGTATGCACTAAATTGATCATACTCTCTATTACATACTCACAAACGCATGGACATATGGCAAAGAAAATTAGCGACACTAGATGATTCACACATTCCCCATTCACAGTTTGGGTGAATATTGGGAGGACTGTATTTTGTGTTGGGATGAAATGTAAACCTATAGGACAAGAAGGGAAATGACACATGGGATGGAAGGGAGGGCTACAGAGGTTGCTAAAGCCATGAAAGTTAAATCAAAGAACTAGCAGTTGTGTCATAGGTAGGGTGACCAGACCTTACCTTAAACCGTGGACACATGTGAAAAATGCATACTGCAGGGCTCCTTGGATTTAGTGCAGTCCTGAAATATGCATATTTCCTATGTGTCCCTGGTTAAAGGTAAGGTCTTGTCACCCTAGTTATAGCCTTGTTGCTCCAAATTTATTGAGCTCTATTGATGCTGATATACTAGGCATGGATTGGCAAATAGTGTAATTTCCTTCTAGCCTGCATCTGAAGAACAGAAGAGGTATTTTCCCTTTCAACAGAAGTTTCTGTGGGAAGTAAAATGCTGGTGAAAAGACAGATTTGTTTTGCTGGAAATGTATTACACTGGGCTTAATCAATAAAGGACCAGAGTGGTGTGCAACAGATTGCAAAGCAATGCACTACCCATCTCACTTAACTTTATTACATGCAAGCCTGCACACATTCACACACAGACATTCCTAATACTAAGAAGAAATGGGGCAATTCGACAAAAAATCATCATCATTGACTTAAATGGGGCCATCTCATGTAGCTGTACTTTGAGGTATGCAGTAAAGCATGTGGATTCAAGAGTGTACCAGCTCATACACTATTCTGTCATTAAGACTTTAATGCAAGCAAGCTCCAAACATTTCCCCATGGC
Organism: Rhinophrynus dorsalis; assembly: GCA_037306005.1. Classification (NCBI taxonomy): domain Eukaryota; kingdom Metazoa; phylum Chordata; class Amphibia; order Anura; family Rhinophrynidae; genus Rhinophrynus; species Rhinophrynus dorsalis. The sequence goes on from CM074718.1 coordinate 172,251,196, forward strand.
GTGCACAGGAAAATGAAATAAAGTTATAGCACCCTCCCGTGATTGCAGTTAGTGCACAACTTTAAGAGGAGAGATGGAGATGGGGAGAGAGAGAGTGTGTACAGGAGAATGGGAGAAAAAGAGAGCAAGATGGGAGAGACAGAGCAGGGAAGTAGGGTGGAGATAAAATGTGGGAGTAAGTATCTGTGAAACAGAGGGGGAATAGTTGTTCACCAGTCCTGCCTGCCTACTAACCCATCAAAGACATTGCTCAGACAATTGGCCCAGACAGGAACAAGTTTGATTGATATCTGAAGGTAAGCAAACTTGCTTTTTTTCCTCTGACATCAAGAGACCTGTTTTTCCTGAAAGTTGATTGGTTAAAAAGACAAATAAAACAAAAAATACAATGCCTGGCTCACAAGATGTGTTTTTTTGTATTTGTCTTGAGGAAAAGCATATTTCATATACATTCTAAATTTACCGAAATTGTTTTTCTCATCCCTAGGTGGAAACCATAGACTTAGACTTTGATACATGGACATGAAAGAATTACTGCAAGGAACTGCTGCAGATCAGAAATTCACTCACTAATCCTGTAAAATAAAACTCCAGCCATCTTGTTTCAGAGTCTGTTTTGTTCTCTAAATGTTCCCCTTAGTTTGGCAATCCAAAGGGGATGATCAATTAATTAGGATTTGGGAAGATTCACAAAATGGATCTAGCATATGTTATGTTATCTCTAAGTTCTAGCTGCAATTGATGCCTATCACTTTTAACAGGAGAAAGTGCTGAATCACCAACACCACCACCACTTTTACCTGCTGAAATAATGGTTAGGCCTAAGGTAACTGGCATTCAATGCAAAAACTGTATGTGGTGCCTCCGCTCACTCCATACCCTCCTATAACTACAATGTACACATAAGTTTTAATATGCAATGACCTACTTGATGCAATAAAGCAAGTTATCTAGTGACTTACATGATATGAATGAGCTCACAATTTAGATACCCATGTGTGACCACAAACTTGACCTTTTGCTCTTCAACTTATCTCTCAAATATTGTCCACTAGATTTATATAAATTAACAATAAACTTATATAATACCCACTCTGAAGTTAATTTATTCTCCAGAATCAGATGAACTGGGCAAATTCATGGAAAAGCAGCCTACTCAGGGCACTGGTGCACTAGCTGCTGTGAATCCCATGAGGAAGTGGGGGTGGGACACTGGCTTGGAGATTGCTCATAGAACATGACCAAGAGGGAGGGTGGAAGTACTTCAGCACATCTCACATTAGGATACTATGGATGGTTGGCATCATCTGTTATGGTAGGGAGTGAAAGAGTGCTCAGATACATATTATATCATCATCATTTTGTGCTTTCTGGACATGGAAACCTGTGACTTCAAGAAGACTGCACACTCCAAAGGCTGATCCTTGCTAGCAATGATACCGTTCTTTATCGCCTCTCTCAAACAGGCCCTGCAATCAATTATTTTGACTTCTGCTTTGTTTGTGACATCTTCTCTCACACTCTGAAATCTATTCTAACTAGCTCTTATCTCCTTAAAGGGATAGTAATATTTCATAATAAAAGCAGCTCTAATTAATCATCATAGTATTTGGTCTTTGGAGAGTGTTTTATCAATTCTGTCAGAGTTGTAGTTCAAGAGTAATTCAATGACAAAGTCTCCCCCTCCCACCCCTTTTACTGATGTAAAACTGTTCAGCCAGAGCAGAAGGGAGGTGCCCAGGTAGACTGCAGAGAAGGACAATCTTCAATTAAGATAAGGGAAAAACCTGAAAAACTTGTAAAGGGGGGCAGGGTTTTCATTGTTCTCATAGTAAGAAGATTGTCCCCTGCTGTTATCTGTCTGGTCTTACAACCAGATTCCACATCTGAGAACAGATGGCTTACACTAGGTAAAAGGGGCAGGAAGGGAAACTTTGCTTGTGAATATCTCTCAAACCATAAAGGTTTGAGAGATAAGACTTATATCATTCTTCATGTTTTTTAATGCCTACAAAATAAAATAAAGATAAAACAAAGTATTACTATCCCTTTAAGTCCTTGACAACCTACCTGAAGCTGTTCATTACACTGTCTGTAAAATGATAAGCATGAAGACTGTTTTTCTATGACTATACCATTCACATATTAAATAAGATAACAGTAAAATCTGGGAACCCCACAGTATAACAACAAAGATACTTTACCAGGTAGAAAACTTCTGCTGTATATGGAGAGGGTACACACAAACAATGGGTTATATTTAATAAGCTAAGAGATAACATTCTGGAGCAAACCAACTGCACCATAGAGGAAAAATAAAAATTCCCACATTTCCATTAATTAAAATGGGAGAGTATATCTGGAGAGAGAGTATATCTATAACATTCAATTGGTTAGAATCCACATTTAAATCATAGGTTGTTTTCATGTCTCCCCCATGTTTCTAGTGGTTGGTTAGTTGGCACCAGGCTTGCACCTCTTTAGCTTAGTGAATAGAACCCTAAGTGTGGCTGGAGGAATTCACAATTTGAGTGTATGAGAATTGTTAATTATCTGCTCTTAAAGGGATAGTAATACCTCAATTAAAGTTTAGCTTCGATTATTATTTACAATTTTTTTTAACATGTTGCACTATATATAGTTACTTACAGTGTTGTAATTCGAATGCTATTCAAGATGAAAGGATCCCCATACCGCCCCTTTCCCCTGTGTCACGCTGCCTGTCTGTTTGGACTGGATGAAGAGTCCTGATGAAAAATCTTCAGTAAGCGAAAGGATAATCTTGCCCTCCCTCATCAAGGTGGGCGGGGTTTTCCTTACACTTACTGTGTGAAGATTGTCCCTCGCTGCATCTGTCCGGTCCAACAACTGGATTCCAGATTCAATGGGGGGTGGCCAGAAGGGGAAGGAGGGGGATCCTTTCATATTGAATAGCGTTTGAACTACAACACTGTAAGTAACTATATATAGCGCTACATGTTAAACAATTTGTAAATAATATTTAGAGGTAAATTTTAATTGCGGTATTACTATCCTTTTAATATTTATCTCATTTGGATTTTTAATTGTTTGCTATTAATGCTCAGCCCTTGTATTGTCTTCATTGATATTATTCACAATTCGCTCCATTTTGATTCTTTATTACATGACTAGTTGAACAGCCCGTTACATGGGCCACAGTGCCACTGCCACCCGGTCTCGGGGCAGTCACGCGCAGTAGAGACTGCCTGCGCCACGGCTGATACAGAGCTGGACGCTCCTTTGGAGCGCCCAGCTCTGTATCAGCCGCGGTGCGGGCAGTCTTTAATGCGCATGACTGCACCACGCGCAGCAGTGTCTACTGCGCATGTCACAGCGTTACACATGATTTAGCAAATTATTATATAGGATAGATGAACCTTGAAAAGCTGTTTTTATTTGTGGGTTATTCATGTATTGGCTATCAAACAGATGCACTTTCAATGGAGTGAATTCCACACTGACTCTGTGGAATAACAGGCACTGAAGTGGACGTTCAGTCAATATATATATAAGGGATATTCCAGGCTGAATGCAATTTACTAAGCTATGTATGGCAGATTTCATTCCCATAACCCATTGGGTGCCAGAGAAGTATCCATACCTGTCTGACACTCAAAGGGTTAACATCACTTGCACTGAGGGGAGGACAATGGGGGCAGTCTGTGGTTGTTTTGGGGTTTTCCTTTCCTCTGTGCATTGTTTAGGTCAATACGTTGTGTACCCCCTGGCACTCAAAAGGTTATGATTGGGAAGCGTATCTGCGGGTATGCACTACAGAACTACCGCAGTGTATTCCCTGAAGTGCAGCTACTGGTATTATACCACACTGGGGAGTGCACCGGTTATCTCTACATTTGCTCCATTGTTTCAAAGAAACAATGTTTTAGATCAAAAGTGTTTATGTTCTATTTTCATGTTAATGATTTCACAGAGAATTAAACATAGATGAGCTAAACCATTTTCCAATTAAGCAAATCCATTATTTAAGCAATTGCTAAACTTAAAAGGATTAATTTCAGTGAGATCCGCTCCTATCTTCAGAGAATTTACTAGGCTTGTACTGCATTACTCATTAATAGAAAATATTCTGTGGCAATTCTAGATTGTCTCCAGACGTGAATTCTCATCAAGGAAACACTAGAGAGGCATTTGCATCTACATTGCTTATGTTGCATAAGGTTTCTGCATGCAAGTTTGCATTTTAATGGTATAGTAATACTTAAAATGTAAGAAAATATATGTCATAGGGTTTATCCCCCTGAGTAAAACACCTCAAACTTGGATTTTTTAGGTGCAATATTACAGTGGCCTGAAAATTTACAGTAGCGCTGTTGCTACACCATCCTATGGACTGCTCTGGTCTGTAGACCATAAATCTCCATAGGATGGTGTAGCAACAGTGCCACTGTAAATTTTCAGGCCACTGTGATATTGCACCTAAAAATTTCAAGTTTGAGCTGTTATCATCCTATATAATAATTTGCTAAAACGTGTGTAACAATGCAGTCATGTGCAGTAGAGACTGCTGCGTGTGCTGCAGTCAAGCACAGTAGAGACTGCCCACTCCGAGGCTGATACAGAGTTGGGCGCTCCGAAGGAGCGTCCAGCTCTGTATCAGCTGTGGTGCGGGCAGTCTCTATTGCGCATGACTGCCCCGCGACCGGCTGGCAGTGGCGCTGTGGCCCGTGTAACGGGCTCTTCAACTAGTTTTTTAATAAAATATCTCTCAGCAGTGGGAGCATCCTTGTTTTATTTGGGGAAATAAACCCTACAACATATTTTTTTTACATCTTAAATATTACTATCCCTTTAAATTCCCCATTCTGTTTTTATTATATAGCCTATAGAAAGTATTATAGACCTTTATTCATCAAGCTAAAGATTTGGTGTTCTGTAGCAGACCCACCATTGCATCACAGGTTTGAAATGAAAATTCTGTAAACCACTGATTTAACCCTTTGAGCACCAGAGGGGTACGCAACACATTGCTCTGCAATGTGTTGTGTTCTTCTCTGGCACTCAAAGGATTAAAAGGGATTGTAACCATCTGAATGTTGGAGAGGTATTGAGTGCATTGTAAAGCAAGTGTTGGATGCCTCTTTGGCACGCAGAGGGTTAAATCAATTGGACATCACATTTCAACCTTCCCATAGTTCATCTGATTTGCTCCTAGACTGCAGATCTTTCACTTGATGAATAAATCCTCATGGGTTGAATTCGGTAAGAAAAAGAGGTTGATTTCTAGGATAAATCAATCATACAATAGAACTCAAATACAAATTCTAAAAATTCAAGTAGGTCTTTTAACCTCTTGAATACAAGAGATGTCTCTAGTGCATTGCAAATCTATGTGTTGGTGACCTTTACAACATTCAATGAGATCTTTCTTCCGCACTATGATGTAGTTGAGTTTTTTAATTTGCTGAATTATAGTCATATATGAAGTCATATGTGCTTAAATATTCACAATATTTGGCACCAAATAAAACTGGTGTTAAAATTGCCTTCTTAAGGTATCATTGATCTGAAGAGCCAATAAAATAATAATTCCTTTATTAAGATCCTATATAAATGAACTATAGTACTAAAAGAAAATCTTGTAGTCCATCCAAATTGAATCAGAATGAATCATGGAGGGACAGAGGAAAGGGTTGGCAGAGATAGAGAGAGAGAAATAGGAAAGCAAGAAAGGAGTTTGGTACAGCAGGCAGTGGGAACAAGAGGAGGCTTGATGGGCAGAATGAATGAAGGACATGGGGAAGGTCAAGAATAATAGAGAAATTGCCCAGATAAGAAAGAAGAAAGGGGAGCAGGACAGAGGGGATGAAAGGGAGGGAGCCATCCTCAGAGGATGGATGGGAAGGGGGCTGGCCAAGAAGATGGAAGGAGGAGGAGCAGGCCGGAGATATTGAAAAATACCACCAAAGTTGTGCTATGGAGCTTAATAATGGGAATGGATTAATGTCTCTTTTCAGGAGTAATACATAAGTATAAGTATACATCTTATATAATAATTGGCCAGAATGTTTGTCAGAAGCTGTCATGCGCAGTAGAGACTGCCCGAACACACAGAATACTGGGAGTTCCATGCTGGGAGCACAGAATGCTGAGAGCACAGAATGGTGGGAGCACAGAATGTTGGGAGTTCTGTGCTGGGAGCATTCCGTGCTTTCGTGCAGTCTCTACAGTGCATGACTGTGTTGGCGGCAGGACGCAGCACAGGACCAGCCTCTTAACCTTTTGAGTGCCAGAGGGGTACGCAACGCATTGCAAAGCAATGCGTTGCGTACCCCTCTGGCACTCAAAGGGTTAACATCGGCCAGACCTTAGACTAGTAAGTATATAATCCACTTAAATTCCAAATACAGAGTATGCAAGAAAATTCTTCTTATATTCCACTAAGTTCACAGGGAGGATATACAGTTGTCCAGTGATGATTTTTTTGGATTTTTCTGGATGTACGCTGGCCAGTTTACTCTGGTAATGTGTATAAGTTATAATTAACTGAAAAATTAGAAAAGAGCAAGAGGGGGTACAGATCCATCTAAGTTCACACCTGAGAGGTAAGTAAACCAATGCCCCCCCCCCCCCCCAATTTAAATATTATGCTCACTGAATCAAAAAACAATCATCAGCATTACTTATTATTTATATGTGGGGGCCAGTGATTTCCTTACATCACAGGTGTGGTCTTAGAGACACAGTGCTAAATGGACATGGGAGGTAGAGAGAAGTTTCCTACCTTACTCACATGACTGCCATGAACCGTAATACAATAAAATGATATATAAAGTTAAGGAAACCTTTTTTTTCTTTCTTCTTACAAAATGTAGAACCAAAGCAGCTATTTTACAACATGTGTTTCTCTCTTGTGAAACTGCCCATTTTGGACAAAAGAACTAATTCATAGAATTGTTTTTGCTCATTTTTATTGGGCTTCAGTAATGTGAATCACTTCATTATGCCTCCAAGTTAGCATGAGAGATGCATTTTCATAATGAGACAAACAGCATGATTCATAGGGTGGAACATACAACATCTTGGCAAGTTTATAAAAAAGTTACAAAGCAAACAATTGCCTTTTACATTAAATAAGAATCATGTGATAGTTACCCTTCAGCACGTCTACTGCTGGGGGAGCAGATCAGCTAACCTAGCAGAGACAATGTTGTGCTATCCCCAGGGACTGATATACATACCAGGCACCCCTAGGCAAGGCATGCTAGGTGCCCTTAGCTCCACCCATGGCCACACCCCTACTCCTCACATTACCCCAGCCCCACCTACTATTTACTAGAACAGAAAATATCTTTAGCTTATAACAAACAAGGACAAAAACCCAGGTTAATCACTTGGTCACTAGAGACATCTCCAAAGCATTGCTTCTCACTGCACTGCAGATGTCTTTAGGAATTAAGTAATAGCCTGAAAAGGTGTATAAAACTGGTGCAAGGATATTGAGATTGCTCTGGCCATACCCACAATTTAGAATCTGGCTTTGACCAGCACAGCTACAGCACCCCCTCGAAATATGGAGCTCTGGACAGTTGCCTACTCTGCCTATTGGGAAATTGGGCCCTGGCTGTACCACTTATTTAGGGGGCTAGTAAATTGTGATTTGTAGATCTTTATATGAAGTTGCCAGGCATTGTAATTTTTTTAGATGGCTATTTACTAAAGGGCTTAAGCAAAAAAATTCTTACTCAAATTCCATACAACATTATATACTAGGGTGATTACTAATTCATTATTCTTTACCACCTCAACCATAGTTGCATTTGCAGCAAACAAACTGGTTTTGGACTGGCTCCAATGGAGCATGGCACATGTTTCCCTACTTATTGCACAGAGAGCCCGAATAAAGATGGCTCATACATGCTCTACGCCATTTAAAAAACAGTAACATCTCCTACTAATAGAGCCTCCAGTTTCTTATTCTGAGCAGAAAATCCTTATGGCAGCTACAAATAAATTCTGCATGGATTGGTTCCCCAAAATGAAACCCACTGAAGGCTTCTTAACCCTACCAGAGGTATCCAATGCAATGCAATGCACTGAATACCTCTTTGCCAAGCAAAGGGTTAATACTTCAGTGGGAAGAGTTTGGGGTCCTTGCCTCTGTGTACATTATATCTTATAATAATCAAAAATTACTTTTGGAGAAACAGTTCTCACAGAATTCATTCATAACAAACATTTTCTGTTCATATTAAAGCAAGTGGGGGTGTACTATTCAGCCTGTAGTATCTTACATGACCACATATGAAAACATACCACTTGGATCGATGTCTCACTTATGTTCAAGGAAAAGTGAAGGCGTTCTGGAGCAAACCAAATGCACTATAGGCAAGAACTAGAAATTCTAAAAAATTCCCATTGCTTTAAATGGGGATTTTAACCCCTTGAATGCTAAAGAAGTCTCCAAGGCATTACAAAGCACTGGCTTGGATACATGGCAATTTTTTTTGTTTTGTTTTTATTGAAGGTAGTCTTTAAATAACAAGAGATGTACAACAAAATAGCACATAGCAAATAGAGAGTACAGTGTAAGACATAGGACACAGATTAATTGGCATCTTAGGTTGCATCTTACATAGTCATAACATTTGACCTTTAGCATGCCTTCCTCCTCCTCATTTTTTCCATTTAAATCAACCATAAGCACTCCTTAATACAGTGATTCTCAACCAGGGTGCCGTGGCACTTTGGTGTGCCACGGACATCAACTTAGGGTGCCCTGTGTTTTCTATAAAGACTAACAAAAACTGACTTTTAAATAAAGATTTATTGAAATTGTTATGCACAACATGTTTAGTTCTGTTATTATGATTATAAGACCTAATAATAACTGTATATTTATGTATTGTTCCCTTCATTATGCCCTTGATAAAGTACATTAAATATGTTAGGGGTGCCCCAAATGTTCTAGATTACGTGTTAGGGGTGCCCCGAGCAAAAAAAGATTGAGAACCACTGCCTTAATAGAACAATCCCTCCACTAACCCAACTGGGGCCCTGAAGAGAAAAAAAAACTAAAAGGGGGGGTTCACCTTCCTCCCGGGCCAACCCCCCCCAGGCCCGGTGGACCCCATTGGTGACATCAAGAATATCCTCACATACAATCACAAGTGTCGTTAGAGTAAGTTCTCTCAATGCATGGATGACCATCATCACAAGGACTCAAAATAAGGAGATTAATTGCTGGCATCAAAGAAATCAATCCAATTACTCCATATATTTTAACATTTTTTGTGGTAAACCTCTGTGTACATATATTAATCAATAGTCAGGTATATTTTGGTTAATGATGTTTAGCCAATGAGAATGTGAGGGAGGTATAGCAGACATCCATGACGTAGCTATAACCTTATGCAAAATGACTAAGGATTCATATGATAAGTGTTTTATACAGTTTGAATTTTGACCATGAGGGATAATCAATAGCGGGATCCTTCAAAGCAGAACGACCACCCAATAATAAAATGCACCACATAATTGCCCCTCTGGTGACTAGCTGCTCAGTAGCGCTAGTCACCAGAATTATTACCTGATTAAAGAGAAATCGCTATTCTTCCAAGGCTGACAGGAGGACGGAGCACGTACATCTTGCCATAGTGACATCTGCGCGTCTGCGCTGTCAGTCCCAGCCAGGTCTAGGAGGCGTTGCTAGGAGCCGGCCTGCTCCAAAAGGGACTGACAGAGCAGGCGCGCTGATGTCACTATGGCTAGATGTCCACGCTCCATCCTGCTGTCAGTCTTGGAAGAATAGCGATTTCTCTTTAATCTGGTAATTATTCTGGCGACTAGCACTACTGAGCAGCTAGTCGCCAGAGGGGCAATTATGTAGTGCAATTTTATTATTGGGTGGTAGTTCAGCTTTAAAGTACCGCATAGAACATATTATACCCCAATGCAGTTGAGACTCATGGATGAGAGGAGTACAGGTACTTGTCCCAAACGTGATGTAATGAACCCTGGTTTTCTTCATATGCTTTGGGAATGCCCAGCAGTTTTTCAATACCGCACAGCAGTTTTTGATACTTTATCAGATGTGGTGATTTAAGGTTAGATAGTTGGTTTCTGGTATGTAAAGCAACAGACAAGGGGCCAGCCTTAGCCGTTGTCCATTCCCAATCTTCCAAAACACCCAGATCACCCTTCCACCTGGTCCATAGCCAACTAATCAATAGGGATTTTTAGTTCTCCCCCCTGATGTAACTGTTTTGTTCCAGAACGCCCCTGCTTTTTTATATATATATATATATATATATATATATATATATATATATATATATATATATATACGGCCCATAATATGACATTGCATTGCAATGTCCTGGAGACGTTGTTAGCATACAAGGGGTTAACTATAATAATACTAGTGTAAAAGCCCGTGTACACAGGCCATGGTCCGGGTGATGTTTACCCTTTGAGTGCAATGCTTTGCGTACCCCTCTGGCACTCAAGGGGTTAAGAGGCCGGTCCTGCTCAGCGTCTTGCCGCCAACACAGTCATGCACTGTAGAGACTGGCTGTAAGCTCAGAATACTCCCAGCTCAGAACTCCCAGCATTCTGTGCATTCCGGCAGTCTGTGCTGAGCATGAAGGCTTATGACAAACATCCTAGCGAATTATAATATAGGATGGTACAGCTGTTTACAACATGGAACGACTTATCTCAGCATGTGTCTTTCAAACAGCAAACAAGTATATCTATTTACATATTTTGCAATGCATCTGCAGCTTTCTGTATATAATAATCTCTGTTGAATTAAGCCTTAAGTTCATACACATCCTCACAACATTGTGGGGCACTGTGTTGTGTACCCCTCTGGCACTCAAAGGGTTAACCTCTTGCAATGCAATGTGTTGCATACTCATCTGGTATTCAAAGGGCTAAGCAAATAGAGTAATTTATTCCTATGGTACATTTATTCTTAAACCAATTAGAGATAACTTATTCCTATAGGTACCGTTTCCCTTTAATTCCAAATGACTGTCATAGGTCAAGCGTCCGAGCAGACAGTGAACTATTTACATCTTGATATTGAGAAGCAGGGTTATCATACACAGCCTTGGGCAAAATATTGTTTAACAGATGCAAAGAGATAATAACATCAACTGAAAAGAGTGCAGTGAAAAAAATTTCATAACTCATACAGTTTTAATCTCGTCTATTTGACCTATCTTCATGGTGTGTGCACTGAAGGAAAAAAACATGTCACTGCTCTGAAAATGTCTTTTCTAATTCACTGAATCCATGCATTGTTATAAATCTGTTTCCTTGTCTTTCCCAAGTCACTAAAAGATACAACCACAAGAGAACAAGTGCCATCATCTCAGATAATGAAAAGGTTCCCCACCATTAAACTGTCAGTTTTGTGAAAAGGAGGTGGGTAAAGATTTAAATAGGCAAGCAATTCATACATTAATTATGTCTGAAATAGAAATAGACTGGCAAGACAATTCTTGCAATCTATTTTAGTGGTACCTGCAGGCAAAGGCAACATGCCAATTCACATCTGCTACTTTAAGTAAGATCTAAAGATCTGTCTGGTTTGAGATGTATTGGGAACATTGTGATGGAGTATGCAGGTAAAGTTGTTTCACATGCAGCTCAAGTCAAATCTATTCTCATAGCCTTTAAACTTAAAGGAGCAGTAAGATATAGTACTTCTTTTCCAAGTAAAACAAAGGCAATCCAATACTAGAAGATTTCCCATTCAAAAGTTAAACTGCAGTTTTCTCTTGTGGTCACCAAATGTATCAAATGTATGATTCATTTAGCATAGCTTCACTGGCTTATAAGTGCTTTAGTGCATATTGTCAGTCTCGCTCCACAATCATTAGGACTGCCTTCCCCATAGCTAGGGTTGCCACCTTTTCTTAAAAAAAATACTGGCCATGATATTTCCTCCATAGACTTAACATTGGACAGAAGCTAATATTTTACCGGCCTGCCGGTAAAATACCAGCTGGGTGGCAACCCTACCCATAGCATGCACTGGAAAACTGAGTTATACCATTTCCTCTACACTTTGTTTAGTATGTAGCGTTAAACAGTGTTTGGTGAAAAGGAACACCCCGAAAGACTGCCCCACTCTCCTACTATTCATGAGGGAGGCTCTAGGCTTCTGGGGTTCCTAAGCGAAAAATTCACATGGGACCCACTTTACTCCTGTGATCATATTTCTAATAAAACAATGCCATCTTATTTTGTTTACATGTGGTGGCAGTATTACATAAGCTCTTCGGGGGCCTTCTGATCAAGCGGGGGCTCTAAGCAACAGATTATTCTTCTTATATGGTAGTGCCACCACTTCCTCTTAGCAAACGTGGCTTTAAAGGGATAGTAATGTTTCACAAAAAAGCAGCTCCAATTAATCTTCATAGTATTTGTTATTTCAGTATTGTCAGAGTTGTAGTTCAATTTAATTATAAAGTATCCCCCTCCCGCCCCTTTTACCTAATGTAAGCCACCTCCCCTCAAATATGGAATCTGGTCCCTTGACCGGACAGCTGTCAGCAAGGGACAATCTTCTTCCTCTTCTTTTCTATTTTCCCCTGAGGAGCAGACTGTATCTGCAAAAAGGTTTGGGACTCAACACGGCATATTGCCATAGTATACCGGAACTCATCCATGCCATTGCGAGTATCCCCCACCCCTGCCAGGCCTGCACTCTGGCCCTTAGTGTTTTGGATGCACCTCACCACAAGGTTTACCATGAAGGCCGGTAGTGTTTTACCCAGTCTCGGTATATCCTTTTGGCACAGTTCATAGCAAAAAAAACAAAAACAATCCTGCGCTAATAGTAAACCGGTCCTTAAATGGATAGTTGGGTGCACCTTGCCTTGTGGTGAGGTGCACCCAACAACTCACAAAATTAGTATATTTGTGGGATGTGTTGACAGCTATTTAACTTAACTTTCTCTTAGTGTTTTGTATGACTGAGTGAAAAATTACCCAAACTAGGGCCAATCTAAGGATTTCCAGAGCAGGATATCCAAAACACTAATGCCTCATCTGTTCTGGTTCTGCCACTACTTGCAATAATATACAGATGTGTCATTGTACTCCCTCTGTGCCTGCCCGGGGAGTCGAGATCCTGCAGCCTACCCCTGTTACCGCGCTACCCCACTCTACAGACTCGACCAGCATAGAGTGGCTACCTTACAAGTACCCTTCACTTCTGGCTGTGGGGGTGATTTCCATGGATCCTAACATCACATCCCCTTGTCGGGGACACACAACCCACATGCCTTCAGCTGGCGCTGTTCTGGACTTGCCATATACTCCAGCGCCTCCCAAATAGCCTCCTCTTAACCCTTCCTGTCTGCTAAAATCAGAAAGACCAAAGCATTACACTAAAATATTTTGTGTAAATATGCAACCCTCTACTGAAAACTGTCCAGGACAGAAATCTCAATGTATTCTTCCTGGTAAAACATTTTCTAAATAAATAAATAAAACTCCCATCATCGATGACCGACGAGGATTGTATCATCCTTCCTCTTCAGGGGTTTCTATCTCCCTGTAGTCACAGCGCATTGAAACCATGACTGCTGTTTACCTCAGTAACCCTTTTACTGCCACACTGGTTATCATCTCTTTGCAAACCGCTCTGGTATTGAAAGGATTAACACCTGTTCATACAGTAACCCCGTAGCTGAAAGGAACGGAAGGATGAGAGGGCATGTGTGGGAGGTGGGGTTCCCTTTATGGTAGTAGATGGGGGGATTATTGGATATACATGGGTTATTTAGCGGGCAGCTTGCGGAATGGATCCCTCTTACAATTAACTGAGTTCACTATTTGGCAGGATATGCTCCGTTCTTTACATTATTAACCCTTTCAGTGCCATGGGGTACACAAAACATTAATTTGTAATGCTTTGCATATCCCTCTCACACTTAAAGGGTTAAGTCATGGCCGCCAACTATCAGGACAATTGTAGTAAACAAACAACTGCCCCGCATGCATGAGCAATTACCTCCGCGGTTTTATAGCCGAATGAGACGTTTTGCTTCCGTGTATACCTGACCCCATTTTCCTGTATGGATATCTATGTATTTCCCCACTGCATGTCTCATATACTCTGTTTGTGTGGCACGAACTGTCTTCATATGTCACCTAATGTCTGCGTGTGTGTGACACACTGTGTGTGTAACTGCATGTATCTGTATGCTTCTGTCATACTTGAAAGTATGTATCTGTGTAAGTAACAGAATGGGTAACGCCGTCCCACATTGCTAGTTATAACATACCTCCCCACATTTCAAATTGCCAAAGAGGGACACTTGTGTTTTAGGGGCTGTTGCTGGAGGCGTGACTGGTGGGTGGGACGTTACCGGGAATTTTTAGAATATTTCATGGCCTATTGACACCTCCTTGTGTAACCAAATAAATGACTTATAACAAGATCATAGTATTTTATTTAAACAGATTAATTTATAAACACATATGCTGACATTTAAACAAACAAACAATAATGTGAGTTTTATTGCTGTAGAGCAATATGATCCATTTATATACACAACGATCAATCCAATCTCCTAAAAAGAGGGACATCAGGGTGGGAAAGAGGGACAGAGGGATTTGGGACCAAAAGAGGGACTGTCCCTCCTAAAGAGGGACTGTCCCTCCTAAAGAGGGACTGTCCCTCCTAAAGAGGGACACTTGGGAGGTATGGTTATAAATAAAAGCCATTGAGGTGAATGTATGAGTAAGATTTTGCACTAAATTAGGAACTATCAATTTTCTGACCCTATTCCCTATCTAGCCTCAATTTTCTAAGTTACATTTGCCAAAACTTCTTCCTTTCACATCAGTCATTTAACCCTTTGAGTGCCAATGTCTTGGATATAGGTCTGGTAGTCAAATGTTAAAGGTGAGGATAGAAGGCAGTCATTGGTTGCTTTGGGGCATTCATCTTTTCCTTGTTTAATGCCATGTATTAAACAAAAAATAGAGGAAATGGTGTGATTTTATGCCATTTTCCCCTGCATGATATGGAGCAAGTGTAAGGGGCTTGCTGGCATCAAAGTCCTAATTCTAGCTGAGATTGTCCAGCAGTGTGAATTACAGCAATCATACACAATAGTGTATATCCTTAAGCACAGCCACTGTCGTTACAAGCGAACTCCAGCAGAACTGCACTAGTATATTTGAATACACACCTATTATAACAATGTACCCATGAGGATTAGAATGAGACTTTTCATTTAGACTGAGCTAGTTTGCTTAGGCAGCAGTAATTATTCTGTTGCCATATTGTACGGTACCTTGAGCATTCTCTACTTTATTCTCCATAACATTGATTCTCAACATTAGTCCTTGGGACAATTGTACAGGTCACATTTTCAATATATTCTGGCTTGCTCAAAGGTAGTTAATCAGTGGCTCAGCCTCTTTGATTGTAGTACCTGTGCTTAATTAGAGATATCTTTAAAAACTGGCTTGTTGGTGTATCCCAATTTAGACCTGGAGCTGAGAATCACTACTCTATACCAATCAAAAGGAAAGCACAACTTTAACGACAGAGATATAAACTATGCACAGATGTACTCTAGAAACATAATGAGCACACACACAAGTTCACTATCCAGAAAAAGTGTTGTAATTATGTACAACAACAAAGATATAAATATTTTATTAATGCATTATATTCAGTAAACTAGACTGTAGCTCTAGTCAAATCTGTTATTCCTTATGTATAATTATTTGAATATTGCGGATTTGTGAGTGCAGAATAAGGTCTTTAGTAAAAGGGTAATGAAAGCCCACACTGATCTGAAGTCACTAGGCCTCATGCATAAAGGAAGGGAGGAGCAATTCTGGGGCAAACCAAGTGTTCCTTAGTGGACATATTAAGATGTGCATTGATTTAAAGTGGACTTTTAACCCCTCTTATGCTAGTGAGATTGTCAAAGTGTTGTTTCACAATGCTTTGGTGACCTCACTAGCATTCAAGGAGGTAATAAAAATCTAAACCTTTGAGTGCCAAAGGGGAACACAACACATAATATGTTGTGTACCCCTCTGAATTCAAAAGGTCAAATCAGTGGGATTTTTGGGTTTTTGTATATATTAACCATGAATGCCAGAGATGTTTATAACACGTTGCAGAGCAATAAGTTGTGTACCATTCTGTCACTCAAAGATTTAACCCTTTGAGTGCCAGAGTGGTACTCAAGGCATTGCAAAGCAAAGTGTTGCTAACCACTCTGGTAATCAAGGGGTACATTATTGCTAAATTGCTAAATAGATTTACCCTTTCTTCCCCGGCTGACAGGCAGGACGGATCGCGGACATCTTGCCATAGTGACATCCGCACGCCTGCGCTGTCAGTCCCTTCCAGACCCGAACGGCTCCTAGCAATGTCTTCTAGAGCCAGCTGGGACTGACAGTGCAGGCGTGCGGATGTCACTATGGCAAGATGTCTGTGCCCCGTCCTGCCTGTCAGCCGGGGAAGAAAGGGTACATCTATTTAACAATGTAATAATTCTGGCGACTAGCACTACTAAGCAGCTAGTCGCCAGATGAGGCGTTATTTAAGCTAAAGTGTATGTCAGGTGGTAGTTCCGCTATAAGGTGTGGCTCTTAATGATTTCATCTGGCCTTGGAATGAAAATCTATTTTGACAGACCCTTGATTTGACCTTGCATTTACTTGTTCAATGTCACTAGATCCCTCTTTCTCCTACTTCAATTCCTCCTTTCCTTTTATTCAATTTTGAGAAGTTGATTTGTCCCGGAATTTAGTACAACAGCCACCCAATTTCGTTAGAGCACCTTCCTTGACCTAAAACATTTCACAGAAGGAGGTTTGCGATGCCCATCTTCTGTAACACTAAAAGGGATGTTATAGGGATTTACTTTGGTATTATTCTGTTCTCTTAGGAAAACTGACTTGTGTATCAGTGTGTAGAACTGTGAAGAGAAGACATGGGTATAGCATTTACATTCTGCTTGTACAGTTCATATAATAAAGTACAATTATCTCACTTGTATCAATGGTATTACTTGCTGGGACATATAAAAACATACATAATTCACCCAAAATTATAAGCAAAATCCTTAATAATTTGCAAAATCCTAATATAGGGGGAACTGTATTTACAATGTTAATTCTGTAGTCGTCTTTTACTGCTACCTGCAACCAGAAACAAACAAATAAACAAACCTTGCACTGATGGTGCCTAATAGCAAGCAATTCTGGGACAAACCAAACTGCAGCATAGGAGACAAACAAAAATATCCATTGAATTAAATAATTGTACTTTTAATCATATGGATGCTATAGAGATTGCTTCACAATGCTTTGGAGACTTATTTAGCATTCATGCAGTTAAAAGCCCCATTCGAGTTATGTTTTATTGGGGACATTTGGATTGGTCTCCTATGGTGTAGTTAGTTTATTCCAGAATTGTTCTAATTCTTTTTAATACATCAGCCTCAGCTGTCTGCAAGTTGGTTTTCTGACTACTTCAAAAGCTGTGTCTATAATTGTGTCAATATGCCCAAGGGATCCATAATAAGTGGATAGAGACAAAGAAGCGACACACTGCTAAATTCATTTGTCTGCATGTCTCTACCCATAGTCCTTTAGAAGCAATAACATTTCAGTTTTCAAAGGAATTATGTGCAAATACAGGTACCAAATTTGCATGCATATGTTGGATATATTCAGTTGGAGAAATGTTTTCCTTTCTGTCCACTGGTCATGTAGAAGCTCAGTCAGTGTTACTTTCATATCCTTGTCCAATCTAGTCATTTAGGCTGATTTACTAAGAGGAACTGGAGTAATTCTGGGACAAACCAATCGATCTACAGGGGAGAAAATAATTCCTCAAATTTCTATTATATGAAATGGGGCTATAAACAGGACTTACACCTGAAGAATAGGTTGCTTTTCATTTGGTTAACACATTCACTTAACTAGGTAGGCATTATTTACACAGATACCACATTCACTTAACTAGGTAGGCATCCTTTACACAGATACCACATTCACTTAACTAGGTAGGCATCCTTTACACAGATACCACATTCACTTAACTAGGTAGGCATCCTTTACACAGATACCACATTCACTTAACTAGGTAGACATCCTTTACACAGATACCACCACATTCACTTAACTAGGTAGGTATCCTTTACACAGATACCGCATTCACTTAACTAAGTAGACATCCTTTACACAGACACCACATTCACTTAACTAGGTAGGCATCCTTTACACAGACACCACCACATTCAATTAACTGGGTAGACATCCTTTACACAGACACCACCTAGGTAGGCATCCTTTACACAGACACCACATTCACTTAACTAGGTAGGCATCCTTTACACAGACACCACATTCACTTAACTAGGTAGGTATCCTTTACACAGATACCATATTCACTTAACTAGGTTGTCATCCTTTACACAGACACCGCATTCACTTAACTAGGTAGGTATCCTTTACACAGACAACACATTCACTTAACTAGGTAGGTATCCTTTACACAGATACCACATTCACTTAACTAGGTTGGCATCCTTTACATAAAACCACATTCACTTAACTAAGTAGGCATCCTTTACACAGACACCACCACATTCACTTAACTAGGTAGGCATTCTTTACACAGATACCACATTCACTTAGGCATCCTTTGCACAGATACCACATTCACTTAACTAGGTAGGCATCATTTACACAGATACCACATTCACTTATCTAGGTAGGCATTATTTACACAGATATCACATTCACTTAACTAGGTTGGCATCATTTACACAGATACCACATTCACCTATCTAGGTAGGCATTCTTTACACAGATATCACATTCACTTAACCAGGTAGGCATACTTTACACAGACACCACATTCACTTAACTAGGTTGGCATCATTTACACAGATACCACATTCACTTATCTAGGTAGACATCCTTTACACAGACACCACATTCACTTAACTAGGTAGGTATCCTTTACACAGATACCACATTCACTTAACTAGGTAGGTATCCTTTACACAGACACCACATTCACTTAACTAGGTAGACATCCTTTACACAGACACCACATTCACTTAACTAGGTAGGTATCCTTTACACAGATACCACATTCACTTAACTAGGTAGGTATCCTTTACACAGACACCACATTCACTTATCTAGGTAGACATTCTTTACACAGATACCACATTCTCTTAACTAGGTAGGCATCCTTTACACAGATACCACATTCACTTAACTAGGTAGGTATCCTTTACACAGACACCACATTCACTTAACTAGGTAGACATCCTTTACACAGACACCACATTCACTTAACTAGGTAGGTATCCTTTACACAGATACCGCATTCACTTAACTAGGTAGACATCCTTTACACAGATACCACATTCACTTAACTAGGTAGGTATCCTTTACACAGATACCACATTCACATAACTAGGTAGGCATCCTTTACACAGATACCGCATTCATTTAACTAGGTAGACATCCTTTACACAGATACCGCATTCATTTAACTAGGTAGACATCCTTTACACAGATACCGCATTCATTTAACTAGGTAGACATCCTTTACACAGATACCATATTCACTTAACTAGGTAGGCATCCTTTACACAGACAGCTATATGTATTTATTGCATTATATCTGCAGATTACAATATGTATTGTCATCTCTGATGAAATCTGTTATAATCACCCCTTCTCACAGCAATCAATAGGCTCCAATAGATCTGAAGAACTCATGAGAGCCACTAGTTATCATACTGAAACAAATTGAAATTTAAACAATTAGCAGGAGACTAAAAGAGAGATAAAACGTGAACAAGTCAGTAAATATAAATGACTGATCTCTATGTGAATGACACCCTCCCAGGTAAGTCCTTTAAGAACCTGGGGGAGATTCATTAAGGTGTGATAAAGCGGTGATAAAGTGAAGAGGACTTCTCCAGTTATATATCACTTCTCCAGTTATTCTATTATACCTATGCATTAAAGGGATAGTAATACTTCGTTTTAACTTTATTTTATTTTGTAGGCATTAAAAAAACATGAAGAACGATATAAGTCTTATCTCTCAAACCTTTATGGTTTAAGAGATATTCACAAGCAAAGTTTCCCCCTCCCGCCCCTCTTACCTAGTGTAAGCCATCTCTTCTCAGATGTGAATCTGGTTGTATGACTAGACAGGTAACAGAAGGGGACAATTTTCTTTGTATAAAAACAATGAAAGCCCTTCCCCCCTTGACAAGTTTTTCAGCTTTTTCCCTTATCTTAATTGAAGATTGTCCCTCTCTGCAGTCTACCTGGGCACCTCCCTTCTGATCTGGCTGAACGGGGGGGGGAATACTTTGCTTGTGAATATCTCTTAAACCATAAAGGTTTGAGAGATAAGACTTATATCGTTCTTCATGTTTTTTTAATGCCTACAAAATAAAATAAAGATAAAACAAAGTATTACTATCCCTTTAAGATTTCTTTAGCACTGGAGATTTTAGTGAATAGGCTCCATAGAATAACATAGGAACTGGAGAAGTGATATCACTGGAGAAGTCATCCCCACTTTATCACCTCTTTATCACCGCTTAGTGTATCCCCTCCTTCAAATGCTACAGAGTTCTCCAATGCACTGCTTTACAATGAACCGTAATATAAAAGATCTTATCCTTTTGATTGACGAAGGGATGTCCAACACATTGCATTTCGAAGCATAGGACACCCCTCTGGCTCTCCAGTGGTTAAAAGCCCAATATAATTCAAAGGAATGTTTTATTCTTTCCCTTTGGTGCAGTTGGTTTGCCCCAGAATTATTCCAATTAACTTGATTCATCACTCAGCCTCAAAGGGCCTTATGTATAAAGTGCTCCAATTCTGGGGCAAACAGACTTCACAATAGGGGACAAAAAAGCAATGCTTTGGAGACCTCTCTAGCATTCAAGGGGTTAAAAGTCTAATTTAAATTGGTGGGTATTTGGGGAATTTTTATTAGTCCCTTGTGGTGCAGTTGGTTTGCCCCACAATTGGGGCACTTTGCCTCTATTCATAAGACCCACTGGTTTCCTGATGATGATCAATTTGCAAATCTTCCTCTGCTTCCATAGCACAGTATATATATTTAGTAAGGTACTCGCCTGATATTGGGGAGCCTTGACGTTGGCAGGCGGGCTTAGACATACTTTTGCCAATCTATGCAACGAAGACCCCAAAATTTATTAAAGTGGTATGCTTTACACAGGGTTCTCATTTGGGTAGTTTATATGGAAGAGCGCAGATTTGTCTTGCTTTTGTTTGTTTAGGTTTTGGCCTAATGCTGGGGAGTCTGGAGAACTCCCACACTTCTTGCTGCTATTCATATTTATTCACTTGGGTTCTTAATTTTTATTTGTAAAATGAATATATAGGTTAATGTGAGTTAGCGCTGTGAGGTTTCTGTTTCTTTTGTTTTTATATTTAGTAAGGTACACTGTCCCATATTTATAAAAGCAAAGTGTAGTTATTCAGGAGTAAACCAACCGCACAATAGGGGACATAAAAAGCTTTTAACCCTTTGAGAGTTTTCCAATGATTTGCAAAGCTCTAGTCAGTGTTTGGTGATTTGGGAATTTTTATTTGTTCCCTATGGTGCAGTTAGTTTACCCCAGAATAACTCCAGTTTGCGTTTATAAACATGGGCCACTGTTCTTCAGAAGAGGAAGTGGGTGAGGCTTAATCAGTACTGGGAAGAGGAAAAGTGTTGTGTTGTTAGCAAAATGGTGTAGTTGATCTGGTAAAATGGATAGGAGACGTGTCTTAGGGTCTAGAGCCACCCTCCATTTAACCACCCTGGATATTGTATCTACCACTGCCCTCCAGTAGGACTGAGCAGTCTGATATATCCATATCAGGTGCAGGATGTTGGCCCCCATCATCTTGCGTCTCCTACACAACTTTCATTGTTTATTCTGCCCATTTTCTTAAGTCTAACTGGAGAATAGTAAGTGCTATGCAAGATTTTAAGCTGGAGCAACTGATGCCTGTCGCCTCCACCTCCCTGGGACCCAGGCTCACCTCCCTCCATTTTGAGTCCTCCATTTGTTCCAGTTCCTTCTCCCAACTTAATCGTATCTCCACACCATCTGAGAATGTTTTCTTTTCCAGCCAGTGGTAGATCCTGATGCCCAGCTGCCTGGGTAACCATCGGAAATGCAAGGCTATCTCTGTATCCCTGCCAGCCCATAAAGCTGTAAGAGCATGCCGGAGCTGTAGGTATGAGAAGAAAAGCTTACTAAAACTTCTTGTGTAGCCCCCACTCATGCTCTCCCTAACAGTTCAGGACTCCACCCTTACATCTACCTTACAGGTTCATTGACTAGAGGTTATCTTCAACTTTCCTCTTTACTTTATTCCCAATATTCTCTCATTTCCTCAACTGAGATGGCACAACAGATTTCATTCACTCACTAATTATTTCTAATTTTATTATAAACATCTCCTAAATGAACTCCCACACACCTGCTTCTCTCCTTTTCAATCTATCCAAAACCAAGCTGGATAGCTAACTAACTAACCTGCCAATCTTCATTGCAAGTCTCTTACACTGATTTCAGATTATGTTCAGAGTCAAATTCAAAATACTGACATTGAACTACAAAGCACTCTTCAACTCAGTTCCTTCATTAATTTTTGTGCAGATAACAGGTTTTTTTAAAAAATGAATAACGTGTTCAACTTTTTCGCTAAATGCGCTAACGAATGAACATTACTTTTGTATATGTGAGAGATCCACTTGAAATAACACTCTCCATGACCCAAACACTATGAAGATTAATTGGAGCTGCTTTTATTTTGAAACATTACTATCCCTTTACTTCTCTCCATTCCCATGTGGCATCGTGCAGCACTTCTGGTTTTCTGTTGCTGCAAGCTTGGGTGACATATGTGGTACTGAGCAGAGCAATACAGTCTGAACAATGTCAAGAATAGTGTATCTAGAGAATCTCCCAGCACTTAAATGTACAATAAATATTTTGCACACAATGAAAACCGAACGTACTCACATCTTCACGTCATCCAGTGAACTGTTAACACCTATAAAAGACACAGTTACATGGAGAGAACACTAGAAAGAACAGTGTTTTAGTGACTAGAGCATAATAATAGCCTTGAACAAAACCTTCCACAAAAAGTAACATGCGCCATATACATTAAAGGGATAGTAATGTTTAATAATAAAAGAAGCTCTAATTAATCATCATAGTATTTGGGCCATGGAGAGTGTTATTTCAGTCCTGTCAGAGTTGTATTTCAAGAGTAATTGAATGATAAAGTACCCCCCTCCCGCCCCTTTTACTTATGTAACACTGCTCACCTCAGAGCAATAGGGAGTGTCCAGGTAGATTGCAGAGAGGGACAATCTTTAATTAAGATAAGGGAAAAAGCTGAAAAACCTGTGAAGGGGGACAGGGTTTTCATTGTTCTCACAGTAAGAATATTGACCCTGGATGTGAGCTGTCTGGTCTATGGACTGGATTCCACATCTGAGGAGAGGGGGCTTACACTAGGTAAAAGGGGCGGGGGGAAACTTTATCATTCAATCACTCTTGAACTACAACTCTCACAGTAGTAAAATAACACTCTCTATGGCTCAAATACTATGAAAATTAATTGGAGCTGCTGTTTTTGTGAAACACTACTATCCCTTCAACTTGGCAATATGATGCCTGAATATAGTTCAATATAATATAACATTATAATCATACTGATCTCCCAATCAATCTGTATGGATGGTTTCCTATTCATGAGCAACAATCATACTATTTGTTCAATAGAAAATATGTTCAATCAATTCTGAGAGTCATGTCTATGGGCTGTATGTTCAAATGAAAAGTGGTGAAGTTCAAGGGCAAACCATTTGTACTATGGTGGAAAACTAAAAATTCCCATTGATTTAAATGGGAATTAAAACCCCATGAATTGTTGCGAGATCTCCAACATGTTGCTTTGCAATGCATTGGTGACCTCTATAGCATTCTCGGTTATAATCTCATTTTTAGTTTGCCCCAGAACACCTGAAGCATGAAACATGCAAAAGTGCATGAACATAATTATCTCTATAAGGGCCAGAAGCATTTGCAGCGCATTGTGAAGCAATTCATGGTACACCCCACTGATCCTTAAAGGGATAGTAATACTTAGTTTTATCTTTAATATATTTTGTAGGCATTAAAAAAACACGAAGAACAATATAAGTCTTATCTCTCAAACTTTTATGGTTTGATAGATATTCAAGAGCAAAGTTTCCCCTCCCGCCCCTTTTACCTAGTGTAAGCTCTCTCTTCTCAAATGTGGAATCTGGTTGTAAGACCAGACAGATAACAGCAGGGGACAATCTTCTTCCTACGAGAACAATGAAAACCCTGCCCCCTTGACAAGTTTTTCAGGTTTTTCCCTTATCTTAATTGATATCTCTGCAGTCTACCTGGGCACCTCCCTTCTGATCTGACTGAGCAGTGTTATATCAGTAAAAGGGGCAGGAAGGGGATACTTTGTCATTGAATTACTCTTGAACTACAACTGGGTGACAGAATTGAAATAACACTCTCCAAAGTCCAATAGTATGATGATTAATTAGATCTGCTTTTATTATGAAACATTACTATCCCTTTAAAGGGCAGAGATTACCATGAGCAATGGACAGAGTTTGTGTCCTCATGTCCTGCTAGCAACTATTATCACTGCCTCCATGGACATGACATCAGACTGACCGAATGTTGTATCTCTTGAACAAAAGCATAATTGACAAAGGCCATTAGAATGTTCCAGCCATAGTAAGGTAAGTGAGTGGGTTATTAGGAAATGTTACTTCCTCTTTAAGAAGGTA
Organism: Rhinophrynus dorsalis; assembly: GCA_037306005.1. NCBI lineage: Eukaryota > Metazoa > Chordata > Amphibia > Anura > Rhinophrynidae > Rhinophrynus > Rhinophrynus dorsalis. The sequence goes on from CM074718.1 coordinate 172,276,085, forward strand.
CAAGACCATTTGGAGCACAAAAACATTTTTGTACAAATTTTTGCCCAGAAATAGTTGTGCATGTCCTCTCCAGTGAGGCAGGATAGGGTGTGTGGGGCTGAGGTGCTTAAGAGCATGTTTATAACAGATGATAGTTGGTATCGCGTTAGCCATGGAAATACAGGAGGCAAATATATTCATTGATACTTTTATTGGCTAACTAAGCAGATTTAGAATGCAAGCTTTCAAGACCTCTTAGGTCTCTTCCTCAGGCATGTTACCTACATGTTTGGCTCAGAAAGACTCACAGCCCACCGGTGCAGCCAGTCTCAGCACAGGTATCCTATTGAAATGTCGCCCTCTATTGGGCGACCATCAAAAGGGCAAAATCAGTATGTTGCCTGCATCAAAATGGTGACATTTTGATGTGGCCTTCGTAAGGGTCGCCAAGTAGGCAATCTGTGAGTACTGCATGTAGACGATGCTTCATCATAAGATGAGAAGCTTCATCACAAGGGGAAGATAAGATCTGATGTGTTAACATCAACGCACAGTTGATGAAGCCTATATTTCTTTGCATCTACATGGCAGTGCTCACAGATCGTCTGCTCCTCGACCCTTAAGCGGGTGACATCAGAATGCCACCCTATTGATGAGGCCGACATTCTGATGTCACCCTTTTGATGGTCACCAAATAGAGGGCGACATTTCAATAGTGAACCCTCAGTACACACACCATTTAACCCATGTCAGAAATGTATCTGTGCCTTGGTCATACATAGTCTGAACCTGGGTACTGAGAAAAGGAATCCCTGACATGTCCACCTATACCCACACTTCATACTCTTTGGCACACCTGGCACAAAGAATGCAATGTACATTGGAGCAAAGTGGTTGCATGGCCCACTGTCCATCTATATACTGCCACTGGGAATTAAATACACTCTTGCTACCTTGCTTTTTTATTCCATGGTGACACTTCTTAAATAATTTCTATAATCTGAATGAATCTGCCCTATTGACCAGCACATGAGAAACACTTTATATCAGGGCCAGATTTCCATCCCAGGACTCCCTAGGCAAGGCACTCTTATACACTTAGCTCCGTAGATAGCTTCACCCCCACTCCTCACATAAGCCCACCTCCATTTACAATGTGTTGCAGAGCTTTCTAGCATCCAAGGGGTTAAATAACATGTACAGAGTTATATAAACTGGTATAGGGGCATTGAGATTGCTATGGCCACCCCCACAATTGAGACCTGGGTGTGGCCATCATTGCTGAGTCACACCCCTCAAAATTTGAAGCTCTAGCCAGATACCTACTCTGCCTATTAGGAAATCTGGCCCTGCATTCTATATATCTTACTCTAGATATATATACCTCAAATAGTTAATGCAATTACTAAACATCAACTTAATGGTAATAATGCAATCCAATTACTTTTCAATGTGCCTCAATATATGCTTCAACATGCTTAAAAATATCACAGGAAAGCAGACCAAATTAATTTTTCTTGTTCCATCATTTCTCTGTACTCTAGATTTGTTCCCCCTGCACCTTGAGTTGAATCATTTCTATTATAATCAGTCTTCAAAGAGGAATTTCATTAGTGTTTAAATGTTTCCATGCTTGGGCAGGGATCAGAAGGACTTGACTAATTGAGTAATATTTCAAAAGTATTTATTTTTATTATGCTTTAAACTTTATGTTTGTCATGTTTACTATCCAAATTAAACACTAAGCTCCTTAATTGCCAAAACAGCGAAAATATGTTAGAAAAGCTGCTTGAAAATAACCTCTGTATATGCAGCTTATGTGCTGGTTGCGTGTCTCACTCATCAAAAAATGTAAAATATTTTGATGGGAAGCTAAACAAGGCTTTTATTTTCACTGTGTATATTAATGACTTCATTGTATCAAAGTCCCATAAATAAATGATACCCAAAATAACAAAATATAACAAACTTCAAAACATTGCAAATAACATGATGCTTGAAGGGGAGGTTATTTAGTCATCTGGAAAATATGAGGCTTTCAGTAAGTTTGCCTTGAGCCTTACCATAGGGTGACCACGGGTCCCGGAACGTCCGGGACTGTCCCTTATTTTAGGGCTATGTCCCGCGTCCCGGGTCCCCTTCAACCGGGACAATGAAGTGTCCCGGAATGAAGGCAAGCCGCCCTGGATGTCAGCCTGCAAGCGGTGTGTCACATCATGGACGCCGCTCGCGGCGTCCATGATATGACACACCGCTTGCAGGCTGACATCCAGGGCGGCAATGCAGCTTACCTGGAGGCATCATCTCCCAGCGCTCTGCATTACTGAGCACAGCGCGCGGGAGCTTCATGGACCAGGGACTTAAGGTATGATGGGGCAACTAGGGTGACCACGTCCCGGAATGGCAGAAGGGAAATGTGGTCACCCTACCTTACCACACAAGAAGGACTATGGCCCATATTTATGACAGCAATCTGGTTATTCTGCAGTAAACCAGCTGTACCACAGGACGCAAATTAAAATTCCATATAATCAAATAAAGCTTTTTAACGTGTTAAATGCCAGATAGGTATCCAATGCATTACTGTGCAATATATTGGAGACCTCTCTAGCATTCAATGCATTAAAAGCCCAATTTAATTTAACACAATATTTTTATTTGCCCCCTATGGTGCTGTTGGTTTACATCAGAATATTTCCACATTACTGTGTAAATATGAGTCTATGTCCCCTCATTACTTCCTATGTTTCATATTCCATTCACTTGGGTGCAGCCTCTGTCAATCCACTGCAGGATAAAGGCCTCCACATCAAGTTCCAGACATTGTTGGTCTTGTGCTTTCTGTTGCCACTGTGCACCAACAAATTTGGTAATTTCATAATATATATATTAAACTGTGAATTCTGTGTCCTTGTGCTCACAAATGTTTCAGACTTGAGAAAGGGAGTTTATCCCGAAAGCTTGTCAGTACAAAATTCTGTTAGTCCAATAAAAAAAGTATTACAAGATATTAATTTTGTTTGTTATTTTACATCTACATCACTGGACTAATACGGCTACAACCTTAACTTAATATATATATATATATATATATATATATATATATACACACTGTATATATTAGTAGGTTGATGGAAGCACTCACTTTTTATATCCAATGAATGCCCAGGTGCACAATCCTAAGTTTAGTATAAATAATAAAGCAGTCGGAGAGTACCAGCGGGACTTGTTCAGTAGCAATTTTATTCCGTTTACTTCTTGATAAAGGTCTGTGTGAGTACCAAAATATTGACCAAATGAACTTGCTTTAATTGCTGCTGAATAAGTTCCACTGGTGCTGCAGAACTGTTTATATGTGTGTGTGTATACAGTACTGTGCAAAAGCTTTAGGCAGGTGTGAAAAAATGCTGTAAAGTAAGAATGCTTTATAAAATAGACATGTTAATAGTTTATTGTTATCTATTAACAAAATGCATAGTGAGTGAACAAAATAAAAATCTAAATCAAATCAATATTTGACGTGAACACCCTTTGCCTTCAAAACAGCATAAATTCTTCTAGGTATAGGCATATACTCAGGTATATGATTTGTAGGCATATAATCAGGTATATGATTAAACAAGTGTACCAAACAGGTGCTATTGATCATCAATTTAATATGTAGGTTGAAACAAAATCATTAACTGAAACAGAAACATCTGTGTAGGAGGAATAATCCTGGGTGAGCAACAGCCAAACTCAGCTAACAAGGTGAGGATGCTGAAAACAGTTTGATGTTTAAAGTCATACACCATGGCAAAACTGAGCACAGCAATAAGACATAAGGTAGTTATACTGCATCTGCAGGATCTCTCCAGGGCAGAAATTTCAAGGCAGACAGGGGTTTCCAGATGTGCTGTCCATGCACATTTGAAGTAGCACAAAGAAATGGGCAACACTGAGGACCGTAGACACAGTGCTCGGCAAGGAAACTTAGTGGAGCTTCGCAAGTGGAAGGTGTTCAGCAGTGCCATCAGCTCAGAATTGGCAGGAAACAGTGGAACCCTGGTACACTCATCTACTCTCTGGAGAAGTCTGTTCAGAAGTGGTCTTCATGGAAGACGTGTGGCCAAAAAGCTATACCTCAGATGTGGAAACAATGCCAAGTGACTCAACTAAGCACGAAAATACAGGAACTGAGGTGCAGAAAAATGGCAGCAGGTGATCTGGACCAATGAGTCAAAATTTTAAATATTTGGCTATAGCAGAAGGCATTTTGTTCGCTGATAGGCTGGATAGTGGTACAAGAATGAGTGTCTGCAGGCAACAGTGAAGCATGGTGAAACTTTTGGACATTACTGTATATATATATATATATATATATATATATATATATATATATATATGTATTTTTTTTTTCTTTTAGTAGGATGATAAAAGCACTCACTTTTTATATCCAATGAATGCCCAAGTGCATAAAACTAAGTACAGTATTATTAAGAAAGCAGTCGGAGAGCACCTGTGGGACTTGTTCAGTAGCAATTAAAGAATTTTATTCAAAGTTTTGATAAAGGTCTGTGTGAGGACCAAAATATTAACCAAATAAACTTGCTGTAACCCTTGCTCTAACCCTCTGACATTCAAAGGTTAATTGCTACTGAACAAGTCCCATTGGTGCTTATATATATATATGTATCAGGGCTCAAAATTTCCACTCGCCACTAGCCAATGATAAGTGAAAATTTAGCCCTGGCGAGTAGATATTCAGCCCTGGTGGGTAAGTTATGGCTTGCAGTGGCGAGTAACTTTTCAGGTCTGGCTAGTAGCAAAGGACTTAAAATTATAAGCTCTCTCTCTCTATATATATATATATATATATACATAATAGTATTATTATGCTGTGATTTTCTTTCCTTTTCTGCCTTTTTTTCTACAAAAGGTGTTTTCTCATTCCATCTGCTTTTTCTCCATATTTCAGTAAATATCTCTGTTATAAATGACAATAATGATATATAATGAAGTGATCTCAAAATTGTTTATTTATGCACAGCTGCTTATTATTGCAAGAGTGGTTTTTAAAGGCATAGTACATATCATTATTTTTACAATCTTGCCTAGATTGTGTCTGGCTGTAATCATTCCAATTTATTTGAGTAAATAGAAATGAAAAATATGTATTGAAAGGAATATTATACAGGGTCCATGCATTTTACAGTAGTGGGTGGGTCAGACTTCTATATAAATGGATTCAGGGCTAGATTTCTGAATAGTCAGATTAGGCAGCTGCCTAGACCTACCCATTTATAGGTTCATACATCACCTCACTGTGTCTTCTCTTAGATCATCTTATAGAAACCAATGTAACTGGCCCCCAAAAAAGATCATATGTTGAATGCAGTTTAAAGAGATAGAAAAACATATTTTTAGAAGCAAATATGGTGCATGGGTTTTTCCTCTTGAGAAAAACAAATGTATTTAGAGTGTTTGGTGATGATTCACGCAAACGTTATTACAGTACAAAACAGTGATACTTTTTATCACTCAGCAGGAAAAGCCATACAAATTGTGTAACATATTTCCTGCTGCTAAGTAAAACAAGGATATTCCTTCTGATGGGACATGCATGAATAGATTGACTTGATGTATGTTCTCATGCTAGGTAGAATATTATACCTGTTAACCCTTTGAGTGTCTAAGATGGATCCAATGTACTGTGTTGCAATGTATTGAGCACCTCTCACAAAGAGTTAATGTGATTCTGACAGCTTATTTGTCCATACATTTCTTTAGCTCAGATACAGCATTTACCCTTTTCATTTTATTCTTATGTGGATTTACAATATACCACTTATTAAAGCATCTGACTCAACAATGTGCTTGCTTCATTTCTAAAACATATGAATATTTTAAGGCCACAAAAGCTGTAGCCAGCAGGGCCCATAAAAAAGTAATTTGTTTTATAAAGGGTGTGATAACAGTAATCAACACTTTCTTTCCCTGTCTCACTTATTTTCACAAATCTACAGCCCTGCCCTGCATGCCACTATCTCAGCATATCACATATGTTACACATGGCTTTGCCCTATAAAACCAGACCAACTCATTTCTGAAGGTTTACCTATAACTACTGAATTCATTTGATATACCTTTCCATATGCTACATATGTGCATTTTTTGTAAGAAATTACTGTTCTGTATACATATAAATTATGATGTTAAAGGGACATTGGAGTAGATTTATAAAAATAGAGTTATGAGAAATGCGGTGTAATTCTGACATTAACCTTTTGCGTGCCAGAGGGCTGCTTTGCAGTGCGTTGCCTACCCCTCTGGCACTCAAGGGGTTAAATTTAAACTTGGCATTTAAAACGAGACAACTGCAGTTCTGCAAGACTTAAAGGTAAAGTAATGTTTCAAAATAAAAGAAACTCCTATTAATCTTCATTGTATTTCAACCATGGAGAGTGTTATTTCAATACTGTCAGAGTTGTAGTTCAAGAGTAATTGAATGATAAAGTATCCCCCTCCCGCCCCTTTTGCCTAGTGTAAGCCACCTCAAATGTGCAATCTGGTCTTGAGACCAGACAGCTCACAGCAAGGAACAATCTTCTTACTGTGAGCATAAGGAAAACCCTGCCCCCTTGACAGGTTTTTCAGGATTTTCCTTATGCTAACTGAAGATTATCCTTCTCTGCAAGACATCCAGCCAGTCTTGCTGGTCTGAAGTGAGTAGTGTTACATCAGTAAAAGTAAAATCTTGAACTACAACTCTGACAGTATTAAAATAACACTCTCCATGGCCCAAATACTATGAAGATTAATTGGAGCTGCTTTTATTTTGAAACATTACTATACCTTTAATACTATATAGGCATGTTTCTGGAGAAGTGACATTAATGTGTGAGAGAAATACTAGCACAGTGAATTTATATAGAAATGTCACTAAATGTAACATATTACCATCAAACTTGTTGCCAGAATATTAGTCAAGTATAATCTATTCTTATGAACTGTACGCATTAATTAATTATTATTATTATTATTATTATTGTAATGCTGCTCTTACTCATTTATAAATAATACTTAACTTTACCACAAGTTGCAATGATTTATTCAAAATTCTTTCAAAATGACTAAGGATAGCATTAATAAATCCCCCCCTTTAGGCCTTATTAATCAAGGTAAAGTGGTGCAATTATTTTCTGTAGAGAGATAATTTAAGCCTTTAAGGACAAGTAGCAATGTGTTGCTCACCTCCCTGGTCCTTAAAGGTTTATATAGTTAAATAGGTATTGGGTATTAATCAGATAAATGAGGTGAAATTCTTGAGCACCATTGTATTTGTGTGTGTGTGTTTGTGTAGGTGTGTGTGGGGGGGCAAATTCTCATTGTGTTAAATTGGGGTTTTGACCCTCATAGGAGACCAATCCAAATGTTTCAAATTAACCTTGGTAAAATGGAATTTTTAACCCCATGAATGCTATAGTGGTCTCTAGCACATTGCTCTGCAATGGCTTGTAAACCTCGCTAGCATTCAAGAGGTTAAACCCATAATTTAAATCCACAGGAATTTGCTGAGGGGGAAGTTCTGGAGCAAACCAAGTGCACTATGGGGGGGGGTATCAAAAGTCCCATTGTCAACCTTTCTAGCATTCATGGGATTGAATGCCTGATTAAAATCCATGGGAATTTGCAGAATTTTAATTTCAGCCTTATGGCGCAGTTGGTATACTCCAGAACTGCACCACTTCCACTTGATGAATATGGCCTATTAACCCTTTGAGTGCCAGAGGGGTACGCAATGCAATGCTCTGCAATGCGTTGTGTGCCTCTCTGGCACTCAAAGAGTTAAAACCACAGCAATTTGCCTTTAAATAGTATATACTTGGGATGAACAAAATAGTTCAGTAAGTTTGGATTGTTGTATAATGCAAAACTAAATAAACATTTTGTGAAGCAAGTATAATTTTTTTTATTATTTAATCCCTTAACGACCAGGAAAATCTGAGGTGGATTTCACTGAAGGACGGGAGCAATTTTGACTTTTTTGACAGTGTTTTCCCTCTAAGTATTTTATTTTACCCATGAAAATTATATACCGTTTTTAACGCACAAATAGGGCTTTCTTTTGATACCACACTTATATGGATAGCCCACCATTTATTTTAGTAAAATTTAAAGAAAACGGTTAGAAAAATGTAAAAAAAAACACCATTTTATTCTCTTGGGATTATTTGGGCACAATGGGTTAAATTTTTATGGAGACTGCATGAAAGCTATGACCGGTCAGTCATACCTACAAAATGGGCAGTTTTAAGTGGGCACTGTCCCCCATGGGTGAAAATCCCCATGTCCCTTTTTCCCCATCCTATTTTCCCACTTTTTTATTGATGACAGTTGGCGGTGTGTATAAGAGTATTAAATTGCGCCACAACAATCACACTCCCAATTTTGTTTCTTGAAATGTTTATTTTTTAAATAAAATCATTTGTTTGCAAAAAAAAAATTGAGTTGTGTTTTTTTTTTTTTTAAAACAAAAACAAAAAAAAGTTTATTTTAGCAGGTCAAAAATTGACTTGCATCCAGCCAGCCTCCAGCACAGCAGTGAAGGGATTAATACCCCCAGCTGCTGCATTTTTTTTCCCACTAGGTGTCTCCTCTCTGCTTCTCTATCCGTTACTTTGATAGTAAGGGATAGAGAGACAGAGGGGAGACACAGAGGCAGAATTGAGGTACATGTGATCATTGCTGCAGCGATCACATGACCCGACACAAATGAGAAGGGCTGAGACTGAACACTCCGGTACTGGAGCATTCAGTCTCAGCCTGGAATGAATGATAGCAGCGTTCACGTAGATGCGCTGCTATCATTTAAAACATGGCGTACCAGGACCACCATGGGTCCTTAAGGGAAGTTTACCCATGACGGTCCTGGCACGTCATGGGTCATTACGGGGTTAATGTGCTGTCTTAACCAATTAGATAGTATGAAAATCAATCATGTGACATCCATAAAAAATAAATATAAGAATGGTTTGCTTCCCTTTAGGTGTTAGTCGTGCCATAGGAAAAGGGGTATCGTTTTGAAATGGTACAGAAAAGGTAAATGGGGTAGGTACCAGAGCAAGCTAGTTCTGCATCGGTGAGAAAAACAAGACTACGTTGTGGGTACAAATACGAAAGAGGAAAACATAGAGCATAGAGAGAGATACTGGAGCTGGGTACGTGGTACAGATAGTCCTATATTAACGAGTGATGAAGAATAATGTAGAACAAGGCTGTCCAAGTACATTCCTCAAGGTCCACTAAGAGACCATTATGTAAGCAGGGCTTATAATTTTAAGTCCTTTGCTACTAGCCAGACCTGAAAAGTTACTTGCCACTGCAAGCCAAAACATAACCACCAGGGCTGAATTTCAACTCGCCAGGGCTAAGTTTTCACTCGCCATTGGCTAGTGGCGAGTGGAAATTTTGAGCCCTGATGTAAGGATTTCCCTGATTAGGAACATGTGAATTAATCAGTGGCTCATTCATTTTGATTGGTCCACCTGTGCTTAAGCAGGAAAATCCTTAAACCTTGTACTGTTGGTGGCCCGTGACGACCGAACTTGGACAGCCCTGATGAAGAGGGTCAAAGTAATGGAAGAAGAGGCAGAGTAATGGAGTAAAGAATATAGGGTTAGGGTAGGAGGTTTAAAAAGATTTATGAAAAAAAAAACTGTGGGTGGACATGAATACATGTAAATTATATAAGACAGTATTTAGGTAGGGGTTACTGACTGGGAAGTAGGGGTGCAGATACACCTAGGTGTATAAATGTACGCAATGTTTACATCTGCCTACACATTGGATATGACAGCAAGAGTTGATTGAAAATGATATCTCTTGAGCAAAAGGAGCAATGGCAACACTCATAGTGGCCAGTAAGATTTTCTGGCCATAGTACGTTAAGTGGGGGTTATTTTTAGGGGGTTTTAGTTCGCTTTAAATGAAGCAGCACATCCATGACTTTCCGTCCATATTTACTGTTTGGGAGAAACAATAGGCCATATTCCAGTTGCTGAAAATAATCAGTTCTGACGAAAACTAATATGACATAAGGAAGAAATAAAAATTCTTCAGATCCTTATTAACCCTTTCATTGCCAGAGACTGAGAGGTAAACAGTTCATTGCAAAGCATTCAATTGGATACCTCTCTGGCAATCAAAAGGTTAATTTAAATGGGGATTTTAAAATATTGAATGCTAGAAATGCCTCCAATGCTTTGCACTCATGGGGATAAAAAGAAGACTTATTCCTGGAGAAAACATTTGTTTAGTTCAAATCATTCTGTTAATTGCTTTTTTACCCATTTGGAGGAATCAAAATTGGCTTACCATTATGCTTCATAAGTCAGAATTTTGGTGAACAATTTCATTGTCAGATCAAATTTGTCCATCGCTATTCTGCTTACAAGATGATAAAAATAACCCTTTGAGAGCCAGAGGTCTATATAATACATCACAAAGCATACCCCTGAAACTCAAAGGGTTAAGTCCCCACTTGTTACATAAGTAGATCACATACCTTGATGATGTAGGTTCAGAATTGTTCTCCAAACCCTTGTCCTCAGCACCTTCAGTTTAACTAAAATCAGAACCACAAAAACCCCTAATACTCTGCTGCTACCATTGCTGCCACATTTAATAAACTAAAACAAAAATATTCTCCCCATTAATCCTGCTGCCCAAGCCAGAGTGAGTAAAAAATGAACAGGTATTGGCTTTTATATGGCCACTCCCTGTTCAGATTATTTCCCATGGTCCCATTGGCTGGGAGGTGATTTTATATAGGGCACAGAATGTGCTATAGACAGGGCCGGATTTATAAATAGACAGACGAGGCACTTGTCTAGGGTGCCCAGTTTTTAGGGGCACCAGGCAATGGCCCTGTCACGCCCACTGGCCCACCCACAGCCTCAACCACTTTCTGACAGGATGGTCAGACCCCCAAGAAATATAATACAGTGGTGCACCTGCAAGGGTGCCTGGTTTCTGTCCCACTGCTCTGCAACCCCTGTGACTCTCTGCTCACCTGATCTCCTGCAACTTGACCATCACAGTGTCACGTGATGAAATGCAGCCAGCACTACGCTCTTTGTTACAGCATAGCGTAGCTTGAGCAGCTGGATATATACAGGAGATACCAGCTACGCTGCGCATGTGGATTATGCAGCAAAGGTGATAGAGTGCACAGTAGCATTGAGCACAGCAGCACATTTTTTTGGCGGCGGCAGCTCCAATCCGATAGTAGCCACATATATGTAGTTTCAGCTATTGCAAGGACATCTGTACACCATAGAAAGTACCTTCTCTCCATCAGCTCCCAACAAAGACAGATAACCACCATAACCTGGTACACTCTGATACATACTTCACATCCCTCCAGACTAAGTACAGGTTTAAAGTGCAAATATACCTGGATGAGCACAACACGGACAAGTATAAGAAGAAGACACTACTCATTATGCCATCAAAATCTAAATGTTTTATTCAAATAAATGTAATGGTATATAGTCCACTTCTATCAATTAAAAATCCTTTTAATAAAACCAATCTAAAACACCAGGATTCTGGATTTATCATTCCTCTGTTAGGAATACACTGTGCCAATCCGGGTGTACAGTTACAGTATGTAAATGGCTACAAGTAATGCAATGACTGTCCACCCGGATTGGCACCCTGTATTACAAGTATTGTAAATGGGGACTGTTTGGGAGTAGGAAGGCGCTACATGTGGTTTCCCGTCAGATGTTTCCATTTAAAATACTTTGAATTGATAGTAGCGGACTATTCCGTTACGTTATTTGAGTAAAAACATTTAGATTATGATGGCATAATGAGTAGAGTCATCTTCTTATACTAGTCTGTGTAGTGCTCATCCAGGTATATTTGCATTTTTGTTTTTTTCTTGCACCCTGGGAGTGGGGTGCTGGTTTTTGAGCAGCTTCCAGACTAGTCACATATAATTTTGAATGCCAGTGCGCCACCACTGAATTTTGTTTTAAAGTACTTCATTCTCTACCAATTCTCAGTTACAGGCCTCTTGTGTAGTCTATACAAATATTTATATCTAAAGGAGCAATCAAGCCAGATGATCAATGGTATTTTGTTTCAGAAATAGGATAATCTTAATAGAAATTTTAGGTTTGTAGGACAGAAACTATAAGATGTACAATAGCCGCATGTTCATTCTTAAAACATTCTTTAAAAATTGTTATTCACCAATGTGCATATAGTGCAATTCACTGTTGATCAAGCACATTTTTAGATGGGGTATATACTTGTCTATTTATTTTGACTATATAGAGGATGTATTTCTTGTACAGCATTTTTACATCTTGTTATATATACATATATCTGGATTTATGCCAGCTCAGGTTGTTAACAATGGGGGCTTTGCTTATTTCCCTCCTTTAGGTGTTGTTGTTGTTTTGAATTGATTTTATGAGAGTGTGAACAAATAATTTTATTGAGAAAAGTAATATTGTTGTATTTGCTTGTTGCATGAGTGTCTCAATTAAGGGGTCTGCCTTTGATACACATACAGGGTAAAGTCATTGATGCTGATGTACTGAGAAGAACCGGATCAATTTTGGTGCAAACCAACTGCACCATAGGCGACAAATTAAATTTGTCATTTATATAAATTAAGCTTTTAAGCTCTTGAATGCTAGAAAGGTCTCCAACAAATAGAAAAGCCATGGACTGGAGAACTCGTTAGTATTCAAAGGCTTAAAAAACTTAAACCAATGGGCATTATGGTAGTTTTCCTCTGTTCCCTGTGATGCAGTTGGTTTGCCCCAGTTCTTCTTAGTACAGTGACAGCAAGTTATTCTTTTTGTATATTCAAACATCGCATTCAGTATTTAAATCAGTGGGGAGCAATAAGCAGCTCTCAGAGGTGTGGTTAAATAAAGGGGTGTGGTTAGTGGGTTGGGAAAAGGCGAGGCTAAGGGTGCCAGAGTGTGTTGTGCCTAGGGGCGCTTGAGATGCAAGTCCGGCCCTGGCTATAGACTAACCTCACCTCGCAGCCAATCAGTTTCTAACTGTAACAGCCATGCATGCGCGTAATGTTATGACACCTCCATCGTGAGGGGCGGTAACAGTGGCAGCAGGGTGTTAGGGTTTTTGAAATACTGATTTAAATTATAATGAAGATACTAGAGGGGGCACTGAGGGCTCCACTGGACTGCCAACATCAAGGTAAGTGATTTACTTGTGTAGTATGTAATGTAAGAGGGTGAATGAAGAAATGGATGTTTAAAAGAAAGGAAAATGTGTCATTCGTTATTCCGAGACTTCATGTACCATGTTTGTCGCTTTGGTACGAGTGTCAAGAAATACATCATTTTCATTCAACTTTACATTTATCACGAATACAAATATCTATTAAGAAGCCCCATTTCAATAACTGGTAATTCTGATTTTTTCCTTTTTGAGCATTTGCCTGCAGAATTGCTCCTATTGAGTTTTTTGACTCATGGATGAAAATGGAATTATATCTATAAAATATATTTTCCCCACATAGGGCCATATGTCTAAACTAAAAGTAGATAAATTCTGGGGAAAATCAGTTGCACCAGCAGGTGTGTATGTGTGTGTGGGGGGGTTAACCTAGTAGTGTAACCATTCATTGGTAGGCCATGGAGCAAACATTTTTGGGCCTCCTAGTACAGAAATATTTTCCAAAGGGCATGACTAGACACTATAGGGCCTTGAGGCAGGTAGGCCCCTTGGATGCCCTCAGTGCCCCCTTTAGTTTCCCCCTACCATTGAATTCTAAAAAGGTGACCAACTCATTGAAAAATAATTGAAAGATAGGTTGAATACCTCTCTAGCATTCAGTTGTTTTATGTCCTACTTAATTAACCCTTTGAGTGTCCTAAATGTATCCAATGCATTGCAATGCGTGGATACTTCACTGACTCTCAAAGGGTTAAATCAGTGGCTTACTGTGCATTTGCTTTGTTCCAGAATTGCTGATTTTTTTAGCTTCTTCAGTAAGGACTGGTATTACAGATTTATATGACCGATTGTGTTTAACCGAGCTTTCCCAAACATTCTCATCTGTAATCATGATTGCACATACATCATATTGAATGTAAACATCAGTGCTCTTAATGAACTTCAGGGAAGTAAACTGTCATCTTTAATTAATGATGAGCATTTTACAAGAAAAGGCATTCTATTATAAATGCATAATTGTTAAACTAGATTCCGTAATTAATTGCAGTATATTTCAGTTAGGCCAAATTACATGGATGGAGAAACGAACATACATTTTTTTTCTTGATTTCTGGAGATGTCTCCAATGTATTGTGAAATCATGCACTAAAAACATCTCTAGCAGCTAAGTGGTTAAAATGTAAACAAAAGGCAAAAAATATAGCTTAACTAGCAGTGTGGGAAGCCATTACCAATCTTTTTTTTATCCTTGTATTTAGTAACATAAAGTGTTATTTTAATGTAGCAGAAAAATACCTGACGTTGGCAATATCCCTGTGTTCATTGGTCTGTATCGATGTATATGGAGTAGTGTTGAGCGAGCATGCTCGGCCGATGCTCGGATCGGCTCGAGCATCGCTCTGCTCGGCACATGGCGGTACTCGTACGAGTACCACATGTGCTCGCCCGCCATGTTCGGGTCTCCTCCCCGCACGTTTTGCGGCTGCTGCGCAGCCAATAAACGTGCAGGGAGGCTCTGACATCAGTGTAATGCCAGCAGGCATGTTGGCTGCTGGCATTACACTGATTGGCTGGCCAGAACCCGTGGTCGGGTGCTGTATAGCACCTGACCAGCGAGTTCGGCTCAGTCTTAGCCAGGGAGAGATGAGGATAGGAAGGGAAAGTCAGTGTAGGGAGAAAAAAAGCAAATTTGTGAAAAAAAAAGAACCAAAAGTCCTTTTTAGGACTACTGTGTGTGGGGGCAGCAGTTTATTTTGCGTGGGGGGAAAAAAACAAAACAAAAAAAATTTCATATATTCTGTTTAGTGTGCAAAGTTGCAGATTAGAGCACATTCTGTTTAGTGTGCAAAGTTGCAGATTAGAGCACATTCTGTTAAGTCTTCAAACTAAAATATCAAAGTCACATATTCCATTCAGTGTGCTTCGCCGCAGTTTAGCAGCCTATTCTGTGTACTCTGCACAGTTGCAGAATAGGAAGAAATACTGTTAAGTCTTCAAACTAAAATATCAAAGTCACATATTCCATTCAGTGTGCGTCACCGCAGTTTAGCAGCATATTCTGTGTACTCTGCACAGTTGCAGAATAGGAAGAAATACTGTTAAGTCTTCAAACTAAAATATCAAAGTCACATATTCCATTCAGTGTGCGTCACCGCAGTTTAGCAGCATATTCTGTGTACTCTGCACAGTTGCAGAATAGGAAGAAATACTGTTAAGTCTTCAAACTAAAATATCAAAGTCACATATTCCATTCAGTGTGCGTCACCGCAGTTTAGCAGCATATTCTGTGTACTCTGCACAGTTGCAGAATAGGAAGAAATACTGTTAAGTCTTCAAACTAAAATATCAAAGTCACATATTCCATTCAGTGTGCTTCGCCGCAGTTTAGCAGCCTATTCTGTGTACTCTGCACAGTTGCAGAATAGGAAGAAATACTGTTAAGTCTTCAAACTAAAATATCAAAGTCACATATTCCATTCAGTGTGCTTCGCCGCAGTTTAGCAGCCTATTCTGTGTACTCTGCACAGTTGCAGAATAGGAAGAAATACTGTTAAGTCTTCAAACTAAAATATCAAAGTCACATATTCCATTCAGTGTGCGTCACCGCAGTTTAGCAGCCTATTCTGTGTACTCTGCACAGTTGCAGAATAGGAAGAAATACTGTTAAGTCTTCAAACTAAAATATCAAAGTCACATATTCCATTCAGTGTGCGTCACCGCAGTTTAGCAGCCTATTCTGTGTACTCTGCACAGTTGCAGAATAGGAAGAAATACTGTTAAGTCTTCAAACTAAAATATCAAAGTCACATATTCCATTCAGTGTGCGTCACTGCAGTTTAGCAGCATATTCTGTGTACTCTGCACAGTTGCAGAATAGGAAGAAATACTGTTAAGTCTTCAAACTAAAATATCAAAGTCACATATTCCATTCAGTGTGCTTCGCTGCAGTTTAGCAGCCTATTCTGTGTACTCTGCACAGTTGCAGAATAGGAAGAAATACTGTTAAGTCTTCAAACTAAAATATCAAAGTCACATATTCCATTCAGTGTGCGTTACCGCAGTTTAGCAGCATATTCTGTGTACTCTGCACAGTTGCAGAATAGGAAGAAATACTGTTAAGTCTTCAAACTAAAATATCAAAGTCACATATTCCATTCAGTGTGCGTCACCGCAGTTTAGCAGCATATTCTGTGTACTCTGCACAGTTGCAGAATAGGAAGAAATACTGTTAAGTCTTCAAACTAAAATATCAAAGTCACATATTCCATTCAGTGTGCGTCACCGCAGTTTAGCAGCATATTCTGTGTACTCTGCACAGTTGCAGAATAGGAAGAAATACTGTTAAGTCTTCAAACTAAAATATCAAAGTCACATATTCCATTCAGTGTGCATCACCGCAGTTTAGCAGCATATTCTGTGTACTCTGCACAGTTGCAGAATAGGAAGAAATACTGTTAAGTCTTCAAACTAAAATATCAAAGTCACATATTCCATTCAGTGTGCGTCACCGCAGTTTAGCAGCCTATTCTGTGTACTCTGCACAGTTGCAGAATAGGAAGAAATACTGTTAAGTCTTCAAACTAAAATATCAAAGTCACATATTCCATTCAGTGTGCGTCACCGCAGTTTAGCAGCATATTCTGTGTACTCTGCACAGTTGCAGAATAGGAAGAAATACTGTTAAGTCTTCAAACTAAAATATCAAAGTCACATATTCCATTCAGTGTGCTTCACCGCAGTTTAGCAGCCTATTCTGTGTACTCTGCACAGTTGCAGAATAGGAAGAAATACTGTTAAGTCTTCAAACTAAAATATCAAAGTCACATATTCCGTGTAAGATGAAGAAGGCGGGTAAAAAGGGACAGGGAAGTGGACGTGATCCTGATAGTTCAGGGTGCGGGTCAGGACGCGTAGAAACTGTGCCTGGTGCCAGAGCACAAGAAAGAAAGACATCCACCATACCTAGCTTCATGTCTCATTTTACAGGGCGTCGCAGGACATCACTCTCGAGGTCCGACCACTGCGAACAGGTGGTCGGTTGGATGTCAGCTGATACTGCTTCCAGTCGGTTAAGCACCACCCTGTCTTCCACCAAGTCCACTCTCAGTAGCCAAGAGTCTGGTCAACATAATCCTCACTCTGATCATCCTTCCTCCCACCATAGACGGTCTGGTGAAAGAAGTGATCCCACACTGGGATATAGTGAGGAGCTCGTCTCATCACCAATCCTTCATTTGACCCTCTCTCCAAGCACGCTTGCAGAGGAACATGACATCTTATGCCCTGATTCACAACCTCTAGAGGGTACCCAATCACAAGAAGATGACAGATGTGAACGGCATTTAAGGTCAAAGGAAGTAGTGGATGATGATGATGATGAGACACAGTTGCCATTAAATCAACCACTATTACTGTCTCAAGACCTTGTTGAGGAGGATGTTATACAGTTGTCAATGACTGAGTATGTGGTGGGATCAAGACATGAGGAGGATGATCAGAGTGAGGAAGTGGAGGAGGACTTGGTGGACGATGAGGTGACTGACCCCACCTGGGAAGGTGTAGAGCCGAGCGATGACAGCAGTCCTGAGGGTGAGCCATCTGCAGCACCGCAACAGGCTGGAAGAGGCAGTGGTGTGGCTACAGAAAGAAGGCGGACCGCACCAAACCGGCCCGCAAATGTTCCACGGAGCACCCCCTTGCGTAAATCTACCTTGCCAAGGGGTAGGTGTTCCGCGGTATGGCGTTTTTTTAAGGAAAGTGCGGACGACAAAAGAATTGTAGTTTGCAACCTGTGCCACACCAGAATGAGCCGAGGCATGAACACTAGAAACCTCACCACCACCAGCATGATCCGACACATGGCATCCAAGCACCGTAATAAGTGGGAGGAACGCCTGGATCGCCCATCTGTGTCTGCAGGCCACACCACTGCCTCCTCTTCCCCTGTTTTCGGTGCCGGCCAATCGCCTGTCGAAGGCGCAGGCCCGCATACCTCCCGCCCTGCACCTGTACCATCTGAAGCACCATCAGCGACCACATCCACTTCCCTGTCCCAGCACAGCGTCCAAATGTCGTTACCCCAGGCATTTGAGTGCAAGCGAAAATACCCAGCCACCCACCCACAGGCCATAGCACTAACCTCACACCTTTCCAAATTACTGGCCATCGAAATGCTGCCATTTAGGCTTGTGGACACTGAGTCCTTCCGCAGCCTGATGGCAGCAGCTGTCCCTCGGTACGCGGTCCCCAGCCGCCACTACTTTTCCCGGTGTGCCATCCCCGCATTACACCACCATGTGTCCCGTAACATCACCCGTGCCCTGACCAACGCAGTTACTGGGAAGGTCCACTTAACGACTGACACATGGACAAGTGCTTGTGGCCAGGGACGCTACATTTCCCTGACGGCACACTGGGTGAATGTCGTGGAGGCTGGAAGCGACTCGGACCCTGGGATGGCACGGGTGCTACCCACGCCGAGGATTGCGGGCCCTACCTCCATCAGGGTTTCCGCCAGCACCTACGTTATTGGCTCCTACTCCTCCGTTTCCACCTCCGAATTCTCTACACGCAGCGCCACTCCCCCATCAGCCAGTAGCTGGAAGCAGTGTAGCACTGCAGTGGGGAAGCGTCAACAGGCCGTGCTGAAGCTGATCTGCCTTGGGGACAAACAGCACACGGCCTCAGAGCTGTTGCAGGGGATTAGTCACCAGACCGAGCAGTGGCTCTCGCCACTCAACCTGCAACCAGGCATGGTTGTGTGTGATAATGGGCGTAACTTGGTGGCGGCTTTGGAGCTCGGCAAGCTCACACACGTACCATGCCTAGCGCATGTATTTAATTTAGTGGTTCAGCGATTTCTAAAAACCTACCCCAATGTGCATGATCTCTTGACCAAGGTGCGCCGCGTGTGTGCACATTTCCGTAAGTCATCTACAGCTTCGGCCGGCCTGTTGAAGCTGCAGCAGCGCTTACAATTGCCAGCTCACCGGCTGCTGTGTGACGTGAGCACGCGCTGGAACTCCACCTTCCACATGTTGGCCCGGCTTTGTGAGCAGCAGAGGGCAGTAGTGGAGTACCAGCTGTTACACGGTCGTCGCCTCTCCGTTCAACTTCCTGTAATCAGAAGTGAGGAGTGGGAATGGATGTCAGACCTCTGTGAGGTTTTACGCAATTTTGAGGAATCGACACAGATGGTGAGCGGCGATAACGCTATTATCAGTGTAACCATCCCACTTCTGTGTCTACTGAAACGCTCGCTGCTCACAATTAAAACTGACGCTTTGCATGTGGAAGAGGTGGAAATGCGGGAGGAAGAGCTTACACAAGGTGATAGCCAGAGCACCCTCACTTCGTCTTCTCAGCGACAATTGGAGGAGGCGGAGGAGGAGGAGGAGGAAGACACGGTTGCCTCCGCTACAGAGGGTAGCCATGGAACTTTAGTTCCATCTCTTCAGCGTGGGTGGGCAGAAGAGGAGGAAGAGGATGAGGAGATTGAGAGTCATCCTCCTGGTGAGGACAGCGAAATCTTGACTGTTGGTACTCTGGCACACATGGCTGACTTTATGTTAGGCTGCCTTTCCCGTGACCCACGCGTTATACGCATTTTAGACAACACGGATTACTGGGTGTTCACCCTTCTGGACCCCCGCTACAAAGAGAATTTCTCATCTCTCATTCCTCCGGTGGAGAGGACAAGCAAAATGGTGCAATACCAGAAGGTTCTTGTCGAAAAATTGCTCCAAAATTTTCCATCTGACAACGCTGGCGGCAGAGTACGTGCTACCTTGGCCAACCGAGAAGGGGAGAAAAGGGGAGCACACAGCAGTTCCGACAAAGGCAGGGCAACACTCTCCAAGGCGTGGGACACCTTCATGACACCCCGCCAGCACCCTCACCCTGATGCGCAGCCTAGTGTCACAAGGAGGGAAAAGTTTTGGAAGATGGTGAAGGAGTACGTAGCAGACCGTGTCAGCGTCCTCAATGATCCCTCTGTGCCTTACAACTACTGGGTGTCCAAACTGGACACGTGGTATGAACTGGCACTCTACGCCTTGGAGGTGCTGGCCTGCCCTGCCGCCAGCGTTCTGTCTGAGCGGGTATTTAGTGCTGCTGGTGGCATCATAACAGTTAAGCGTATCCGCCTTTCCACCGACAATGCTGATAGGTTGACACTTATAAAAATGAACAAGGCCTGGATTTCCCCTGACTTCTCCACTCCACTGGAGGAAAGCCCCGGGGGAACATAAACTCACTTTATATATGTTATTTACAATGATGGGAATACTCTGTATTCCCATTCACCCCTTCCACCCAAAAAACGGGTATATGGTTGTCTCTTAATCTTCTCCTCCTCCTCCTCCTCTTCCATATGCCCTGTGATATAATTTTTATATAGGGCCAGCTCACCAGCGGGCCCTGTTTGACAATTTTTATATAGGTCAGCTCACCAGCGGGCCTTCTCATATAATGTTTTATTGGGTCAGCTCTCTAGCGGGCCCTCTCATATAATGTTTTATAGCGTCAGCTCACTAGCGGGCCTTCGCATATAATGTTTAGGATGGTCAGCTCCGCAGCAGACCCTCACCCATAATGTTTTAGATGGTCGGCTCAGCGCACGTTTCCCTCTTAATCATGGCCCCAGTTCAGAAAAATCAAGGAAATTTTTGGGAGAATTTGCCTCTGCGCACGTTTCCCTCTTAATCATGGCCTCAGTTCAGAAAAATCAAGGAAATTTTTGGGAGAATTTGCCTCTGCGCACGTTTCCCTCTTAATCATGGCCTCAGTTCAGATAAATCGAGGAAATTTTTGGGAGAATTTGCAGATGATATACAAGTAAATATACAGCAAATACTGTTTGGTAACAATTTTTCGCCTAAAGTCGTTTTTATTTTCCTTTTTGTGTGTTTTACGGTCAGTCTGTAAAAATGGCGTACTACGGGCGAAAGATCGTTCCCAGCAGCGATGTTGGAGTCCAAGATGCATCCAGACATCCTCCCTATGCTGTCCCTGAACCATTTCTGTGGTGTTTCCATCCTTATCTGCCCTTTTCCTATGGACCAGGCACCCTCCCCTCATCAGAGCAGGGGGTGCCTGGTGTAATGCTCGAGTCCTCCCATTGACTTCAATGGGGCTCGGGTGCTCGGCCGAGCACTCGAGCCTCCGGGGGCGCTCGGTCAGAGCACCCGAACACCCGAGCATTGGGGTGCTCGCTCATCACTAATATGGAGATGTGTGTGTGTGTGTCTGTGGGTGTGTCTGTGTGACTGTACATAAGATATAAGTTATACATCTGTGAATGTATTCTTATTACTTGTTAAAGGGGAACATTCACATTATAAAAACTTTTGTACATGGGCTTTAAATAGCAAAACTTGATTAGTGTTGTTTTTTTTTTTTTTTTTTAATTTTAGTTACCTACTATTGGAGATACGAAGACTTCTGCATTCTGCGGCACCCTGTACGTGTGGCACAATGCTACAGGACTTCCCACCTCCCTCCCAGCTGCCTGCCTGCAGACTCAGTAGCTTGGTAAATGGAGCTTGTTGTAACGAAAGCCCACATAAATGCCACCATGAAGGGAAGCATGAACGAGCTCCCTGGGGCAGCTGGGAGGAAGGACCCTGTTTGTGCACCGCACAAACAGGGTGCCGCAGAAAGCGGAAGTGTCTGATTTTCAGTCTTCATATCTCCAATAGTAGGTAACTAAAATTAAAAAAAAAAACAATGCCAATCTAGTTTACTAAATAAAACCCATGCACAAAAGTCTTATCTCTCAAACATTAATGGTTTGAGAGATATTCACAAGCAAAGTTTCCCCCTCTCTCCCCTTTTACCTAGTGTAAGCCATCTCTTCTCAGATGTGGAATGCAGTCTATAGACCAGACAGATAACAGAAGGGGACAATCTTCTTTCTATGAGAACAATGAAAGCCCTGCCCTTCTTGACAACTTTTTCAGGTTTTTCCCTTATCTTAATTGAAGATTGTCCCTCTCTGCAGTCTACCTGGGCACCTCCCTTCTGATCTGGCTGAACAGTGTTACATCAGTCAAAGGGGCGGGAGGGGGATACTTTGTCATTGAATTACTCTTGAGCTACAACTCTGACAGAATTGAAATAACACTCTCCAAAGTCCAAATACTATGATGATTAATTAGAGCTGCTTTTATTATGAAACGTTACTATCCCTTTAAGCATTCATGTGTTGTGCACCCATGCACTACTAAAGAAGTTTAGCATATAGATGCTTTTCCTTTGTTGTTGTTTTTTTTATGACCTATGGTAGGTGAATGTCTGAGGGATGGATGAAAGGGAGAGGAATAGATGAATGATGGGGGGGAAGGAGAGCACTATGACTGTGTTTTATAAATGGGAACTTGAATGTTAAAATGCATGATTCGTGTTGTATGATTTATTTTTTTTCTGTCTTGTTTTGTTTTCCTTCTTGCGATTGCCAGTGCAGCCTTGTTGTAAAGTTAGAATGGTAAACAGATAGATGCTGTGATGTATTGTAACTGTTCTGAGTGGCAGGCATTGCAGAAAGCATTGTTTTCTAATGCTTCTCATTACCATCTGTCAGTCAAAGCGTTAACCTTTTGAGTGGCAGAGGGGTATGCACTGCATTCAGAAACAATGCATTGGCAATGACTGGCACATATATATATATGTATATATATACACACACACATAAACTGCCTTAAACAGTTCTTCTCTGTCTATCTACATGTAAAGGACTGCTGCAAGCAGAGGGGAAGAAGCAGAAACAGAGGATGCGAGGGGAAAAGTGTGGGCCTACAGGGAAAGAACAGGCGCGATGTCCGACAATATAGCAATCAGTGATAAACATTCTATTGGTGACTGGTTTATAGTTCTGTATTTGCTTCTAGGCCACCAGTTTTAGTACAGTAAAATCATAAGCCCTGCAAATGTGACCTGGCTGTATGCATGACCACACTTTGTTGTGCCATCTTGGCTGCTGCGCACTTACTGGTAAGCGATCTCCTGATTTGTGCTCTGCCCTCAGTAACAGTATCTTTATCTCTGTAGGGTCAGAACCATGAGGCAAAAAACAGAAATAAAGAAAAATGTTCAAAGGTTCAGTGTTGCGGACGCTAAATGTCACATGAGTGGGTCATGTATTTTTAATGGACTAATTGTGAGGTGATGTGTGTGGTGGAGGGGTGGCATCAGTTGGCCATGTTTGTTTTCTTTGGAAAAGGGGATAGTGTGAGCTAGGAAACATCTTGCAGAGATTTTGACAGGGGTGGCCAGGGGGCCTTTGTAGTATAGATGACATGGAGAAATTAGTTTATTAAATACAACAAATAAGGTCTATTACCACTCTGAATGCTAGAGAAGTCTCTATAACCGGAGGAATGCATTGGTAACATCTCAGGAATTCAAGGGAGGAGATGCACTAAAGTGTGATAAAGAGGAGATACAGTGGAGATGACTTCTCCAGTGATATCACTTCTCCAGTTCCTATGTTATTCTATGGAACCAATGCACTAAGATTTCTTCAATAATGGACTTCTTAGTGTATAGGCTCCATAGAATAACATAGGAACAGGAGAAGTGATATCACTGGAGTAGTGTTCTCTATTTTATCATCTCTTTATCATACCTTAGTGCATAATGGCCATAGGTTTGAAGATTGTACAACTAAAGTAAACAAGGCACACTATTATTTTATTTGTCTTTGTAAATGTTACACGAGAAATGACATGAAAACATTCTTTCTTAACCCAGAATGGTAATCAAAAGCACTCACAGGGTTAAAATCAGCATGACACTGAATACCTGAAAATGTTTCTAAATAATCAGCTGGTATACAGGGGAGCTGGTTGTATCCCTGTGTCACCTGGTGAATTTGTGAAGAAGCCTGTAAATGGAGGTTACATTTAGGATCCTCCTAAGTTTAGTTGTAACATTTTTGTCTCCTGATATGTGGGAAAGACAGCCACAATGATGTGTTGTGCATCCAGAACAGCCTCATTCTCCCTGACCATCTGTCCACAGGATTAATCTGGTTTCTTTCCATAAAACTGGAAGTGTTGGGAACCCAAGGTGATGACCCTGAAACAGGAGGCCACCAGTAAGCACCAGAAGTCCCATGCATTAACCCTTTGAGTGCCAGAGGTGTATCCAATGCATTGCTATGCAATGCGCTGGATACTTTTCTGGTTTTCAAAGGGTAAATGTGCCTGCTGGTGGAGTTTAGAGGAAAATTGCCAAAATTATGGGAGGAATTGTATTCAGAGTGTAAAAGTAAAGCATACAGTATATCTAAAGTATCTAATAAGAGTGCTTACTTACCTTTAACTACTGCTATTCCAGTACATTTGCTCAGGTGTTAATACTTACCAAGTCATCCCCCTGATCCAGCAATGAATCTAGCATTGTCCGTTGAAGGCTCCCTCTTCTTTCAGCTTGATCTGTGACTGGGTAATATGGGGTCTCAGAAGGACACTTTCCTGACTTCTTTAACCCAAAATTACTACTGCAGCTGGAAGAACTAAACTTCCCTTTGTGTAAACCCAGTAGTACCATGGGATTTGGGATATCTGGAAGTTTGTCCTTCTTGGGCACCATTTTAAACAGTCACTGATCAAGCTGGAACTGAAAGCATTCAAACAACCCTGCCAGAATCAATGCTGGACTGGATTTTATGGTAAGTTTTAACCACTGAGCTACCGGACTAGAATAACAGTACTTGGTGTAGTGGGGGACATGTCGCCACTCTTTTAGATAGTTTAGCTATAAACTTTGCTGATCCTTTAAAGGGATAGTAATGTTTCAAAATAAAAGCAGCTCCAATTAATCTTCATAGTATTTGGGCCATGGAGAGTGTTATTTCAATAGTGTCAGAGTTGTAGTTCAAGTGTAATTGAATCATAAAATTTCCTCCTCCCGCCCCTTTTACCTAGTGTAAGCCACCTCCCCTAAAATGTGGAATCTGGTCTTAAGACCAGACAGCTCAAAGCAAGGGACTATCTTCTTTCTGTGAGAACATTGAAAGCCCTGCCACCCTTGACAGGTTTTTCCCTTATGCTAATTGAAGATTGTCCTTCTCTGCAATCCATCTGGACACCAGCTTTCTGTTCTGAGGTGAGCAGTGTTACAACAGTAAAAGGGGTAGGAGGAGGATACTTTGTCATTCAATTACTCTTGAACTGAAATGACACTCTCCAAATACTATGAAGATTAATTAGAGCTGCTTTTAGTTCTAAACATTACTATCCCTTTAAGTGTCTGTGTTGGAGGAGTGTGTGTATGTGTGTTTTGGACATCCTTCTGGCACTCATATGGTTAAGGTCTTCTTTAAGTTTTTTTTTTTTTATTCAAAGATGCACTAGTTACAAGAAGCAATAACAAAAAGCATTTGGTGAATATTATTGCCCTTTTAACCCCCTTTGATGCAAGGAAACACCAACATTAATTTCTTTGGGATGTGTTGGAGGCCTCTCATTCAAAAGGTTAAAAAAATATTCTTAATCCAATGGATACTAAAAATATCTCCAACACACTATGACTGATCTACTAGGAAATACGGGGTTAAAATTACAAAGAGGTTATCACTTTGAATAAAATGGAATGATTGATTGCTCCATTTTAATTCTCCAACACCAGTCATAATTACCCTACCCAGAGAAGAACAGTCACACACAACCCACCATGCGTTTTTTGCCCCTATCAAATCAGAGGGGCATCACATTTTAGCACCTCGGTAATGGTAAATGCTTGTTTCTACTGGGCATATGACTATACCAGAAGGGAAAACTTGATTTCCTTAACTCTTTGAGTGCCAGAAGGGTACGGAATGCATTGCAAAGCAATGCGTTCCGTACCCCTCTGGCACAAAGGGTTAAGCTGTTTTTAGACTACAAACTACAACTCCCATCAAGCTTAGCAATCCATTGGTTGGCTGGGAATGATGGGAGCTGTAGTCAAACAACAGTTGGAGGGAAACAGATTGCTCCCGCCCCTACTGTGCAACATCATCTGGAATAGAATCCTGTAAACCTATTCTAAGTATTTATGCATCTTTATTCCATACTTATTTAATCCCCTCTCTACAAATCCTGAGTTTATCCCTGCTATAACTTCTCAACCTTGTGACAAATAAACCAACAAGACACAGTCTGTCCCACAGAGATGTTCTGTAAATGAAGAGCACAATGTTGTTGCTATAATGAAAGAAAGCAAGAATGTTGTGAAGAAGTCAGGAGTTATGTTACAATGGAAGTGTTGTTATGCAAATAAACTGAGAGCGGCTACTACTACTGTTGTTGAGCATCCTGTCAAGAGTGATCTCTGTGGTAATGGATAACCACAACACTGGTGGTGGTCCTTGTCACGTTACTTACACCTTCTTGATGATTACCTCAATGAGACTGATGTGTTAAAAAGAACTGGAGGAATTCTGTGCAAATCAACTGCACCATAGGGGACCCATACAAAGGAAAACTCAAGATTTCCAGAAAAGAGATTTCCAAAAAATACAATAAGCATTCGCAAACAATACCCGGAATGTGTTTTGTGGCCAGCTTGCTTCTTATCCAGCTGTTGCTGGATTAACATTTCCATCATACATGGAGGGACAGTGTCACTGGTGTCCACTTTAGTATTAAAATCGTTAAAAGAATAGAACTTTTTTATACTTCTGTCTTGC
Source organism: Rhinophrynus dorsalis (assembly GCA_037306005.1). Taxonomy (NCBI): domain Eukaryota; kingdom Metazoa; phylum Chordata; class Amphibia; order Anura; family Rhinophrynidae; genus Rhinophrynus; species Rhinophrynus dorsalis. The sequence goes on from CM074718.1 coordinate 172,302,942, forward strand.
AGTACCTTTGTTTTCTGTGCCAGTTCTTAGTACATCTCACTCAGGGCCGGTGCTAGCATAATGCGGCTTAGGCAACCGCCTTAGGGTGCCGCAGTGGAGGGGTGCCAAAATGGGGGAAAGCTGCAAAATGTTTTCCATGTATTTATAGTTTATATATATATCTGCCACAATGGATCGCTGATTTACTCTACTAAGTGCTCCCTTGCGGCATCTAGGATGTGACACATCCTAGACCACCAGACTTCTTCGTCATGGTACATATTAATACATTGCTACAGGGGCATTGTTGGGGGGGGGCTGGAGCCCTGAGTGCATCAGTGGGCAGCCCCAAATTCAGACCCTGGCATCTGTGTCACTGTCCCCTGTTCGGATTCAACCACTGCGAGGAACAAGGGACATGTATGTGATGATTCATATGACGCTCGGCTGTGCGTTGCATGCTGGGGCTTTCTTCAACAGCTGGGACGCTACTTTCAAACTTGCACTGAGAGTCTGAGTCCTCAGAACAAGTTTGAAAGTGGCGCCCCAGCTGATGAAGAAAGCCCCAGCATGCAACGCTGAGCCGCGCGTCATATGGATCATCACATACAGGTCCCTTGTTCCTCGCAGTGGATGAATGCGAGTAAGGGAGAGTTACACAGATGCCAAGGTCTGGATTAAACAGAGTCACACAACAAGATTCAACGGTACTGTGTGTCTGAAACTGACCTGATTGAGCAGTGGGTAACTCTTTAAGTGCAAGAGGGTTAAGTGACCCATTTTTTTATTATTGCACAGAAGAGGTGGATGATGGTCTTTACATCTTGTGTTCTGCTGAAAGATCAGTGTTTATAGTAATGCTTCCATGTGCACTGATACGTCTAAATAAACCAGTGCAGTAGGGAAGCAGGTGATACCTGAGACCTGAAATGGATGACAAACTCGTAGGACGCATAGGTTATCATCACAGCTACCTACCTGTACTGAGGAATAGCATATGTTATTAGTAGTCAATAGCAGAACAACTCCTCGCAAGAGGAGTGGTATACTGATAATGCGCTGAAACTTCCTTAAGGGACATATTATGTGAACAAAAACTAAAACCCTGCAGTTCTTTTAAATAAATCCTTTAAGGACCATATAGATGTTCAACACACTGTATATCAATGCATTATAAGCCCATCTGATCCTTAAAGGGTTAAAAAATATATAGTTTATAAGCAAAATGATGTAGGGCTACTAGATCGACCCCATTTGCCAGATCATTCCTTTTCAAATAAGCTATTTTAAAAAAATGCCTGCTGCATTGATCCATAGGAACCATTGCAACCTAATAATTAACTACCGGAGCCCTGCAGCAAGAATTTTTCATATGAGTTTTATTTTCAAGGGCTAATCTGGCAACCCCAACCCCATTGTATACCAAAGATGTAACCAATGCATTGCTTAGCCTAAGCGGTCAAATTACAGACAACGTACTTACAAGTAAGGGTTCTGTCATACTCATGTCACACACACGTTGACAGTTATACACATATAGGGAACACACGCATTAACACACATATTCATACTAGTTGAAGAGACCGTGTACATGGGCCACAGTGCCACCCAGCATCGGCCGCGGTGCAGTCATGCAAAGTAGAGACTGCCCTCACCACAGCTGAAACAGAGATGGACGCTCTGAATTCAGACCATAGTCGAGGATTATGGTCTGAATTCGGAGCCCCGCTCCATCATCAGCCACGGCGCGGGCAATCTGTAGTGAGCAAGACTGCAGCGTGCACAGCCGTCTTTACTGTGCATGATGGCTTCTGACAAACAATTTAGCAAATTATAAGCTTCTTAATTTCCCCCCTCCCTCCCCTTTCACAGATGTCAGCACTCTGACAGACTGAGATCCTGGTCCCAGGACCGGACAGGGGGCTCTTCAGCAGAGCAGAAATAGTGTTGTCTACTAAGAAATACTTCATTTGGATAGTCTACAAAGTGTGCCTAGTTTGTAGATTGTTCCAGTGAAGTATTTCTTTCTAGATAGTGCTACTTCGGCTCTGCTGTAGAGCAGCCGTCCAAACCAAGATCTCAGTCTGTCAACTAGATCACTGATGTCTGTGAAAGGGGCGGGAGGGGGGGAACTTTAGATGCTTATATTTCTCAAACTCTACATGTTTGAGAGATGGGATGCACATCATTGCATTTATATTTTTACTATCTACAATATTAAACTTTGTTAAAAGCAAGAATTACTATCCCTTTAATGGTGCAACGGGGCACTTTATGCTAATTCGTTTATGTACTGGACTAATATTACCACATACTGTGCACTGACTTCTACACAGAGCTTACACAGACTGGAATGATTTCAAACAGCATAGACAGCCTCAATCTGAACACACATTGTCACACACATTCAGGAATCAGCATAAAGTGCAGCAATGTGCCACCAAAGCATAAAGGTTAATTTCTCAAAAAATTATTTATTTAAAAGAAAAATGGGTAGTACAACATACAGTCAGAATTTAGTTAACTGTAAAAAAGGCTTTGCCTACGATGCTGGGCAGGAGGACGAGTTTGTGCATCTACACCCCCTAGTACATACCGTAAAATAATTCTCATTAAACATTGATGATATTAATGAAAAATGACAGCGACAGGTATCAGCAATTGCAGATGAATGTGTGACAGTTTGGATTGAGGCTGTCTATGCTATAAGAAACCATCTGTGTAGAATCAATATTGGTTTTATTTGAGGAACAAACATTTGCATAATTTGCATTTGCATATTTTCATATCTAGTACCTTTATATGATCACTTAAAAAATATTAGAGCAAATACCTTCTTGTTTAATACAAATGGAGTATCAGAGTACAAAATAAGTAATTGGGGGAATGTACAAATCCTCCAGAGAACTCTTACTCCTACATTCGGGTTTTGCAATAGTGCGTAGGAATGCATTACTGTATATGAGTACACATACACACTACCACTGCCAGAGAACTCTTACTCTTACATTCGGGTTATGCAATAGTGCGTAGGAATGCATTACTGTATATCAGTACACACACACTACCACTGCCAGAGAACTCTTACTCCTACATTCGGGTTATACAATAGTGCGTAGGAATGCATTACTGTATATCAGTACACACACACTACCACTGCCAGAGAACTCTTACTCCTACATTCGGGTTATACAATAGTGCGTAGGAATGCATTACTGTATATGAGTACACATACACACCACCACTGCCAGAGAACTCTTACTCCTACATTCAGGTTATGCAATAGTGCGTAGGAATGCATTACTGTATATCAGTACACACACACCACCACTGCCAGAGAACTCTTACTCCTACATTCGGGTTATACAATAGTGCGTAGGAATACATTACTGTATATCAGTACACACACACTACCGCTGCCAGAGAACTCTTACTCCTACATTCAGGTTATGCAATAGTGCGTAGGAATGCATTACTGTATATCAGTACACACACACCACCACTGCCAGAGAACTCTTACTCCTACATTCGGGTTATACAATAGTGCGTAGGAATACATTACTGTATATCAGTACACACACACTACCGCTGCCAGAGAACTCTTACTCCTACATTCGGGTTATACAATAGTGCGTAGGAATGCATTACTGTATATCAGTACACACACACCACCACTGCCAGAGAACTCTTACTCCTACATTCGGGTTATACAATAGTGCGTAGGAATGCATTACTGTATATCAGTACACACACACTACCACTGCCAGAGAACTCTTACTCTTACATTCGGGTTATGCAATAGTGCGTAGGAATGCATTACTGTATATCAGTACACACACACTACCACTGCTAGAGAACTCTTACTCCTACATTCAGGTTATGCAATAGTGCGTAGGAATGCATTACTGTATATCAGTACACACACACTACCACTGCCAGAGAACTCTTACTCCTACATTCAGGTTATACAATAGTGCGTAGGAATGCATTACTGTATATCAGTACACACACACTACCACTGCCAGAGAACTCTTACTCCTACATTCAGGTTATGCAATAGTGCGTAGGAATGCATTACTGTATATTAGTACACACACACTACCGCTGCCAGAGAACTCTTACTCCTACATTCGGGTTATGCAATAGTGCGTAGGAATGCATTACTGTATATCAGTAGACACACACCACCACTGCCAGAGAACTCTTACTCCTACATTCGGGTTATACAATAGTGCGTAGGAATGCATTACTGTATATCAGTACACACACACTACCACTGCCAGAGAACTCTTACTCCTACATTCAGGTTATGCAATAGTGCGTAGGAATGCATTACTGTATATCAGTACACACACACCACCACTGCCAGAGAACTCTTACTCCTACATTCGGGTTATACAATAGTGCGTAGGAATGCATTACTGTATATCAGTACACACACACCACCACTGCCAGAGAACTCTTACTCCTACATTCGGGTTATACAATAGTGCGTAGGAATACATTACTGTATATCAGTACACACACACTACCGCTGCCAGAGAACTCTTACTCCTACATTCGGGTTATACAATAGTGCGTAGGAATGCATTACTGTATATCAGTACACACACACCACCACTGCCAGAGAACTCTTACTCCTACATTCGGGTTATACAATAGTGCGTAGGAATACATTACTGTATATCAGTACACACACACTACCGCTGCCAGAGAACTCTTACTCCTACATTCAGGTTATGCAATAGTGCGTAGGAATGCATTACTGTATATCAGTACACACACACCACCACTGCCAGAGAACTCTTACTCCTACATTCGGGTTATACAATAGTGCGTAGGAATGCATTACTGTATATCAGTACACACACACTACCACTGCCAGAGAACTCTTACTCTTACATTCGGGTTATGCAATAGTGCGTAGGAATGCATTACTGTATATCAGTACACACACACTACCACTGCCAGAGAACTCTTACTCCTACATTCAGGTTATGCAATAGTGCGTAGGAATGCATTACTGTATATCAGTACACACACACTACCACTGCCAGAGAACTCTTACTCCTACATTCAGGTTATACAATAGTGCGTAGGAATGCATTACTGTATATCAGTACACACACACTACCACTGCCAGAGAACTCTTACTCCTACATTCAGGTTATGCAATAGTGCGTAGGAATGCATTACTGTATATTAGTACACACACACTACCGCTGCCAGAGAACTCTTACTCCTACATTCGGGTTATGCAATAGTGCGTAGGAATGCATTACTGTATATCAGTAGACACACACCACCACTGCCAGAGAACTCTTACTCCTACATTCGGGTTATACAATAGTGCGTAGGAATGCATTACTGTATATCAGTACACACACACTACCACTGCCAGAGAACTCTTACTCCTACATTCAGGTTATGCAATAGTGCGTAGGAATGCATTACTGTATATTAGTACACACACACTACCGCTGCCAGAGAACTCTTACTCCTACATTCGGGTTATGCAATAGTGTGTAGGAATGCATTACTGTATATCAGTAGACACACACCACCATTGTTAAGACTTAATGACAGCAAACTACCAAATGCCTTCCTGATAGGATGTGCAGAAAAACTGAGTAAAGTTACAACATTTTTCTCTGTGTTTTGTTTAGTACATAATGTAAAACTAGATGACTATGAAAGAAGTGCCCTGAAATGCTCATACACTTTCTCTCTTCCCTCCTCTTGTCAAAAGCGGCATTAAGGGAAGGATTCTCAATGTAAATAGCTTAGTATATGGGTGGTAGGTATGCACAGAAATAAAAAAATGATCCAAAAGTGTCTTATAGCTCAGAATCATGTTAGGACATACTAGCTAATGCCCCATCAAAGCATTATAGTTTCTCACAAGCTCTATCTTCTTAATTATCATAAATTGCTTCTTCACTTGCAGATCAGTTATACATCTGGAGTTGGGTGCAGGGCTGGATTTACATCTCAAGAGCCTGTAGGCACAGAAATCTGAAGCCCCCCCCATGGCCATCTCCACAATGCTCCAAATCTCCACGTTACCTCCATCTCCATATTGCCCTCACATTGCCCCATCACCTCCACATTGCCCCCATCAGCTTCATATTGCCCTCACATTGCCCCCATCAGCTCCATATTGCCCCCATCAGCTCCATATTGCCCTCACATTGCCTCCATCATCTCAACATTGCTCCAATCAGCTCCACGTTGCCCCATCAGATCCATATTGCCCTCACATTGCCCCGATCATCTCAACATTGCCCCCATCAGATCCACATTGCCCCATCATCTCCACATTAAGCCTCACAGTGCCCCCCCATCCATTTCCTACCTCCCTGGTGGTCCAGCGGCAGAAGAGATCTGTGCTTCTGCACAGTCCTGTAGCTGCTGGAGCTCCCACGCAGTCTTCTCTTTAGTAATGCAGAGCGCTGGTAGATGATGTCATCTCCCAGCGCTCTCATTACTAAAGAGCCAGGGGAGCTCAGCAGCTACAGGTCTGTGCAGAAGAAGTGTCCCTTTAAAGTGACTAAGACGCTGATTGATTTACCTGTGCTCAAACAGAGATATTTCAAAAACATGCACTGTTGGCAGCTCTTGAGGACCGTGGTTGGCTACCTTTGCTCGAAATAGTCCATGGGAATGATATGTTCATAGGACAATACCAAGTCAACACAATGCGTTTATGAAAACTCATAAAACAATGGATTATTATGAGCAAGAGAATATAGGTAAAGAGGGAAACAAGTTGCTGAGGGAAACAAGCCAGGTTTCCTGGACAGGTGAGTGGTTAAAACATACAGAGTTTCAGTGTTTACATGTGTGTGCAACAAACATTATGAAAATGATCAGAACTTACTTGCTTCTTTCCCTGTTCCCACACTACCTGGAGCTATATCTCATCAATTCATTACAGGAAAGATAAGACTTATGAGCTATAACCCATAACCAATCCTGTTTCATCACCTGTTTCTTTACTTAGTTGCTAGGCAGATGTATGGATGGAAAGTTATTATCATCCATATAGTCCTTCATAGTGCACAAATGATCTCTCAGGCTATTACTTTTCAGTTTGGCATCACCAACTGTGCCGACATGTTGAACCACAATACTCATCAATTACTTCCAGTTATCTCTGGGTTTACATCCAGTTTCCAGTCTCATTCAATCTCCTCTGATCTCTCTATTGTTTCCACTCTTTACTTTTTAGGGTCCTGTGTTAGAGATAAGTAAAACTTTTCTGTAAGTTTGGATTTGCTATGAAACAGTCTGTTTCTCGAGGTTTGACTTCAGCTGGTTCATTCTACATTTTATTTGCATTGTTAGTTAGTCATAAATCTGGAAGTATTATCAAGTGATTGCTGTTAAGAAAATAAAGTTCACTGTCTGCACACTTCTCAAAATAAATTATGAGAACTTCTTTGAGTTGTGTGTCTCTCCACTTCCTTTTGCATCCCACTTTCCCCTTGCATTTTCCATTCTTTCTCCTCTCTAGTAAAGCCCAGCCCAATTCTTGGTGTCTCCTCTTTCGCTCCTTCACCATGGACTACACCATCCCACTTTCCCCTTGCATTTTCCATTCTTTCTCCTCTCTAGTAAACCCCAGCCCAATTCTTGGTGTCTCCCCTTTCGCTCCTTCACCATGGACTACACCATCCCACTTTCCCCATGCCTTTTCCATTCTTTCTCCTCTCTAGTAAACCCCAGCCCAATTCTTGGTGTCTCCCCTTTCGCTCCTTCACCATGGACTACACCATCCCACTTTCCCTTTGCCTTTTCCATTCTTTCTCCTCTCTAGTAAAGCCCAGCCCAATTCTTGGTGTCTCCTCTTTCGCTCCTTCACCGTGGACTACACCATCCCACTTTCCCCTTGCCTTTTCCATTCTTTCTCCTCTCTAGTAAACCCCAGCCCAATTCTTCGTGTCTCCCCTTTCGCTCCTTCACCATGGACTACACCATCCCACTTTCCCCTTGCATTTTCCATTCTTTCTGCTCTCTACTAAACTCCAGCCCAATTCTTGGTGTGTCCCCTTTCGCTCCTTCACCAAGGACTACACCAGCCCACTTTCCCCTTGCCTTTTCCATTCTTTCTCCTCTCTAGTAAACTCGAGCCCAATTCTTGGTGTCTCTCCTTTCGCTCCTTCACCATGAACTACACCATCCTGCTTTCCTTAACGGCCTGCTCCACTTTCCTCTCTGTCCTGCTCTCACTTTCTCTAATTGACCTCCATTCAACCTCTCCTCTTTGTCTCTGCTCACTCTCACCCCTTGGCTTCTTCTTACTTCCAACCCCAGATCCCCTCTGACTCCCACCCTCTCCTGCTGTTCTACACTACATTTCTCTTTTTCCCCTCCCTCATCTCACCCTGTCTCTCCTTCCCTCAGGCCCTCTGCAGTTCATTCTAAAATGATCAGTGAAAAGAATAAAGGACACTTTACTCACCACTGTTGCTGATACAGCCCTCTGATAAGTGTTCCCTCTAAGTTAAGCACAGGTAAGTGACCCAGTACTGAAATAATAAAAAAAGAGATTTTATCTGCAGCTGCTTTGGAATAATGGGTACACCATGGAGCCCTGCCCTGTTTATATTGGTCTAATAACTCTTTCACCACTGGGTCACTCACTATGCTCACCTTAGAGGGGACACTGTCTCTAATCATTGCACAACCATTTCAAGCAGTGTGCATCATACATTCTATCAAAGTACAGTAGCATCATGTATCTGTCAAAAGAGCACATCATCCTAAGTGTATAAGTAATGTCCATTATTGTAGTGCATAAATCAATAAGGTGGTGAATTGATAGAGGGAGAATAAAACAATTGTCTTTTAAGGAGTCATTGAAATGCAATCAAGTTCTCTTGTCATGGTTTCCGAGCCATCTACAAATCATAACTGAATTAGTCATGTCATCAGCTGCAATTATAAGACCGTTTACAGGCCGATGTTTTTGTGTAAAAAGATGAACTTGCCCAAAAAGGGGTAATCCTAAGGGTGAAGGAATTAGCAGGTAGAGTATTTTAAGTGGTTATTGTATTTTTCATATTATTTTGTTAACCCCTTGGATGCTAGAGACATCGCTAGTACCCAAAGGGGTTGATGTTACAGATTTATTAGAGAGTTGGTTATTAACCCTTTGAGTGCCAGAGGGGTACGCAACGCATTGCTCCGCAATGCGTTGCGTACCCCTCTGGCACTCAAAGGGTTAAAAAGAAAGAGATCATAAACACTGGGGAAAATGTATGAATATGATTCCACAACAAAATAGGAGCAAGAACCATATCTTTTTGGCCTATGGCTATCATTAAAACATGAACACAGAAAATGTGCCTCTTTATGCCACATGGGTCAATGGGAGGGCAGTGTGAGAGTGAATGAGAACTCTAGGCTCTTCCTCCTCTGCTCCTTGTTTCTTACTATGTACTAACAAGGTGCAGAGGAAATTGTCATCTGCAGTACAATCTTAGAGATGGAAGAGTTGAGTGCACCAGTATGCATAAAGCAATTGTACATACCCAAGGCACATATACAGGAGTTTTCAGCTAGCATGTAATCTCAGAAATTGAAATGTACTGGCAGACTTGCACATCCACCCCCAATGGGGCTATTGTACTAAGAAAAAGGGTGCAATTCTGGGGCAAATGTTTTGGGACACCTAAAATTCTTTTACACATCTACAAACTCTAAAAAAACCCCTGCTAAATAGATTATAATATTTGTCTTGAATTTAGAAATACCCAATGTTGACATATTTTCTAATGTTTTTGTCAAGTTATATGGCAATAACTAAACGTAGCAAAAATGGAGGTGTCCCAAAACCTTTGGCCACATTTGTACATTCATTAAATGATATTGCTTGTTCTGCTCCTCAAGTCCAAACACAGGCATGGATGGAATGTAAACTTAGTGCAGCTCACTGTGACCTCATGACATTTTGGAGTGACATAGAACCAGTAAAGACATTTACATTTTCTAGTTACATGTTCCAACTTAAAAAAAGGATGTATAACAACCTTAAAATAAAGATTAGGAGCCACTACTTTAGACAGAAAAGGTCACTGATTAAAAGACTGAGTTAAAAAAGATACATCGCCTAATATGAAAAGGCATCAACACCTTAGATACTAAATGTAGCATTTGTTTAATTATCCTTTACTGCATTGCCCGTTAACATTGTTAAAGGGATAGTATTACTTCAAAATGACTATCCCTCATATTGTAGCCCTTAAATGACACCAGCGGCATCTCTCAAACCTTTATGGTTTAAGAGATAGCCGCTTTCAAAGTTTCCTCTTCCCTGCTGTCAGCGTTCTGCTGCCAGCAGGGGAATCCGGTCCCGGGACAGGCGAAGGCTCTTAAACAGAGCCGATATCTCATTATGGAAGGAAAAATGATTCATTGAAACAGTCTTCTACGTGGGCTTGGTTACCAAGCACACGTAGAAGACTGTTTCAATGAATCATTTTTCCTTCCATAACGAGATATCAGCTCTGCTGAAGAGCCTCCGTTTGATTAAGAGACCGGATTCTCCTGCTGGCAGCAGAACGCTGACAGCAGGGGAGAAGAAACTTTGAAAGCGGATATCTCTTAAACCATAAAGGTTTGAGAGATGCCGCTGGTGTCATTTAACTCAATTTATTAAGGGCTACAATATGAGGGATAGACATTTTGAAGTAATACTATCCCTTTAACAGATTTTTCTTAGTTTTCCGAGGCTTTAGGGCTTTTACAATCAGGAGATGGAACTGTACCAAACCTCTGCTACAGTTCTATCTCCGATTTTCTATTGATTACCTTCTTCTGCACTCCTAATTGAATCTGGACTCAGGAGGTCCCATTTTGGTCAGCCATTCATTGGAGGGTGCCATAAGCATCACAACCTCCAAAAACGCTCTTTTAAAAGGGCTGCAGGGGGGCAGTAGGCAGACCTTCCTTACTGCATCTTTATGGTGTTCCTGTGTGAAAGTAATATGCTGGATGTTGATGACCACACATGCACCAATAGTTTCCGATGCATAGCATTTTTCATAATGGGTGACAGCACAAATGTGGCTTTACTGTGTTGGTGTTTCCCGTGTGAAAGGGGCCTTAAAAGAATGCTGACACCTTCTACAAATAACCCCCCGCTCTCCTTAAATCGTGAAGAAAATCATAATGATCACCAGGGCTGGATTTACAATAAGGCAGAGTAGGCATCTGCCTACAGGCGCACCCCACAGAGGGACGCCTGTCTTTTTTTAAATTTTTTTATTGGTCTGCCAGCCTTGATCCATGTTTGGCTGGGTGGACTACAAGGGGGGGTATGCATGCTGCGCTGTAACTGTGAGCCTTTGACATGACACCTAAGACTGAGAGCTGTGCCGAGTCGGCAGTGTGAAGGAGGCGCTGGCGCTGCGCATTACATTTACTGCGAGAGTCCTCAGTCACTTCACATCACTTCACCTGGAAGTTTCTGACTGGAACACGACAGACAATACTGCCCCGCCGCCGGCCTTTTCCCAGACACACAGTGCAGCCTGCAGGGAGCCGCAGCCCTGCCCACCACGGTCCCAGATGAACAATGTGAGCAGCAGCAGAGCAGTGCCAGTTGAACTTCTGTAGCCACTACTAGCCAGCAAAGCACGGTCAGCCCCACTGTATTTAACCCCCTTGATTGAGGTAAGCGAGCCGGCTGTGCTGGGCATGCACCGCTGCCAGTGCCCATGTATGAATGGGTTACTGGGGTTTGGATATCCATACTGGCCATGTTGTTAACTTGTTAGCGTGGAACTGGAAATAAATAATTCTCCTCCTAACTCTGATCCCAGATTCCCATTACCATTTTAAGATTCAGACAACATTTTAAGTGGCCCAGCCTCAGTCATTTGGTTGCACAGTTTGCGTGCAACCAAACGACTGTCTGAGTGAGCCACTTAAAATGTCTGAATAATTGAACATCCGACTTGGAAATCATCAATGAAGTGATTGTTGAGTGGCACTTTTTTTTTTTTGGGGGGGGGGGGGGCTTCAGATTTCTGTGCCTACAGGCTCCTGAGATGTAAATCTGGCCCTGATGATCGCTATAGTTTCCCAAAATGAATCTTCAACTACTACTGGTTATCAATTCCACAGAAACAGGCAAAATTCTTTGTTGCAGGACTTCAAGGCCTCAAACTTCACCTCAGTGAAGGCTTGGACTGTAGGATGTTCTCAGCTGGAGTAGTATTAGGTCACAACTCCAGAAATAAGAATCATGTCAGTCAATGTGGACAAGATATCAAGTACTAATTAATGATTCATTTTGGAAGTTTGTGCCTGCTTATTATTAGGAGGTGTCAGTACCCCTTTAACTCTTTGAGTGCCAGAAAGGTATCCAACACATTGCAATCCACTCAAAGGGTTAAATCTGTTTCTAGTAAGAATTTATGATAAATGTTTAGATAGCTGATTCCTGTACTGGAGATATGATGTTTGTTTACATTTGTATTAGGTAGTAAAACTTATTATTGCTGGTAACTGGCGAAGGTAAGCACTGTCTATTTCAAAGGAAACATTCTAAACATTCTTATGAATATTATTTCTGTGATACGCATTGCAAACTTCCATAACTAGTCTAGAGCACTGCAATAATTATGAAGAATTATAATGTTCCTGATCGGATTTCATTATTCAAGTACCAAAGGGATAGTAATACTTAAAATGTAAAAAAAAAATATGTTGTAGGGTTTATCCACCAGAGTAAAACAAGAGTACTCCCACTGCTGAAAGGTGTTTCATTCAAAAGTTATTAATTGTCAAAGTTGAATTTTTTAGGTGCAATATCACAGTGGCCTGAAATTGTACAGTGGCGCTGTTGCTACACCATCCTATGGAGATTTATGGTCCCGGGACCAGAGCTGTCCATAGGATTGTGTAGCAACAGCGCCACTGTACAATTTCAGGCCACTGTGATATTGCACCTAAAAAATTCAACTTTGAAAATTAATAACTTTTGAATGAAACACCTTTCAGCAGTGGGAGTACTCTTGTTTTACTCAGGGGGATAAACCTGATAAACCATTTTAAGTATTACTGTCCCTTTAATGGGAGTACATGATCTTTAACAGTATATAAACAATTGTCACATTTTTCCTTTAGGCAATGTGATTTGATTGCATCTAAAAGGAAAAAGCTATCTTAATCCTTTGCATTGTGTTGCAAACAGCTCCATCTACTGAAAGGGTTAATTATTCCGCAGCCTTTTGTATCCCATCTTATTGATGCTCACAGCTGCAATCTTCTTAGTTTTGTAAACTAAAACACTGAAGGGAATCATTTGAAGGAAGCCATTACCTTATCAGATGGATTATAGTTTGTTTACTACACATTTCCAAGGAACAAAGGTAAGTGTACAAAACTTTACAAGCAATCTGATCACAAAAGAGACCATGGGACCTTTAGCTGGTGTTTGATTTCATGTACCTATGTGCCAAAATGTCAGCATAATTTCATCTTAGACACAAAATTCTGAGTAGGAAAAGTCGCACACTGATCTTTGTGCAGACATAGTATAGACCATAGGTATCCACAGAAATGTTTCCTAGTATGTAGGGGGGGGCAAATCCATAAAATGCTAGCCTGAGTTTATCTGCCAAGGGGGGGTAAGTGTCCATTCTTGCCCCACCTCTCGCAGATGCCCATGACCATTGGCTGTATTCAGGAAGTTAAAGAAGTGCAGTTATGTAGTCAAACAACTGCACTATTGGCGACAAATAAAAATTCCCCATTGATTTAATAGTGTGTATCGGTAAGCCCTGCACATAACCTTTAACTGGGACACAAGCATCATTTTAATTTTAAATATAATTTATTTAACGCTTTGAGCTCCAGAGAGGTATCCATCACATTCAACACATTGCGCCGTATATCTCTCTGGCACTCAAATTGTTAAATTGGACCTGTCACCTTAAAATGTCTAGTTAATTTTAAAGATAATTAAAAATGATTATGTGTTGTACAACCAATTTAATTGTAAGAGAAATGGTTACGCGAAAACAGGTCTTTATTTGATGGTGGCACAGTATGGTGCGCTATGCTAATTAGTTTCTGTAACAATACCGTATTACCAATCAATGCATTATGAATCATTCTACACACATACCAGGGGCATTTCTAATAGTTCTGTTTGGTCTTGAGACTAACAAATTAGCATACTCTGTAGGGAATTATATATATATATATATAGCCATATTTGTAATACTCTGTAAAACCTACATTTGTCCTAGAATGACAGGACTACTTTAAAAGAGGTGTTGCAGTACATAGGCTATAACCCTTAATGGTGTATCGGAAGACTGAAGAAAGGAACTCAACTACCTATTGATCTAGCTGAAACACTATACATTAACCTTTGTTGTAACCACCCAGATAGCACTTTAGAGTGAATGGATTCTAAATCTATTTTGGTTTTGTTGGTGTCTTCCACCATTCTGCATGTTTCTATAGGGATTTGTTGATACCATGTCACATGAGAGGTGTACATGTGCCAGATGACCAACATGCCTAACAGCACATAAACTTTAAAGTGCACTATGCCGCCAGCTGTCATTAGTATCATTTAATATGCAAACACATTATCTCTGCAAATTGTTGTACTGCTATTGATCATCAGTACTGCATTTAAGGCATTATGTGCTGCAGGGCTGTATGTAACATTACACTCTCATGTCAGCCTCGGTTGGAAAAATGTTTACATCCCGGTTAACAGGACAGGTAAATGTTGCCCCAGTCAGATTAAGAGCTGAGCTACATTGTAGAATATAACTGATATCACCAATTTTACCACTCATTTCTAATTAATTATGAGTGGGAATCCTATATAATAAAACTCTAGCAATGTTTGTCAGAAGCCGTCATGCTCAGTAAAGACTGCCCACGTTTGGGCAGTCTCTAGCGCGCATGACTGCATCACGTGGAGCAGTGAGGCAGCATCAGTACGCAGAGCAGGACTGAAACAGTGAGGTGGCGTCAGTACGCAGAGCAGGTCCAGAGCAGTGAGGTAGTGGCAGTATGCAGCGCAAGACCGGAGCAGTGAGACATCACCCGGACTTTGGCCCGTGTACACGGGCTTTTACACTAGTTTGTATATAAAACCAGTGAGAAAGTTATCATCTGCAATGAAATCTAGCCCTACTTTTATGTAGACTACAAAGGCAAATAGACAGATGAATTCTGGGAGAATAACAAACAATCCACACTCTTGATAATAGCAATGGGCTAAATCTACAAATGTTATTCCTTGTTAAAATATGTGTGAGAACAGTTTTTTGTGCCTATCTAATACCTATGCACTAGATATTAACACTGTTTATGCCATTCTTTCTGAGAGGAGGACAGTGGGGAAATTTGTGGCCATTTCTGGTAATTTCAGCTTTGATTCAATGGGCCCCATCGACAGAAAAACCATCCAATCTCTTTTTTTCAAGCACGGTAAGCCATTCAATTACACGTAAAAATTACCTGCTAAAAAAAACACAAGTTGGGCCATTGGAACCCATTATAACAGGTCCAATATTCCCATCCTGTTCCATGCTTTAGACACAAACGTGTTAAGGGACCCACTTTAACAGGTGAAAATATGCACCTAGTTTTTTTAGTCCCCTACACATGTTAGGCATGCTAAAAATCCCCCCTCCTTTTTTAAATCTTGGGCCATTGTTCTAGCCTTTCTGTAGTCAGTATCTGTTCAAAATGGTTGACAAAACCTACTAGAAGCTGATTGGCTGGGAGGGGCTTAAGAACACATCCCAGTCAATGAAGGCTGGCAACCATTTTGAACAGAAACTGTTTAATCATCTGAGCACCAGATAGGCATTTAACACATAGGAAGTTATGCACTAAGGTGTGATAAAGAGGTGATGATGCAGAAATAACTTATCCAGTGGTATCACTTCCCCAGTTCCTATGTTATTCTAGGGAGCCAATGCACTAAGATTTCTCCAACACTGGAGATCCTAGTATAGCATAGGCTCTATAGAATAATATAGTAACTGTAGCAGTGATACCATTGGAGAAGTTATATCTACATCATCACTTTTTTATAACGACAATGCATCCCCCCTCCCCAGTGTTGCAATGCATGGCTACCTCCATCCCGATAAAAGGGTTAAACTGGTAAATTAAATGAAAATGCATGTGTTAATGTTCTCATAATTTTCTCCTCACTTTAAATTAAATTAATGCAAAAGGCAGCATAGCTGATGACAAATTTGAATAGTTAGGCTTCGTGTCTCTAGTTTGGAATACAGAGTAATTGCATTATTTTGAAGAAAAGTGTGAATCCTACTTTACAGATTACTGTATAGAAGTTATTTAATAAAAAAAAATGTTACATTTTATATCCGATTCCTGCTTCTTTTATAGACAAATCTCTAAAGTGGATGGTAAATCCAAAATTCTCAATGATTAATTTGTTGAATCTGATGGAAAATATTGAATATAATTATGCAAAACTTTGGTGAATTAGTCCTTCCAGCATGCTGAGATACACTGTATTTGGGCCAGTACTGTCAAGATAATTAATGTTTTAGGTCACACTGTTTGTACTGCTAAAATAATTTATTAGAAATGCGTACTTACATCCTTGCTTTTTATTAAATGATGCTTATCTGGTCTCGTGTAGTTTTACCACACAAAAATGTATTCCATTCATGTAATTTTATGTAAATCACAGTGTAATCATCTCATAAATACTGAAGCTGATCTAGTAGGGAATCTAAAGCTAGTTTAGGGCAAACCATCTGCACCATAGGGGGGGCGTAATAGAAATAGATTTGAAGACTCAGATGCATTGTGTAGCCTTTCTAGCATGTTCAAGGGATAGTAATACTTCATTTTATCTTTATTTTATTTTGTAGGCATTAAAAAAACATGAAGAACGATATAAGTCTTATCTCTTAAACCTTTATGGTTTGAGAGATATTCACAAGCAAAGTTGCCCCTTTTACCTAGTGTAAGCCATCTCTTCTCAGATGTGGAATCTGGTTGTAAGACCAGACAGATAACAGCAGGGGACAATCTTCTTTCTATGAGAACAATGAAAGCCCTGCCCTTCTTGACAAGTTTTTCAGGTTTTTCCCCTTATCTTAATTGAAGATTGTCCCTGTCTACAGTATACCTGGGCACCTCCCTTCTGCTCTGGCTGAGCAGTGTTACATCAGTAAAAGGGGCGGGAGGGGTATACTTTGTCACTGAATAACTCTTGAACTACAACTCTGACAGAACTGAAATAGCACTCTCCAAAGTCGAAATACTATGGTGATTAATTAGAGCTGCTTTTATTATGAAACATTACTATCCCTTTAAAGGGACAATAATGTCCCAAAAAAATTGCTTAGGGTTTTGCAGAGATTAAAAAAATAAACGATATGACACAAATCCTATCTCTCAACCGCTATGGTTTGAGAGATATCCTCCGTTAAAGTTTCCCTCTCCCTCACCTTCTCCTGACGTCAGCTGTAAGCTGACAGCAGAAGTCCCTGGTCCGGGGACTGACAAGCGGCTCTTCAGCAGAGCCGCAATAACACAATTTAAAATGAAATACTTCTTTGGAACAGTCTACAAAATGTGCCTGTTTTGCAAGCACACTTTTTAGACTGCTATTGCCGCTCTGCTGAAGAGCCTCCTTATGTCAGCCGACACGGATCTCCTTCTGTCAGCTTTACAGCTGACATCAGGAGAAGGGAAACTTTAGCGGAGGATATCTCTCAAACCATAGCGCATACCTCCCAACATTTCAAATTGCCAAAGAGGGACACTTGTGTTTTAGGGGTTGTGGCTGGCGGTGTGGCTTTTGGGCAGGGCATTACTAATACTTTTTTGGCTATTTCACAACCTATGGACACCTCCTTGTGTAACCTAATAAATGATTTATATCAAGACCAAAGTGTTTTATTTACACAGACCAATTTATAAACACATATACTGATGTTTAAACAAACAATAATGTGAGTGTTATTGCTGTAGAGCAGTATGATACACATATATATAAACACCACACAGTCTGATCTTCTAAAAAGAGGGACATCAGGGTGGGAAAGAGGAACAGAGGGATTTGGGTCTAAAAGAGGGACTGTCCCTCCTAAAGAGGGACACTTGGGAGGTATGATAGCGGTTTGAGAGATATGATTTGTGTCATATTGTTTATTTTTTTTAACCTCTACAAAAGTCTAAGCATTTTTATGGTACATTACCGTCCCTTTACGGGTTAAAACCCCCATTTAAATCAATATGAATAGTCTGAATGTTAGTTTGCTTCATACGGTGCATTTGGTTTGCTCCAACGCTACTCTTTTTTTTACACAGGGTCTTTTGGGCCCGTGTGTATTTTCATCACTATTTTGTGCAGCACTATGGAATATGTTAGTGCTTAATAAATGAAAGATAATAACAGTAAAATAATAATATGCAGGAAAGTAGAGACAGAGTGCACAATGTACTGTGTGAAAAGTGGAAGAATTCTGAGGCAAACCAGCTGTACAATAGAGAATACTGTGTTTAAATGGAGCTCTCAACCCTTTGCGTACCATAGGAGTATGCAAAGCATTGCAGAGAATTGTGGATCTATGCACTGCATACTCCTCTGGCACTCAAAGTGTTAACCCATGAATGCTAGAGGTTTCACAGGCCTTGCAAAGCACTGCATTGAAGACATCTCAACATTCAGTGGGTTAAGAGACCCATTTAACCCATTGAGTGCCAGAGGGGTACGAAATGCGTTGAAAAGCAATGCATTGCGTACCCCTCTGGTACTCAAAGGGTTAGATCAACTTATATTTGGGGAATTTTCATTTGTTCAGCATATTGCTGTTGGTTTGATCCAGAATTGCTCCAATTCTGTTTTGTACATATGACCCAGAACTCCCCCCCATTAAAAAAAATATAACTGCTTGAGACATTTGTACATCTGATTAGAAAACCATTAAGCCTTTGAGTTAAATGCAATGTATTGGACACCCCTCTGGCACTCAGATTTGTAGGTGTGTCTATACATTGTCAGCACTGCTGCAATGACTTATGGTACAGAAGCATCACTTGTGATCAGTCCTATTTGATACAGTGAGGCAAACATGCTAATTTCCCACTTCACTCCCACTAGCATTAGCCTCTGACTCCAGTGGCTGTACTGAAGCTTATCCACCACAAAGTATCACTTGCATAGTACATACCAGCGGACACACTCTGCCAGCACAGAACTTTAATGCCAGCAAGCCCCATACAGCAGTCCCAGGGCATTCACAGGGAAATGGAGTACACTGAATCAATTGTATCAACACCTTGCTTAGTACATTATCCTAAGCAGGGTGTAGAGGAAAGGACCATCCTGAAATGCCCACAGACTACCCCTTGTCCTCCCCTAGGGATAAGAAGCATAAAGGGGAGGAAATCTGGCATATGTAGCCTAGGTAGGCATAGGGACTCAGTAATCAATTCCTGCACTTGATTTAGCATGGCCTGGGTGTTTTACAGTCACGCTAATGAGACATGCATAACCCTTTGAGTGCCAGAGGGGTGTGTAATGCTTTGAAACGCAATGCATTCCACACCCCTCTGGCACTCAAAGGGTTCATATCAGTAAAGCAAAAGGAATTCTGGGGGACAATCCTTTGCACTTTTAGGGGACGAATAACATTTTTTGTTTAAATGAAGGCTTTTCACCTGTGGAATGCAAAATAGGTCTCCAATGCAAATCTTCCCAGAATTCAAGGGGTTAAAAGCTATTGAAATCAGTGTTGATTTGGGGAATATTTATTTGTCTTCTAGGGTGTAGCTGGGATTTCACTGGACATACTGTTCCCACAATTCATAATGTGGTAGTGGCCAGCACAACTGAGACCCCTTTCAAAAGTTGGCACTCAAATCAGCATAGTACTTTGCCAATGGGAAAGCTGGCCTTGCCCATGTGAACTAGCCATCCTATATAACAATTCGCTCGGATGTTTATCAGAAGCCGTCATGCGCAGTAGAAAACTGGCTGCATTCGGGCAGCCTCTACTGCGCATGATTGCATTGCATTAGTGAGGTGCC
Source organism: Rhinophrynus dorsalis (assembly GCA_037306005.1). Classification (NCBI taxonomy): domain Eukaryota; kingdom Metazoa; phylum Chordata; class Amphibia; order Anura; family Rhinophrynidae; genus Rhinophrynus; species Rhinophrynus dorsalis. The sequence continues at coordinate 172,322,985 of CM074718.1, forward strand.
GCAAGACTGCATCGCGTGGAGCAGTGAGGTAGCGGCTGCTTAACCCTTTCAGTTCCAGAGGGGTACGCAATGCATTGCAAAGCAATGCATTGCGTTCCCCTCTGGCACTCAAAGGGTTAACATTACCCGGACCTTGGCCCGTGTACACAGGCTTTTACACGAGTAGACATATAAATGAAAGACATCACGGTGCTTTGAATGACACTTTATTGAGTGTCTTGCACCATTGCTGAAGTACAGTTTATATGCAGATTACCAGTTGATCAATCTTATGCACCCTTGGAGTGCTGGTACAAATTCCTCAGGCAGTGTGCTATGCTGTGTTATGCAGGCTGTGAAAGAACTTGAATTTGGTTCAGCAGGAAACCTGAATCCTTTGTCTCCTGGGTTCCTGGCACAGGGAGCTCTGATTCATTTAATTTATAAGAATATTACATATTCCAAGGGCAGAATGACATGGGCGGAATAAGTGCTGCATTTATAATTCTGCTGTAAATGCCGTATATAATATACTGAAAAGGTGCAACTCTGAGACAAACCAGAAGCAGCAGGGGGGAATATAAAAGTTCCAAACAATTTAGATGGGGCATTTAACCCTTTTAATGCATTAGAGACCCTTTCCAGCAAGGAACGGGCTAAACACCTTGCCTAAGTCAAAGGGAATTTGACAAATTTTGTTTGTCCCCTATGGATCAGTTGGTTTGCTCCAGAATTTTACCTCTTTAGCTTATGGAATACATCTGTATGGGCCTTATGTATAAAAGTAAACTGGAGAAATTTTGGGGCAAACCATCTGCAGCATATGAGACAAATAAATATTCCCATTAACCAGTTGAATGCCAGAGGGGTATCCAATGCATTGCGCAATGCACTGGATACCCCTCTGTCATTCGATGGGTTAAGCGAAATGAGAGTTTTAACCCAATAATTGCTAGAGAGATCTCTAACGCATTGTGTGCAGGTTGTTCACACTGGTGAATGGCAGTCCATGTGGGCATCAGCTTTTTATATTTAGACTAGTGTAAAAGCCCATGTACATGGGCCATGGTCCAGGTAATGCTAACCCTTTGAGTGCCAGAGGGGTACGCAACACATTGCTTTGCAATGCGTTGCGTACCCCTCTGGCACTCAAAGGGTTAAGAGGTCACTACCTCATTGGTCCACGTGATGCATTCTTGCGTCTTGCGTTGCAATCATGCGCAGTAGAGACTGCCCAAACGCAGACAGTCTCTACTGTGCATGACTGCATCGTGACAAACATCCTAGCGAATTATTATATATGATGATGATGACACCAGTGTAGTCCGCAATTCAGACACACCTCGGCATACCCCACCAGAGATAAGACTGCTGGGGCACAAGCACATCACAGATAAGTAATAGGGAGGTGCAAGAGACCTAACTCCCTCTTACCTGAAATGACTGTTGAAAAGGACTCAGGCCCATAACTATAAAAGCAAACTGAATATATTCTGGAATAAACCAACAGCACCATAGGGGACAAATGAAAAATTCCTAAATTCCCATGCACTTGAATATAGTATTTAACCCCTTGAATGCTAGTGAGTACTCCAATACATTCCTTCATAATGCACTGGAGATCCCGTTAACATTCAGGAGGTTTAAAGTCCAGTTTAATTCAACAGGAAAGTTTATTTGTCCCCTATGGTACAGTTGGTTTACTCCAGAATAAATATGGACGTATGTCACATTTCTGACATCTCCATAAAGACATCACAATGCAGTGACAATGTCCTCAGACACTGCCACACATTCATGTACGCATATTAACTAACACATTCATTCATATCATACTGCTACTTACTCCCCACTGTAGACACTCCTCACTTCCCTAGTAAGTAACGCGTGCAGCTTGAGAAGTGCTACTATAATGAAACTTTGTTACTTCTTCACTTTGGGATATACACTTGTTTTTCCCTTGATGGTTCTGTTATTGCCCTACCCATACTATTGTATCAGACAGTTAACTCTCTGACCTACAAGCTCTTTTGTTGACTTTAACAGCTACATTCTTGTGAATGATGTGGCACGAACTGAAAGCATCACTAATCTGAAAACTCCATGCCTAAAAAACAACAGCCTGCACTTCTGGCCTTATGTTCCAGCAGATGTGACTGCTCAGTACATGGCTACCAGATGTTCTGTTAATGGCACCATTTTTACTACTGCCAAATAGCTGGTGGACAGTTTGGGGCCATATGCACAAAAACAAAAGTGTTACATTCTGAGATAAGTAATCTTCATCACAAGGAACAAAAACATTTTCTTAAAGTGTGTTTTCATTGAAAAGAGTCTTTTAACCTCTTGAATGCCAGTGATTGTGTTGTACACCTCTCTGGTATTCAAGAGACAGAAAGCCTTGTGTATATTTAAGGGAAAACTGGATGATTTGTATTTGACCCGATGGTGCAGACGGAAGGTTCCAGAACTGACATCTTCAGCTTTCTGCATACAGCCTGTAACTCCATGTTGCATCAAATGGGGATATAATCTCTTGAATGCAAGAGTTGTCTCCACCATTTTCACTTTTGATAGATTGTGCCAACCAGTTCACATTTAAAAGGTCGCACTCAAAAGACCGTGCGACCGTTTAACACAGTAATACCGTGTCAACCATGTAACAGCCTCTTGATATATTTATTTTGCTTATGTTCTTTCAGTCACCTTCTCCTGCTTTCCCCAGAAATACCATAGTAGGGTGGAGGTGACTGACATCCAGCCCACTTGAGTGTTACCCAGATATTATTGGATGATGCCCACATGGATTGGCCATTCATTGGAGGTTGAGATGAGTGTCACAACCTCCAATGTAGCTCATGTTAAAGATCCACCAGCAGTCCCATGGATCCTATGGCAGATCATCCATGCACCAACTTTACTGCATTTTTGCATGCGCAGGAGCATAAATAGAGGGGTGCAATTGTGCTGGGGCCTAGTATCCAAGGGAAATCCCATCTGACCCAGGGTCCAATAGGATCTAATTTTGCCTCAATGGAAATATTTTTGAGCTAGGGGACACAAAATATGTTTGTACTGGGGTTCTTCAATGACTAGTTGCACCACTGTACAAGACCTGAACTTGCTGGACTTTGATGCATTCATACAAGGTAATAGTTGTCCATGTGAATAGCACTACAGCTCAGCAGGTTACCTTTCAGCATGGGAGACATGGCCAATGTGCCTTTGCTGCGTTGGTGTCCCCTGTGTGAAATGGGCTTAAACCCATTTATTGCCAGAGGGGTATGCAAGGCATTGCTCTGCAATGCCTTGCATACCCCTCTGGCATTAAAAGGGTTAAGGAACACTAATTAATATTCCTAATAAACAGTGCTTTTCTTAATCTAGGCTGAAACTCCAAATGACCATTACAAATAAATTTCATGTGGACTGGCTGTCCAAAACAAATCTTCCAGTATTACTGAGTATCAAGTCTGTGAAGGTGGTATTGATTTATTCAGACTTCTAGACTCCTCCCACTGAAGTCAGCCTTCCTAAGAACACTTCAGCGATAGGATTTTGGGGTCCTGCGGTCCAGCAACAAAGAATCATGTGATGTTAGTGTCCCATCCAAACAAATATACAAAATTGTGTGGATTTTTCAGTCAATTTTCCTCTAAATTTAAGACTCCATTTATCAATGACAGATGTCATATAAATAAACCTGGACTGTCTTGTCAGTCAGATAATTGTCTTTAGTACTGTATTAATAGTGTGAATTGCTATGCTGGAATTTCACATGCTTAACGCTTTGAGTGCCAGTGGGGTACGCAATGCATTGCTTTGCAATGCGTTGCGCACCACTCTGGCACTCAAAGGGTTAACCTTTTTAAGGACCAGGGAGGTGTGCAAAGCATTGCAAACATTGTCCTTAACCAATTGAGTGCCAGAGGGGTGGGCAACACATTGCAAATCAATGTGCTGCCCACCCCTCTGGCACTCAATGGATTAATGAGTTAAAGCCCATTACAGATGTTTCCACTTCAGATAGTCATTCAAGCAGAATTTATCCATCTATTTACTGATAATAACACTTGATTATTGCTTAAAAAAATAATTGAACTGCATTGTTCCAATGACCTCCAGATTTTTCTAGAAACAGATGTTTGTCCATAAGGAAAGAAAATCCCTTTCAAATGGTAACAATTCCAGTCTATATAAATGGGACGGAATCCACTAAAATCACATTCTTAATGGCACATTGTACTAAAATAGTGGGGGAGATATTTCTTCTTGTTCAGAATAATAAGAATACAATGTAACTCTGAGAAGAAGAGCTATGATTTTGAGTTTAGTTTTGTGTATAGGGCTTGAATAGAGGCGAGAATTAATAAACAAGCCTGCAGAATACATTGGGAGGGCAGGTTGCTAACAACTTTTTTAAACTGTTTGAAGACCAGGAAAGGTGTGAAACTCATTGCTTCTCAATGCTTTTCACACAATGCGTTTCGCACCCATATGGTCCTCGTGGAGCAATCTGTCCAGTCCTTGGACCAGATTCAGATCTGAAGTGAGGCTGCTTGAGGTAAGTCAAAGGGGCGGGTGGCGGAAACTTTACTATAGAATAAATGTAAAACGGCAAAGTTCTATAAAATTTTACTGCTACACATTGTTATAAAAAAGTAGGAAGAAGACTTGATTGTACCTTAATAAGGAAACATTACTATCCCTTTAAATAAAGACTAAACCATGCGTAGGAGACCATTACTTTCAGCTGTTCGGGACAATAATTTCCATCTTCCCCAACCTTCCTTTGGTTTTTGGGAATGATGGGAGTTGTAGTTCTCAAGAGCTAGAGAGCCAAAATGTGCCTAATCTTGGGCTAAACTAAAGCAATTCTGGAACAAACCAACTGCACCACAGGAGGTAAATAAAAAATCTACTTGAAAGCTAGAAATGTAGAGATGGATTCAGATCTCAGACAGCAGGAGGCAAGAACCAGTTGGCAACACACCCTTATTACATACACATCTATTCATGTTTTCCTGGCAGCAAAACTACTCTTAGGGGCAATGCATCAAGTGAAGAACCGCTAAAGTGCAAGCAGGATTCACCAATGGCTGGATCATACCTGGCCCTCATTTTGCAATGAGTGGGTACCAGAGTTACCAATTCCAACTGCCAGCTTCAGGCAGGCAGAGTCCATAGAAATCTGTGGGGACAAACACATGCATAGGCATCCTCTAGGACACACCAACTGCAAAACAAATAATTTAACTGCATTGTTCCAATGACCTCCAGATTTTTACAGAAATAAATGTTTGTCCATAAGGAAAGAAAATATGATTTAAATATTCAAAACACTGGCGACTGCAAAACTCATCATCCCCAACTAGCCAACAGCTGTTTGGGAATGATAGTAGTTGTAGTCTCCTACCACTGTAGTGTTTCTAGTAATGTGCTCACTAGAGCAGGATGTCCCATATGGCAGAATAGGCAACTGCCAAGAGTGTCAAACCTAGAGGATTTCCTCTCTAGACCTTAAAGGAATAGTAATACTTTGTTTTAACTTTATTTTATTTTGCAGGCATTAAAAATATATGAAGAATGATATATGTATTATCTCTCAAACCTTTATGGTTTAAGAGATATTCACAAGCAAAGTTTCCCCCTCCCGCACCTTTTTCCTAGTGTAAGCCATCTCTTCTCAGATGTGAATCTAGTTGTAAGACTAGACAGGTAACAGCAGGGGACAATCTTCTTTGTATGAAAACAATGAAAGCCCTTCCCTCCTTGACAAGTTTTTCAGCTTTTTCCCTTATCTTAATTGAAGATTGTCCCTCTCTGCAGTCTACCTGGGCACCTCCCTTCTGATCTGGCTGAACGGGGGGGGGATACTTTGCTTGTGAATATCTCCTAAACCATAAAGATTTGAGAGATAAGACTTATATTGTTCTTCATGTTTTTTTAATGCCTACAAAATAAAATAAAGATAAAACAAAGTATTACTATCCCTTTAAAGGGATTGTAAACTCCCCAAAAAATATCCTGTAAATGGTAGCTGCAATAAAAAAACACTTAATGCGCTTAATCCTTTCTCTCAAACCATTATGTTTTGAGAGATATAAGAAAATAAAGTCCTTCGTTTCCTCCCCTTTCTGCCTGACGAGCTGTACAGCTGTCAGAGGCAGAATCCGGCAACTGACTGTAGGCGGCTCTTCAGGAGCGCTGTCATCAGGATATCTAATTAGAATTACTTCATCTGTATGGTCTACAACATGTGCCTGGCTTGCAAGCACACATTGTAGACCATTCCAATGAAGTAATTATACTTAGGTATCTTGATGACAGCGCTCCTGAAGAGCCACCATCTGGTCCTGGAAGCAGGATCTCATGATGTCTGCTGTACAGTGGACGCATGGGAAGGGGGTGGGAGTGGAGGTCTTTATTTTCTTACATCTCTCAAACCATAATGGTTTGAGAGAAAGGATTAAGCAGATTAAATGTTTTTTTATTGCAGCTACCATTTAGAAGATACTTTTTTTGGGACATTACAATCCCTTTAAGGCAGTGTTTTTGCTCAGCTCCTTTTCTCAGGACCCACTAACAGGCCAGGACTTAGAGATTTCTCTGCTAGAGCACAGGTGTGGTGATCAGAGGCTCATTCACACTGATTAACTCACCTGTGCTCTAACAAGGAAATCACCAAATCCTGGCCTGTTAGTGGGTCCTGAGAACAGAAGCTGAGAAACACTGCCTTTAGGGGTTAAAAACATAATTTCAGTCAATGGGTATTTTATTTATTCTCTGTGATGCAGTTGGATTGCTCCACAATTGTTTCTTTTCGCTTTGCTCATAAGGCCCAAGAAGGCCTCATTGACACATCCTACATAATAATTCACTAAAAGTATGTTTGTCAGAAGCCGTCATGAGCAGTAGACACGGCTTCATAAGCTGCAGTCAAGTGCAATGGAGACTGTCCACGTCACTGCTGATAACGGAGTGGGCTGTCCGAATTCAGACAGTAGTCCTCTCTGCGCACCTTCCTGGGACCAGGAAGTTACACATAGAGGAATACGGTCTGAATTTGGAGCGCCCTGCTCTTTTATCAGCCACGGCATGTTCCGGCAGTCAGTACTGTGCATGACTGCAATGCTCCCAACAGGATCCGGCCACCAGCCCAGGTTGCTGGGTGGCACTGTGGCCCGTGTACATGGGCTCTTCAATTAGTAGTGAATAAAAATCCAGTTGATTTAAGTGTTTTTTTAATGCATGGATTTAACCCTTTGAGTGCAATTATGTATTCAATGCATTGCAATGATGCATTGGATATCTATATGGTACTCAAAGGGTTAAACTTTAGCTTTTTAACTCCTTTAATGATCTGGAGGCCTCTAGCATTAAAGGGATTAAAAACCCCACGTAAATCAATGGGGATATTTTTTATTCATCCCTTATAGTGCAGTTGGTTTGACACAGATATGATCCTCCTTTAGTATATAGTGTGTCACAGTAGTACAGAGGAGAGTGGGGATTGATTGATGCTAATAAACATTGTTGGCTGGCCTGCCTGCACTGGCTGCTAATCCACTTGTACTTTCTTCATATGAACCATGCAATTTCCATCCATAGGGAGCAGATAAAATAAACTCCTATTGATTTAAATGGGACTTTTAAAAGCCCTATTTAAATCACTGGGGATTGTACTTGTTCCCCATAATGCAGTTGATTTGCCCCACAATTGATCCACATGTAATCTGTTCATATTGCCTGCATACAAATATAGATTTAACCCCTTGAATGTAGAGAAGAAATTTTGGAGAAAAGAATCTGCGCTATAGAAAACTTATAACAATGTCTACTGGTTTAACTATTTAAGTGCCAGAGGGCTTCACAATGTGTTGGAAAGTGGGATACCCTTCTGGAGCTCAGATGATTAACCCCTTGAGTGCTAAAGCTGTGTAATATGTGGTCCAGACCTCTCTAGGAATCACTTGGTAAAATAAATAAATAACCTAAACAATAGGGGTTATGAGAATTTGTATTTTTTTGTCATTTCCACCCACTTTGCCATCAAGCCTATTTGGGTTTAACCCTTTGAGTACCAGAAGGGCATCTAACACATTGTGATACCCCTATGGCACTCAAAGGTTTAAAGCCCCTTTTAAACAATGGGAATGTTACTTGATCCCTAATGTGCAGTTGGTCAGCCCCAGAATTGCTTCAGTACATATGTCCCAGTAGAAGAGGAGACAGGGGATTGAATTATGCTAATTAGTACTGTTGGCTGGCTGGCCTGTCTGCTGCTCCGAGGTGTGCAGGAGTTAATTGTATGAATGCTAATGAGCCTGAGCAGGCGGCAGATGCTCGCGTGCCTTTACAATCCAAATCCCACCAACAAATTCCTCATCCACTAACTCTGAGGGATGTTTTGGCACCCTGGAGATGGGGATAGACCCAGCTTTTGCTGCCTGCCACCTGCTTAATCTTTTGTTTGAGAAAAAAGCTCTATTATGATTCTAGAAATGTTTGCTGTCTCTTTGCAATGACTTTATGGCACCATATCCATGAGATGAAACAAGGAAAGTCCATCCGATTCCCTGGAGGAAGGGCTGGGACAGGCACAGTTAATAATACATTACTGGGGATTCCCGGGGCTCCCTATGTCTCTGGATTGTGTTTCTCCTTGTCATGGCCCGTGCTTATGTACAAGTGGTGACTCGTGTGATCGAGGTCACTGTGTGTATTTATACGTAACGCCCTAATTAGGGCACTCTCACTCGTGTGAATTGAGAGACTGTATGAATGAGCACAATGCTATTTTACGTTTGTTTGTTAATACACATGGAGATGTTTGATCCAGCTACCCACTGTATATTCTACTGTGCAACATGAAGTATATTGGTAGAGTATATTGAAATTGATCAGTGCGAACTCTGTCTACATCGTGTTTGCTCGTGTCTGAAATAGTGATAGGCATTTCACAAATACAAAGACTCTCTCTCCAATTTCTGTGCTTCTGTCCCTGCTATGGCTCACATCTATCTATCTATCTATCTATCTATCTATCTATCTATCTATCTATCTATCTATCTATCTATCTATATGTCTGTCCACCCTTCTTTCCCTCACATCTATTGTTTCTGTCTATCTAGCCCCCGCAGTATCTGACTTATTAGCATACATAGTGGCTTATTCACTAAGCTGTGATAAAGAAGTGACCAATTCCTATGTTATTCTATGGAGACTACGCACTAAGATCACTAAAGTTGGAGAAATGTTGCATTGTCTCCATAGAATAACATAGGAATTGACAAAGTGATATCACTGGAGAACTCATATCTACTTTATGGTGACTTTAGAAAACTTGAGAAGTTATCACCATTTTATCTCCTGCTTATCACCTGTTTATCACCCATTAATGCATATCCCCCATAGTGTTGCAGTAAATAGCATCATTATTAAGTATACGAGATGGACAGTTCCAAACAAGTACTGTGCCTCAGCAAATGGGGACTGGAATGTTGCTAAACTAAAAGGAACCACTAACCACAAACAACTTATTATAGTTATTAACCGATTCAGACGCTTGCGTTTAGGTGCTCTAAGAGTAAAATGACCTCTCTTTTTAATTAAGGAAATTATCCTGATGTTTTCCTGTGACTTAACACTGATGGAAATATAATACCATATTAGATCATGATGATGGAGTCGCAGATGTGTAACAGAGTGCAATTTCCTGAGACGTTTTAATGTGCAGGAAGTAATCTATTATATTTAACCCCCTGTCTGCCAGAGAGCGCTCAATGTGTTGGAGACGTCTCTTTCATCCACGGAGATAAAACAAGGAAGCTACAAATAAAAAGTACCAAGTAGATTTATAGGAAAGTCAATTGTAACAAGATTTCAGCACAATCGATACAGTATCAAGTGGTATTGGCCTAGATACACTGCATGCTGAATCTTGTATTCTCAATGTGGCTGATGTACCAGGTGAATGGGAGCAATTCTGGGGCAAACCATATTCCTAATAGGGTCCAAATCAAAATTTCCATTGAATTAAATAGTATTTTTAATAAATCAATGCCAGATAGGTCTCCAGCGCGTTGTGTGATATATGCTGAGTTCAAGTAGTCAAATAATGTATCACATTGGAGAAGTTATCCAGAATCCCATGGATTTAAATGGGGGTGGGGTTTAACCAGACTGTATGCTCCGCCATGCCTTTGAGACACTTTAACCCTTTGAGTGCCAGAGGGCTACTCAAAGGGTTAGAGGCAAGATGGGTGTGCAACGTATTGCAAAAACAAAGCATTGCATAACCCTGTTACTTAAAGGGTTAAAAGATCCATTGCATTCAAAGGGAATTTTTACTTGTGTCCTATGGTGGTAAAGTTGGCCTGCCCCAGAATTATTTCTTAGCCCGTCAGCTTCATTGTGTTCTTAGAATGTGCTCCAGAAGGCAAAGGCCTGTATGTAAGGACTGCAAGACTGCACTCACTTGCCTAAATCGCCTTACAAAGGGACACGACATTATATCCTTGCTTCTGCACGTGCAACTCTCTCCTTTATGTGCAGACAAAGCCTCCTGTGTCAAAGGTGCACTGAGCTTAAAGGGGCAATCAGGCAAACAACTTTCACTGTTAAGAGTGCCCTATAGATCGCATTACAATGAAGGAGGAGAGTTGGGACCGTGTTAGCCGTAGAGTTTTATTACAATGAATGAAATTATCACAATGAGTTTTATTACAATGAAACCCATCCTAAGAAACCCTGTAAAGTCAACTAGTGTGCTTCATGTGCTCTCTCTCTCTTTCTATCTCTCACATGCAAACACACAGATATACATTCATGTACCTACATATGCAGAACAACCGAATTCACTGGGCCTGAAACGTGTATTTATTAACTCTGAGGTATTCTTTTCAATAATGTCCTGTGAGAACGTTTGTATAGATATGTAGGTATTTCTTCTTCTAAACACAATGCAGTCACCAACTTATCAGAGCAGTAAATATAATAATATAATATCATAGTATTTTACCAGGAATGACACATTGAGATTGTCTCTGGTTTTCAAGTATGTCCTGGGTGTAGATATTATTACCCAATTTAATGGTATTCATTTTATGTTAGGTTGAGTAAGTTTCTGCTAGAACTGTAGCCTGTCTCGGATGTTTTGGGAAATGCTGCAGTTATAGCCGAAACGTGGAGTGGTTACATCTACCAGTAAGGATGTTTCATTCCTGATAAACAGTGTCCCGTTACTCTTTACATTCCCACAACAACCCTACAGTAAATGTGAGTTATTTAAAACACAGTGCAGCCTTCCAGCCCTTTACCAACTACATGACGTGGGAGATTCACAAAGAGCTGATAAAGTGGTGGTTACTTCTCCAGTTTATCACTTCTCCAATTCCTGTTATTCTATTGAGCCTATGCACTAAGATTTGTTCAGATTTTTTGAGATCTTAGTGCATAGGGTCTATAGAATAACATAGGAACTGGAGAAGTGAGAATCTGGAGAATAACTCACCACTTTATCGCCTCTTTAATATTTGTTTAGTGAATCTTCCCTGATGTCTGGTGCACGGGAACTGCACCATAGTGGAATAGAAACAATAAAATGCCACATTTCCACTGCTCTATCGACCCTTTGAGTGCCAGAGGGGTACGCAACGCAAAGGGTTAAGCATGGTTGGCTGGCCAGTCTACATTGGCTTCTCATCCACTTGTACTGTGTACATGTGGACCATTCAATTCTCATCCATAAGGAAAAAGAAAAAACGCCTATTGATTTAAATGGAACATTTAAAAGCCCCATCTAAATATATGAATATTTTATTTTACATACGGTTCAGCTGGTTTGCCACTGAATTGATCCTCTTCTAATGTGTTCACATGGTACTAAATGATCATCCCTAGGGTGTAAATTAGTTAAAAAATAAAATAATTGATTCTAATGTGGATTTATAACCCTTTAAGTGCTCTGCAATGCGTTGCGTATCCCTCTGGCACTCAAAGGGTTAACCACATGAGTGCAACCACACCCATCCGACACTGTCCAAAGTCCACATTTCTGTCAAAGTGAATTGTTCCACTATGGTGCTAATGGTTTGCTCCAGAATCGCACCTCTTTAGAGTACAAGGCCCATGTCAACTATAAATGGAACTGCTAATGTGCAACTGCATTAAATAATGGTTAAGGGAACACTTCGATGCACCTAATGCAATTTTCTCTAAACAGCAGAGTAATATGTTGGAGTATCTACTTTTTACTCTCTAGAGGTGATCTGAAGTTAACACCATTTCTGAGGAATAGATTGTTAAATCACTTTGAAGATGCATTTGAATGTGTCTTATCTAAAGCTTCTTATATTCAAATCAATAATTTTTAAATGTTTTTTCCAGTTGCCTTTAAAAAAAAGCCAATTCCATGTGGGTATATATTAATTTACACACCATTTTAAATATTTTAGTATGTAGCACTGAAACTATTTCTGCCTATGAATAATTCATCCCACACACACGGTTGAAAAGGCAATAACTGCTTCTTTCCCTTTTACAGAAAAAAACACCTTACCATTTGAAAAGGCTTTTAAATGAACCAATTTTTTCCAATTATTGTATGAAAAGAAGTGGACTTGGAGTGTTGGAAAACTGTTTTGAGAACTTTTATCAAAAGCTTCAATAAAATCTGCCCGTGAACTAACAAAATTAGATTATCTTTCAATCCTCTTTCAGTCCATCTAGGACCGGCCACTGATTCCTTTTCATTTTTCCTCTTTTGATGTTTGTGCACCAAAGCCTGCAGTGATATAATTACTGGCTTGGATTGTCAGAGTTTTCAGCCAGATGGCTTTGGACATTTAAAGTCCCCAACTGCCTGTGCTAAGCTTTGCTAGTCTTGCTGTAAAACAGGAGTGGGCAGGCATTGAGGCTGAATTACTAAGAAAACTGGGGCAATTCTCACATAAAACAACTGCAAATTAGATGGGAAAATTCCCCAACATGTCAATCATTAAAACAGGTATTTCAACTCACTGAACGCTAGAGAGGTAGCTAAAGCTTCCAACATGCAAAGGGTTAACTCCCCATTTATACCAATTGAAATGTTTTATTTGTGGACGTTGATTTGAAACAGAACTGCACCTCTTTATGTTACTGGATACAAGACAATGGCACTGAGGTGTGATAAAGAAGAGGAGACTACTATGCAGGCATGTGCACACATAGACACCAAGGGGGGCTTGAGCACCTGCCCTTTTTGTCCAAAGTCCCCTCATGCCCTTTTTTAAAATATATTTTGAATAAATAATTATGAGAAGTGCCCTTTTTTCATTTGAGCCCCTGCCCCCCAAAATGTCTGTGCACTTCCCTGCTACTATGTGAAACAGAATTGCACCTCTTTATGTTACTGGATACAAGACAATGGCACTGAGGTGTGATAAAGAAGAGGAGACTACTATGTGAAACAGAATTGCACCTCTTTGTGTTACTGGATACAAGACAATGGCACTGAGGTGTGATAAAGAAGAGGAGACTACTGTGTGAAACAGAATTGCACCTCTTTATGTTACTGGATACAAGACAATGGGGGTGAAGCACTGAGGTGTGATAAAGAAGAGGAGACTACTATGTGAAACAGAATTGCACCTCTTTGTGTTACTGGATACAAGACAATGGCACTGAGGTGTGATAAAGAAGAGGAGACTACTGTGTGAAACAGAATTGCACCTCTTTATGTTACTGAATACAAGACAATGGGGGTGAAGCATTGAGGTGTGATAAAGAAGAGGAGACTACTATGTGAAACAGAATTGCACCTCTTTATGTTACTGGACACAAGACAATGGGGGTTAAGCACTGAGGTGTTATAAAGAAGAGGAAACTACGGTGTGAAACAGAATTGCACCTCTTTATGTTACTGGATGCAAGACAATGGGGGTGAAGCACTCATGTGTGATAAAGAAGAGCAGACTACTATGTGAAACAGAATTGCACCTCTTTATGTTACTGGACACAAGACAATGGGGGTTAAGCACTGAGGTGTGATAAAGAAGAGGAGACTACTATGTGAAACAGAATTGCACCTCTTTATGTTACTGGATGCAAGACAATGGGGGTGAAGCACTGATGTGTGATAAAGAAGAGGAGACTACTATGTGAAACAGAATTGCACCTCTTTATGTTACTGGATGCAAGACAATGGCATTGAGGTGTGATAAAGAAGAGGAGACTACTATGTGAAACAGAATTGCACCTCTTTATGTTACTAGATGCAAGACAATGGGGGTGAAGTACTGAGGTGTGATAAAGAAGAGGAGACTACTATGTGAAACAGAATTTCACTGCTTTATGTTACCGGACACAAGACAATGGCACTGAGGTGTGATAAAGAAGAGGAGACTAATATGTGAAACAGAATTGCACCTCTTTATGTTACTGGACACAAGACAATGGCACTGAGGTGTGATAAAGAAGAGGAGACTACTATGTGAAACAGAATTGCACCTCTTTATGTTACTGGATACAAGACAATGGGGGTGAAGCACTGAAGTGTGATAAAGAGGAGACTACTTCTCCAGTAATAATTCCACTCCAGTTTCTAGGTTATTCTATGGAGCCTATGAACTAAGATATTTCACATTTGAGACGTTTTAGTGCATTAGCTGCATAGTATAACAGTAGTACGATCACTGGAGAAGTCATCTCCACTTCATCACCTCTTTATCGCGCCTTAGTGAATCTCCCCAGGGGTGAGAAGACAGTTGTGCTGCTGGACTCAGATCATTAAACAATTCTGGCGCAAACCAGCTGATCTAGAGGAGGAAACACAACTTCCCTTCCACTTAAATGGGGCGTTTAACATCTTAAATTCTAGTGAGAACCTAACCCATTGAGTGCCAGAAGGGTGTTGCGCTGGACAACCCTCTGGCACTCAAGGGGGTTAAAATGCCAATTAAATCAATGTGAATTTTAGGATTTCCCCCTCCTCTGTGCAGTTGATGTGCCATATGACTGATCCTCTTTATTTATGTTATTATTAACAGGGCGTTTTGTCACCCATAGTGCAGAGCTGGATTACCCCTAATTTGTATCCGTTTCTTGGTACATAGGCCACAGTGGCTCCTCCTGTACTGTTAGGCTACAACATGATGGAGTTGTACTTTAACAATAACTTGTGAGCCACATGTTACACCCCCCCAAACTACAAAACTACAGTGGCAGCTACTGGTTAGTTATTGGCTGGCTGAGGTCTGTGGGAGCTGTAGTCCAACAAGAGCTGAAGGACCAAAGGCCTTTGAGCCTATAACCCTTCGAGTGTCAGATGTGCAATGCACTGAAGAGCAATGTGTTGCTCACTCTGGCACTTAAGGTGTGTGATCTTTGCTATGTTTTGCCTATAGAAAAGCGTGATAAACACGTGGTTCTCCAGCTATTGCTGGATTATAATCGCATCATTTAGAAGATGACAGGCATTGTACTTCAACAGCAACTGAAGATCCACTTGGTGTCCACATGAGAGCTAAAACCAAGATTGCTTCAGTCAGCTTTACTAGTTTTGCCTATAGGAAGGACTGGCATTCAGTAGATCTTGAGCTGTCGTGTGATTACATGTCCCACAGTTACCACCATCATGGTCATCACCATTCCTATCACAGAACTTTTGTGTCATCAGGATACATTTGGGACCAATTATTAAATAATATGATGTGTTAATGTAAGCAGTCACAAATGGAATATATTCTTACTTTACTTATCCACATTGTCTACAATCAGGGATGAGCCACCTATGGCTCATCAACATCTGTTGGACTACAAATCCCATCATGTTCATTCTGTCAACGTTAGTTGTAGTCCAATAACAAATGGAGAGACCTATGATACCTCCCCTTACTATAGTATGAAGGGATCAACACTGGACGAGGTGAAGACTTATAACACAGGGAGGCTTATGTACTATGAAGAACTGGATCAATTGTGAGTCAAGCCAACTACATCACAGTGGACAAATACAAATACCTATTGATTTAAACGTGTCTTGAGTTTCAGGCCCCTTAGTTTCCATTACTTCTAAAATCGTATTTCAATCAATAGGCGGTGGGGAAATGTTATTTCTCCCCTACGGTGCAAATGATTTGTCCCAGAATTACTTCATTTCGTAATGACAGGGCTGATTTTCAGCCAGGTCGATGAGCCTGTACCTTTTTACCTGGTAAATAAATGTACCAGTAGAACAATACATAGCAGCACGAGTAGTCATGTGCTGGGCGTCAGTCAATCGACTGATTCTGTATTGTAGAAGGAGGTGACCAGGTAGCTCTATTTTTAACCCTTTGAGTTCCAGTTGGGTACGGAATGCATTGTAAAGCACTCAAAGGGTTAGAAAAAACTTCCTTCTGTTTCACGGTGAGTCCGATGTACTAAGGAACTGGTGCAATTACATCAACTGTCCTACAATTAACCCTTTGGATAGTAGTGCATTGACTGAATGCGTTGCGCACCCATCTGGCACCCAGAGGGGTTAAATCAACTACCCCACGATCAACCCTTTGGATGCTTGAGAGGTATCCAGTGCACTGATTGAATGGGTTAATTCTCAGTGACTTGCGTACCCGTCCGGCATTCAAAGGGTTAACCCTTTATGTGCCAGAGAGGTATACCTGTGTGGCATGCAGAGGGTAAGATCAATGGGGATGTGATTTTGCTGCATATGAAGCAGTTAGCTTGGTGCAGAATAACACCAGTTTTTTGTTAGTACATCATGCTCAGTATTATTCATGATGAGGACAGAATGCTCATCGGCGTGACCCACTGCTAAATACATTCATTACAGACATTTCTTTTCTGCACAATTTGCCACACGGCGCTGGTTTGTGAGAGATGGGAACAATAGCATCTAAAATGCGTTTGAATTCTTAGAGTGAGGCGGCTCCATGCTGAGTCCCTTACTCTGCGCTGTAGAAAAAGAAACCTTACCATGACTTTACTGCAATCAAATCTGCAGAGAAACCTGGGGGAGAGAAATCTAAGACACCTTCCCTTTCTGATAGCAGAAAAAGAAATGAGAGGAAGGAAGATGAGAGGGAAATGTGACCCTAATACAGTAAATATGTATATGTAATATATATGTATGTAGTCTATGTGAAACAAAACAAGAGGGGAAAGGCACAAAAGAGGCAGAGATGAAGTTTGGGACATAAAGCAGTGAATATAAATCAGTACTTGTCATATATACTATCAGCCTGATGTCACACATATGATACAGCAATAGCAGGCTCACAATGCATCTTTATTCTTCATATTGCCTTGGAATATCTATCTATCTATCTATCTATCTATCTATCTATCTATCTATCTATCTATCTATCTATCTATATATCTATCTATCCATCCATCCAGCTATATGTCTGTCTGTCTCTGTCTCTATCTATCTATCTATCTATCTATCTATCTATCTATCTATCTATCTATCTATCTATCTATCTGTCTCTGTCTTTATCTATCTATCTATCTATCTATCTATCTATCTATCTATCTATCTATCTATCTATCTGTCTGTCTGTCTGTCTGTCTGTCTCTCATCGAATTCCACACTGTGGCTGAGATACTAAGAGCTGGAGCAGTCCTGAAGCAAATTGACTGCACTACAGGGGACAAAAAATAAACCCCAAATCCTCATTGTTTTAACCCATTGAGTGCCACGGGATGCAATGTATTAGACACCCTTCTGGCACTGAAATTGGGAACTAGCACCTTTAACCCCTTGATTTCTAGCGATGTCTCCAACACGTTGATTCACAATGCTTTTGATATCTCCAGAACATTCAAGGGGATAAAAACACATTTCAATCAACTAGAATTTGTATTTGTCGCCTGCACTGTGCAGTTAACCCGACCCAGATCTGCGCCTCTTGAGCTTGAAGAATAACCAATGTACATTTAACATCATGTACCTTTAAGCACCTGGGGCTAGATTCTATTACAGGTGCTAATTTTATCTCTGCTTTTATCTCCAGTTTCCCCCATAGATTTCAATAGGAAAATGTTTGATAAAACGAGTGTTAACATTTAGCACCTGCAATAGAATCTAGCCCCTGGTGTCTGTCTATCGGGCTATACCCTAATCTCACTCTCTCCCAAATCCCCCTCTAGTTTCCCAATGACTTTTATCTCTCTTTTACCTATTAGTCATATCTCACTCTCCCCTCCTCATCTCTCTCATCTTTCCCTCATCCCCCTCTCTTTTTTCTCCCCCTTACACATTCTTTCTTCCCTCTCACGCACAGCCCCCCATTCAGTAAACATAATATCTGTCTATCTGTCTCCCCCACCCACTCAATTTTTCTGACCCTCTCACCCTCTGCTTCCATGACGAGAAGCAAAAATGTCCTGCTCAGTCCAGTATGTCATGTTCTGCTTGTCATTTTAACCCTTAGGGTGCCAGAGGGGTGTGCAACGCATTCCTTTGCAATGCATTGCACACACCTCTCTGTCATTCAAAGGTTAACCCTTTGAGTGCCAGGGGGTACACCTTTCCGGCACGTAAAAGGGTTAAAAATCCTTATAATGGTCTCCCGCTTAAGCACGCCACTGTAACCCTTTGAGCGCCAAAGGGGTATCCAACGCATTGAGAAGTAATGTCCTTTGGCATTCAATGGGTAGGAATACCACAGAACCAATTCCCTGAAAGAAATCTTTAAATGCAGTAAAGGTTATGAAGAGTAACAAACAAGGAAATAAGACCTCTTCTGGATTATATGTGGCAATTCCGTGCTGGGCTTTATTTAAGTTTGTTACATGATAACATTTCCAACTAAGCCTCCTACTGTGACTAAGCTATAGAAGGTTGAATTCTCATATGATGTGCTGCTATCACCTCTCTCCTGCACTTTCGAATTTCTTTGGAAATAATGCACTTTCTAGATAAGCTGCCATCAGAAAAAAAATCCACTGATGGATTCACTAGAAGTGGAATTGTCTAATGGAAGCTAAAAATGAGTACTTTCTGACACTGCAGGCAGGTAAATGGAAGAGGGTGATGTTCTAAGCGAGGCATGAGGGAGGCACATATCCTGTCATCTGCTTGCCCTGATCAAGCACAATTGCACAGCATTACCTACATAGCTCCCTTCCTATAATGCTTACAGTGCCAATGCCATGCACCTGGGACACTACAGGCAGACAAAATAAGGGTGAATTTGCCAATCTAGGCGTGAAACACTTAATGCACTTGTTCTGTAATTTGCTTGTAATGACCAATGACAAATCTACAGAATTGCTCACCTGCCTATGATGCTTACAGTACCAAGAGAATCCACTGCGAGATATTTCTTTTAACCCTTTAAGGGCCACATGGGGTGTGCAACGTACTGAGTCTTAACCTTTTGAGTGCCAGAGAGGTATCCAACGCACTGCAATGTGTTGGATGCCTCTCTCGCGCTCAAAGGGTTAAAGGTTTAAGTTGAGGTATTTACATGAGATGTAACATCTCCTAAAAATTACCCCCACTTACCTTCCTATGGCCAGAATCCCTATCAATCCTGCCATTGTGCCTTTATTCCAGATACAACATGTTCAGTCAGCTCTGGGTGTCAAGCCCATGGGAGAGGACATGATTGTTAACAAGAGCACATGACTCTCCCTGTCCATTGAAATAGTAACCCTTTAAGGGCCAGAAGGGTACGCAATGAGTCGCATAGTCATCTGGCCTTTAAAAGGTTAAGTGGCATTCTTCAATCTGCCTTATTCAGTGTGGAAATATGTGGCTCTCCACCTTTGACACTACAAGTCTGGATTTTGAGGCACTCAGAGCTCGTCCTATCATTTGCATGTGATTTGCTTGCATTGATCGATCACAGTTCTACAGCATTACTTCCATCACTTCCTTCATATGATACTTACAGCTCCACTAGCATTCACCTGGGGCCATTTATTAACATGATGTATTGATATCATCAGAAGCAGTTATAAATGGTGTCTAATTTTATTTCTTGACATCATCCACAGTCAGGGGTGGGTAACAGAGTTCTTCAGCTTCTGTTGCATTGCAAGTTCCAAGAAGTGTATATTATCTCTGATAAGGGGTGGACACCCCACGGGCCTGCTGAGGATGATACGAGTTGTATTACAACAGCTAAGTTTTCCCACCCCATCTCTAGATAATGGAAGAACTCGTACTCCGGCAGCAGCTGGGAAGCCACAGAATGCTCACCCCGACCTACATATGGCACAGCTGCAGTCTATTGTGTAAATAAATTATCCAACCGTATATCTCTTATTAGAAATAAGTTTCATACAATATTTTCTAATCACTGTATAACAATGTTATACAAAGCAAAGTAATGCGTTGCATACCGCTCTGGCACTCAAAGGGTTAAGCCACTTGATCATTAGAGTGGCCCCTCACATCGCAGAGCTCTCTAAACTTCAAATGTTTCAAGGTCCAGCTTGAATCAATATACATGTTTTATTTGTACCGTAAATTGCAGTTGGGCTTTCCCATAATTGCTCAATTTCTTCGTAGCACACTAGCCACATTAACAATTTGAGTGGCAGAGGGGAACACAATTTATTGCATGGCAATGCTTTGCGTACCCCTCTAGCAGTCAAAGGGTTAAGACTATCATCATTATTGCAGAATCCTCGTGTCCTTGGACTTCTGACATGCTATCATTTTTGGAGATTATACCGATAACGGGAGCTGTCATACAGATAAATGATGAACACTGACCACAGATCATTTATGGATTATGGCATTACACAGGGCTGAGGACTGGCATAATAAATCATGTCTGCCACCTGATGAGAAGGAGGAATGGACACATTAACCCCTGGGGTGTTGGAAAGGTATCATAAAATCAGATCTTGTGAATGGAGGGATTAAACTGCAATCAGTAGAAACAAAATGTCAATTAACGCTTTGGGTACCAGTAAAGCACGCCCCTATAAGGTAGCTCTTCCACTGCTATAGGGCTTGCTTAACAATAACCGTCAGGCACTAAACGGGTTAAGCCTTTGTGTTGGATACCCCTCTGGCACGCAAAGGGTTAAAAAAATCAAAAGTATATCAGACACCTAAGTTTCCACTAAGACTGATGTACTAAGCATACATTTAGTGATTCTGGAGCAAACCAAATGTACCATGTGGAGGGGAAAAAGGAAATCCCCAACCTTTATTTAAACAAGGTATTTGAATATTCTAGTTATATGAATGGGGATTTGTATTTGTTTCTCTGGTTCAGTATATTTCCCCCATAATTGCTCCAGTTCTTTGCACAATGTGGTGCAACTGTGGCCTAAGCCAACTGCTCCATAGGGAACAAATAAAAAGTACTGGTTCCAGAACTCTAAAATTCATGGGGTTAAGACCGTCAAAGGGGATTTTAGATCTCTATTCTGATTGTTCTCTGCTTCAGGTTATAGAGTGCTGCTTGTTCCGATCCTGGCATACCTGCCAACATTTCAAATTGCCAAAGAGGGACATTTGTGTTTTCTGGGGGTGTTGCTGTGGGAGGGGCTAGTGGGCGGGGCATTACAGAGAATTTTTAGGCTGTTTTATGACTTATTGACACCACCTTGTGTATCCTAATAAATTACTTCTAACAAGACCAAAGTATTTTATTTACACAAACTAATTTATAAACACATAAACTGATTTTTAAACAAACATTAATGTGAATTTTATTGCTGTAGAGCAGAATGACATACTCCACACAGTCTGATCTCCTAAAAAGAGGGACATTAGGGTGGGAAAGAGGGATAGAGAGATTTGTCCCTCCTAAAGAGGGACACTTGGGAGGTATGTCCTTGGAACACTCCAGGCCCAGCACACCTATGTTATATAAGATAATTGTATATTTAACCCTTTGAGTGCCAGAGGGATATGCAACTCACTAAAAGGTTAATACTAAAAATTACACACACACACACACACACACACAAACACACATAAATGCTGTCTTTGTGAGTGTAGGGATATACAATTGTGTTTCATATGAAGCTTTTGATTTCTCCTTATGTATTGAGTTTCTCACTTATTATTTTTTCAATTATGACACTTTGCTAAATGCACCAAGTCAGTCAGTTCAACATTACCCCCCCCCCCACACACACACACACACACATAGCATATTTGCATTGCGATGACGTTGACATCCAGTTGATATTTTTTCTAGCTACATTAGTGGAACTGTAGATGTAGTATACAGTAACCCAGGACGTGTGCTCTGCACTGCAGGATTGTATTGTATTGTAACAACCAATAACAGAGGCACAAAATAGCAGCAGCAGAAAGACTGCAAGGACCGATCAAGGGGGGTGAAATGGACGAATCACGCTTAACTCTTTGAGTGAGAGAGGGGTGATTCTCCGTCAACCCCTCTGGTACTTGAAGTGTTAATTCGATTCAGTACATACGCTCCTGATTTCTTCATGAAGAGGGGTATGCCTGATTAGGAATCCCTGCAATGATGTGTGATGAGTGAAGGATCAATGTCTTGAATTAAAGTTTTTTTTTCTTCTCCTCCTGCAATTTGTACCCCCTTTTGTTATGGCACGCTCACTAAAGTGAATGCAGTGGGGGAGGAGCCCACCTCCCTTCTCTCTCCCCCCAGCACATTCTCCCAGTACTTCTGTGACTTCACTGTCCTTTGATTTGGAAAATAGCTGATTGGCTGGAAGCGATTCAACACATGCAGAGCAGGAGCTTTGTCTGAGTTGAAGTGAAGTTGTACAGATTTTAGGCTGGAGTCAGCAATCAAGGGTGTTTAGTCTGCAGCAAGAGCAAGGAGCGAAGGGAAGAGGATCGCAGAGGGGGGAAAGAAAGGTAAAGACTGCAGATTCAGCACGACCCCTGCAATACATGGATACAAAACCGCACGTGAACAAAATCCTGATGTGACTTATTGGTGCCTTGATGCTGCACTGGGAAGCGTATGGCATTGCTGGGCTGATTAGATCTTGCAGCCAAGCACTGTGTATATAGAAAGTTTTTGTTTATTATTTTTATATTTTTTGTGGGACTTCATTACATTTTTGATTGCCTGCTGCATTTCAAAAGGGAACCTTTTTTACATCCTGAATCAAATGCATACGGAGTTCAGAGTGCCAGGGGAAGTTGGAAGAATTGTGTGCTAATTTGCTAGAGGAGATGGATTACTGCAAATCAAGGAGGCATCCGATCAGCGGGAACATGAACTTCGTGCTGTTTTTTGCACTGATCATGTCTATGAACCTATATGGATCGTGTAAGAATTTAAAGTATAGGATATACGAGGAGCAGATGATTGGGTCTGTGGTTGCCAGACTGTCTGAGGATGTGGCTGATGTTTTATCCAAGTTACCCAATCCTTCTTCGGTTCGGTTTCGAGCTATGCAGCGAGGTAGCTCTCCTCTTCTTGCTGTGAGGGAGGATAACGGAGAGATCAGCATCGGGGCTAAGATTGACCGGGAGCAGCTGTGCCAGAGGAACTTGAACTGCTCCATAGAGTTTGATGTGATCACTCTGCCAACACAGCATCTGCAGCTCTTCCATATAGAGGTGGAGGTGCTGGACATCAATGATAACGCGCCCCAGTTCTCAAGGGCTCTCATCCCTATAGAGATATCGGAAAGTGCTGCTGTAGGCACCAGGATCCCCCTGGATGGGGCTTTCGATCCCGATGTAGGGGATAATTCCCTCCACACTTACTCGCTGTCACAAAATGATTATTTTAACATTGAGGTGAAGACCAGGACAGATGGCGCCAAATACGCAGAACTAGTAGTGGTCAGGGAGCTGGACAGGGAACATCAGTCCAGCTACGAGCTCCAGCTCACTGCCACAGACAATGGGGTGCCCCAGAGGTCAGGCTCATCCATGCTCAAAATCAGCATTTCTGACTCGAATGACAACAGTCCCGTGTTTGAGCAGCAGTCCTATGTGATCCAGCTACGGGAGAATTCACCAGTGGGGACTTTACTCATAGACCTCAATGCTACAGACCCAGATGAGGGCGCTAATGGGAAAGTTGTGTATGCCTTTAGCAGCCATGTGTCCCCCAAAATTACTGACACCTTTAGAATGGACCCAGAAAGGGGGCAACTAACACTAATAAACCAGGTGGACTATGAGACAACCAAATCATATGAAATTGATGTGCAGGCCCAAGATTTGGGCCCCAACTCAATCCCAGCCCATTGCAAGATTATCATAAATATTGTTGATGTTAATGACAACAAACCTGAAATAAACATTAATTTGATGTCTACTGGGAAGGAAATAGCTTATATTTCTGAAAGTGCACCACTGGACACATTTGTTGCCTTGGTTCGGGTACAAGATAAAGATTCTGGACCTAATGGGGAAATAGTCTGCAAACTTCATGGACATGGGCAGTTTAAACTTCAAAAGACATATGAAAACAATTATTTAATATTAACTAATGCAACACTTGATAGAGAAAAAAGGTCTGAGTACAGCTTAACTGTAATAGCAGAAGACAAGGGGATGCCAAGCCTCTCTACTGTGAAGCATTTTGCAGTACAAATAAGTGATGAAAATGACAATCCACCACGATTCCAGACTAGCAGATATGAAATAGTTATTGTGGAGAACAATTCCCCTGGGGCACATATTACATCTGTAAGGGCCACAGATCCTGATCTAGCAGAAAATGGTCAAGTGACCTATACCATCCTTGACAGCTATATTCAAGGTAGTTCTATTTCAACCTATGTAACAATTGATCCTTCAAATGGTGCAATCTATGCACTAAGGGCCTTTGACCATGAAGAAGTCACCCATGTCATCTTCATTGTCCAGGCCAGAGATGGTGGGGTTCCACAACTTACTATGAATGCTACAGTGGTACTCACTGTTGTGGATGAGAATGACAATTCTCCTGTAATTGTGGTACCTGCTCTGCACAACAACACAGCTGAGATCACAATCCCAAGGGATGCTGAAAGTGGCTCCTTAATTACCACAATAAAGGCCACAGATAGAGACTCTGGGTTGAACTCTGAACTGAGCTGTTCTATTTCAGCGGGAAATGAACACAGTGCTTTTATAATGGACCCTAATTCCTGTGAAATATTCATAAACATGAGCATGGAAATTTTCCCATATCAAGAATGGGACCTTCTAATTTTAGTTCAGGACAAAGGCAGCCCTCCATGTACAAGTAAAGCACTTCTTAAATGTAACATTTTAGAAACATTAGATGCTTATGAAGGCACTGAGGCTCCTTATGTTAACCAGGCCTCAATGGATGTCTCAATGATCATCATAATTTCCTTGGGAGCTATTTGTGCAGTGCTCTTGGTCATCATGGTAATTTTTGCCACAAGATGTAACCGTGAAAAAAAGGACAATCGGTCATACAACTGCAGAGTAGCAGAGTCAACTTATCAGAATCATCCCAAAAGACCTTCAAGACAGATCCACAAAGGGGACATTGCTCTGGTACCCACCATGAATGGTACTCTTCCTATCAGATCTCATCACAGGTCTTCTCCTTCACCATCACCAACTCTAGAACGTGGGCAGATGAGCAGCAGGCAAAGCCAACACAGTCGCCAGTCACTGAACAGTCTGATGACGATATCATCTAATCACGTTCCAGAAAACTTCTCATTGGAACTAACACATGCTACACCCGCTGTAGAGGTAAATATATTTTAGTTCTGTTTTCTGGTAAATAAAGTGAATATCCTGTGGAGAGCCAGAGGGATGACCAGCATATTGACAAGCAATATGATGGTCATCCTTCTTGCACTCAAAGGAGTACAGAAATAAATATAAGCAGAACATCATTCTGCACAGTACTGAACAAATAAACATTCCCAATGATTTAACTGTGACTTTTTCTTTTAAAAATGTTCAGCAGAATTGACCACTTCCTTTATAATATGCCCCATTCTATTTCAGATCCCATTTAATTACTTTTTTATAACTTATACAGTTCAATTTACCAACAATAGGGACAGCACATATTGAGGCTGATGTAGTAATAAGCAAATGAACTTTCAGTAAGTCCAAAGATTTTCCCCCTGTGCTTCAGTAAGTTCGCTCCAGAACTGCATCTCTTTTCTTTTATAGATAAAGCCCTAATGTCCATATTTAGGAGAATAAAAGAGGAGCAATTTGGGAGCAACCTTTCTTCACCATAGAGGATAAAAACAATTTGTAACATTTTCATTGATTTACCCTTTGAGTGCCAGAGGGGTACTTTCCATACCCCTCTGGCACTCAAAGGGTTAAAATGGGGCCAGCTATGTCCCTAAAACATTACAAATCAATGTGTTAGAGATCTCTCTAGCATTCAGGGAGTTAAGCCTTTGAGTTGCAATGCATTGGATACCTCCCTGGGACTCAAATGTTTAAAAGCTCCATTTTAATCATTAGGGATTTTCATTTGTCCTCTGTGGCCCAGTTGGTTTACTCTAGAAAGCTCCTGTTGAACTTTCTAAATTTGAACCAAAAGGTGTTAAACACATTGACAAAGGCCTGCATTGTTCACTTACTATTGTGCATTGCCACAGTAAACTATAATGTTTATTTTGTTCCATTTCATTGGCAGGTATCCCAACTACTTTCCATGCTTCACCAGGGCCAATATCAACCCAGACCAAGCTTTCGAGGAAACAAATACTCCAGGAGTTACAGGTGAGAGATTTAATTGGCTCATCAATCTAAATGACTACAGGGGTGTAAACCTGTTCTATACTGTAAAGGAACAATCGTACCGTTTAACCCTTTGAATGCCAGAGGGGTGCACAACACATTGCAACTCACCCCTGTGGCACTCAAAGGGTTATTAAATAACACAATACACAATAACACAAGTGCCAGAGAGATAGCCAATGCATTGGTTAATTTGGACAGAAAAACCTATTGGCCACTACTAATCAAATTTATACGGACTGGTTCTCCAGAATGGATTTGAATTAGTAGCGGATTTCATGTCCACCTCAGTGGACATGATTACTTGTGGTCAGTCTACAGGACCCCAAGCTCTTCCCATGAAAACCTCACTAGGAAGACAAATTGGCAGAGTTTGGGGTCCTGCAGTCTGGCCACAAAGAACATGTCTGCCTCTGTTTTCATGATTTGCTGTATTAATTAAATATAATTTTTTGGAAATCATTCTACATATAATCAAGTCATATTTGCCATTAGGATTTTCAGCCCAGATTAAGATAAGTAGGCTTTTTATTAGGTGGTGTTTTGTTCCTTTAATAAATCATATAAAGAGATTTTTTTTCACTTATTGGTGTCTAGAGAGATGTCCAATGCAATGCACAGCAATTCATTTGAGACCTCTCTAACATACAAGGATTAAAGAGTCAGTAATGGGTTCTCCAGTTATGCTGGGGGTGTCCAATGTGAGGGCCTCCAGCTGCTGTAGGAATATATATTCCCACCATCCTCCACCAGGCAATGGGGATTTATATTCTTACAGCAACTGGAAAGTCTCCTATTTCCCACCACAAGTCATATAGCATGTTGCAGTTCTTTATTGTTTTAAAAATAAATGACACACTTTATTTAAAATAAGGAAACATCAACTCAGTGAATGCCCCCAAATCGGTTACCATTCAGCATTAAAATATGCCTATACCCTTTTACTCCTATTTGCAGATATGCCCTTCAAGACATGGACAAATTCAGCCTGAAAGACAGTGGTCGTGGAGATAGTGAAGCAGGGGACAGTGATTATGATCTGGGCAGGGATTCTCCCATTGACAGACTTCTGGGAGAAGGATTCAGTGAACTCTTCTTAACTGATGGGCACAGAATGCCTCCA
Source organism: Rhinophrynus dorsalis (assembly GCA_037306005.1). Lineage (NCBI taxonomy): Eukaryota > Metazoa > Chordata > Amphibia > Anura > Rhinophrynidae > Rhinophrynus > Rhinophrynus dorsalis. The sequence continues at coordinate 172,350,737 of CM074718.1, forward strand.
GGTAAGCTCAGTGATATGACCTGTCCACTTTACTTCTTCTTTGCTGTTAGGATGAAACAGCAGAGATCAGGAAAATGCTCACACAAAAGAAACCTTTAAAGCAGGGATAGTTAGTCTCTGAACCTCCAGCTGGTTAGAAATAATGAAAGTTGTAGTCTTTGTCCATTGGAGGGCCACAGAATGACTGCTCCTGCTTTAAGGAAACACTAACATCTTAACAATAACCCCCCAATTACTTTAACCCTTTGAGTGCCAGAGGGGTACGCAACACACTCTGGCACTCAAAGGGTTAATCTGAGCAGAAAATTGCAGTGCCCTCTATGAATAAATTCTATATGGATTGGATTTCCAAAATGAATCTTTGATTAGTACTGAATCTGTATCCACAGAGCCAGACATTCTCTTCTAGAGTCCTGCAACAAGGAATCATGTCTACCTATGTGAGAATGATATCCAGTACTGATTAACCTCTTAACCCTTTGAGTGCCAGAGGGGTAAGCATCACATTGATTTGCAATGAGTTGCACAGTTCTCTCCTCCTTAAGGAGTTAAAGATACATTTTGGAGACTCAATGCACACAGAAATGATTCATAGAAGTAGTTAGGATTACTGGTATTTTTCTGGTAAATAGAAATGTGAAATTAGGAGGTATTAGTGTTCCTGTAACTCCTTCAGAACCAGAACCTGGCACTCAAAAGCATAATCTTTACACTCACTCTATTTGCTGCATGCTAACAGCTTGTAGAGACAGGACAGCCACAATACCGAGCATTTTGTGCAAAGCGCTCGTTGGCTAAACAGCAAATGTTATTCCCAGATGAATCCTGTGTTTAAAAGTCTAATACTGGGGAACTAGCACTGCTTAGGTTGGAGAGTTAGTGAGGGAAACTGGAACAAACCAACTGTACCTTAGGGGAGAAATAAACATTACCATTGATTTAAATGGGGCTCGTAACCCCATATGTATTGCAAAGCAATGTGCTTGAGATGTCCATAGCATTCAAGGGGTTAAAAGTCACATTGAAATTGGTAGGAATTTGGGGAATATTCATTTGTTCTCTGCTGTGCAGATGGTTTACTCCAGAAATATTCCAATTTTCTTAGTACTTCAGCCTCAATGAAAATAAGGGAACTGAATTCTCTTCGCAATTTACAGTTCAAAGGGTTAATCCAATACGGATAAGAATGTAAGCCGTATTTGGGTTTATATGTGTTTTCTGTTTTCTCCATACGGGCATTGTTGACATAACTATTTTTATGTCATTCCAGATCACTGAGAATGTGTACGTGCTGCAGCATTTTCTTTTCATATTACTGCTGCAGTGATGGTTGCTTTCTTTTTCTCTATTGCAGGGTTGGGTAGCCTGTGGCTCTCCAGCTGTTGCTGGACTACAGTTCCCATGATGGCCTGCTGAGGTTGATGGGTGTTGTAGTAGTCTAACATGATCTGGAGAGTCACTGGTTATTTGTCACTTGAATTGTATGCTTAGTTTGATTTGCCTAGTTCTTTAATTATAGAGTCTTAAATCAGCAGGAAAGCAAATATTTATTACCTATTTGTTTCTATCTATCTATCTATCTATCTATCTATCTATCTATCTATCTATCTATCTATCTATCTGTCTATGTGTCTCTCTATCCTATCGGCAATGCCAGTACAACTGGGCATGCTGCGCAGTTCGGGGACCCTCTGGAGCGCTGCAGCGGTGAGTTTTGTTGCAGCGATTGCTGTTCCTGTGAATCTCACTGCAGCGATTTTCAAGGGGTGCCCACTCCTGTTAAATTCTCCGCCTCTTATTCGTTGCCTGTCATGGATCTCCGCCCCCTGTCTCCCCAGGATGGGATGAACAGCAAACCATTTTAAAAAATTTTATATATATATATCAGGGCTTAAAATTTGAAGTCCTTTGCTACTAGCTTGACCTGAAAAGTTACTCGCCACTGAAAGCCATAACATACCCACCAGGGCTGAATTTCTACTTGCCAGGGCTAAATTTGCACTCGCCATTGATAGTGGCGAGTGGAAATTTTGAGCCCTGATATATATATATAATATATATATATATATATATATATATATATATACAGGGCTTAAAATATGAAGTCCTTTGCTACTAGCCAGGCCTGAAAAGTTACTCGCCGCTGCAAGCCACAACATACCCACCAGGGCTGAATTTCTACTTGCCAGGGCTAAATTTGCACTTGCCATTGATAGTGGCGAGTGGAAATTTTGAGCCCTGATATATATATATAATATATATATATATATATATATATATATATATATACAGGGCTTAAAATATGAAGTCCTTTGCTACTAGCCAGGCCTGAAAAGTTACTCGCCGCTGCAAGCCACAACATACACACCAGGGCTGAATTTCTACTTGCCAGGGCTAAATTTGCACTTGCCATTGATAGTGGCGAGTGGAAATTTTGAGCCCTGATATATATATAATATATATATATATATATATATATATATATATATATATATACAGGGCTTAAAATATGAAGTCCTTTGCTACTAGCCAGGCCTGAAAAGTTACTCGCCGCTGCAAGCCATAATATACCCACCAGGGTTGAATTTCTGCTCGCCAGGGCTAAATTTTCTCTTGCCATTGGCTAGTGTTGAGTGGAAATTTTGAGCCTTGTGTATATATATATATATATATATATATATATATATATATATATACACACACACCTATACACCTCTCTCTATGTGTGTATATATGTATATAGCATACACATAAACCCACTACACCAGAAAACCTGAGCAACCCTTGGGTAATCCGAGTACTCTGTAGGGAGCAATAAGTCGGAGCTCTTTGTAGCAATCAGGGGTTTAAAAACCCTATTTAAATCAGTGGGGGTTTTATTATTCCCATGCAGTGCAGTTTACTTGCCACAGAATTGCCCCACTTTGTGCATGTGATTGAAATGTTGCAAACACTAGACACATTTCTCATTATCCAGTGCTTGGAATGAAGCATTTCGGATGTGATGGAGTCAGTAAAGAAGAGGTGTAATTCTGGGGCAAACCAACTGCACTGCAGGGGACAAACAACATATCCATTTGATTTAAATATGGCATGTAACCCACTGAATGCTAGAAAGGTCTACAAAGCATTACAAAGCAAGGAGTAGGAGTGATATGTAGCATTCAGGGGGTTGAAAATCAACATATAAATCAATGTGTATTTTGGAAATTTTGATTTCTCCCCAGTAGTGCAATTGGTTTGCTCCATAACTGATTCCAGTTTTCATATATATTTATATATATATATATATAAATATATATATATATATATACATATATATATATATATATAGAGAGAGAGAGAAAGAGAGAGAGAGAGAGGTCATTAGCATTCAGTGGGTTAAATGCCCCATTAAGATCAATGAAAAATGTTACTTGTCCACTATAGCACAGTTGGTTTGCCCTATAAGTGCATCACTTTGCTTTTATAACACATGTGAATTAATTCATTTTTGGGGAATTTTTTTTTGTCCCCTAACATGCAGGTGGTTTGATCCAGAGTTCTATGTCTTTGTGATCAGTACAAACAAATAATGAGCAGCATGCTGGGTGCAGGCAGCGCTCCTTCCAGGGTCACCCTTCACACCCACTCATATTTTACCTCTTCCTTTCTGCAATGCATTCAACAATGTGTCCATTTATCCTCTTTTATTAGGCTAACAGCAGCCAGTGTGGCACCACACAAGTTAGGTATCATAGAGGGTGTTTACTAATCTATTTAAGAATGTCAGCTAAGTGCAAAAAGGGTTTTGTGAGAACAATGCTTTGGGGACCCTCCCCCACAAATAGTGACAGCCTTCCCTCCACGCAGCCCCCAGCTCCTGCTGTCCTTAGTTGTAAGGGTCCTGCAGATGGAACCTATGCTCAATGTGGTCGCATGCTGTATTCCAGCCAGGCCATCTGTCCCCTTGCATTGTTTCCTTTATTTTTTGCCTTTTATCCTCTCCAATGCACTGCCTTAACCCCTTATTGATCAGAGGAGTGTGCAACACATTGTTTTGCAATGTGCTGATTACCAATCTGATCCTTTAGAGGTTAATAATTCTACTTATGATGTTTGTTATTTTCAGCCAACCTAATACAACTGGGTTATTTTGCCTTACCAAATGGTATAAATAAAAAAAATAGAAAGCAAGATGCAGAAATCTCTATTAACACAAATGAAACTAAAGATATGCAGTGCTGGGGCAACCCCATTTTACCATGGGGGAGAAAAGAAAATTCCCATTGTTTTAAATGGGGATTTTAACCCCTTCAATGCTAAAGAAGTAGCTAACGCATTGAACAGCAATGCTTTCAAGACTTCTCTAGCATTTAAGGGGTTAAACATCCCATTTAATTCAAAGGGGATTTTGAGAGTTTTTATTTTCCCATTGTGGTGCAATTATTATTATTTTTTTTGTCTCTTTATTTTTTAGCTTTATTGGATGAATCAGTAAACAGTTACAACAAGCAAATCCTTTATAATAATTTGCTAGGATGTTTGTCACGATGCAGTCATGCGTAGTAGAGATGGCCTGCGTTCAGACAGTGTCTATCCTATATAATAATTCGCTAGGCTGTTTGTCCCAATGCAGTCATGCGTTGTGCCCGCGTTCGGGCAGTCTCTACTGCGCATGATTGCATCGTGTGAGTGAGGCAACGCGAGACTGCATCACGTGGAGCAGTGAGGTAGCGTCCGCTTAACCCTTTGAGTGCCAGAGGGGTACTCAACGCATTGCAAAGCAATGCTTTGTATACCCCTCTGGCACTCAAATGGCTAACATTAGCCAGACCTTGGTCCGTGTACACGGGCTTTTACACTAGTAATAAATAAGTACAACAACAGAAATATCTGGTTCATCAGTCAGAGAAAAGTTACTAGTCAACAGGGATGGGCGAAAAGTTCCACTTTTTTTGCCTTGGAATTTTCTCAGAAAACCCTCATTTTGACTCTTTTTCCTCGGAAATTCCTGTGTACTGAAACCCTATAAAATGTCCTCCTTTTTGCTAACCTCAAGAAGTTTCTTACAAGAACTTTGCTGGTTTCTTTCAATGAGAATTCCTTCAAGGGCAATTCAGGCTCAGAAGTATTTGTGTTTTTATGGCTACCACTGCAATGGCAAAATCCTATGACTTGTATGTTTGGTTCTATGGCTACCAGTGCAGTGGGACATGCATTAAAGCAAGATAAAGAGATGATAAAGTGGAGATGACTTCTCCAGTGATATCACATCTGGAGTTGCTGTGTTATTCTATAGAACCTATGGCATATCTCCAACGTTGGAGAGATCTTAGTGCAGTGGCTCCATAGAATAACATAGGAACTTGAGAAGTGATATAACTGGATAACTCTTCTCCACTTTATCACCTCTTTATCATGCCTTAGTGCATCTCCCCCAAGGTTGAGGAGCCAGTATGTGCATTTCTATGACTGTTGTCGGAGAAGGAAGGGGAGAGAGTATGCGTGGTACTATGGTTATCATGGGACAAGGCTTGGGAGTCAGTATGTGTAGATCTATGGCTGCAGTGGGAAAAGCAAGAATATGTGGTGCTATAGATATTGTGTGACAAGGCTGGGAAGGTTAAGATGGGGCCAGTATGTGTGAGCTACCCGTGCAGTGGGACAAAGTTAGGGAGACATTATTTGTGGTTCTATGACTATCTGTGGACAAAGCTGAGGAGTCAGTATGTGTGGTTCTATGGCTACCATGGGACAAGGCTAGGATGTCATTATGTGTGGTTCTTTGGTTACCAGTGAAGTAGGACAAGGCTGAGAAGCCAGAATGTGTGATGCTATGGCTATCATGGGACATGTCTGGGGTATCAGTATTTCTGGTTCTATGGCTACTTTGGGATAAATCTTGAGAAATCAGTATGTGCATACCTGGGAATTCTCTGGATTTGCCCCAGAGACTCCGGTTCTGACAGAGCTTTACCGGGTCTAAAGAGCAGAGGCTGATTCCTCCGGATGTGGGGAGTTTCTATTGACACTCTGCCATATCTGCTTTTTCTCCCGCTGTTCGTCCATCCCCAGTCTTCTGTGTGACATCTTTAAGTCCTGCCCACCCCACTCACGTCAAGCCCTGCCCCTTTTTGATGCAGTTTGCATAATTTTTGTCACCCCCTGCTGAACAGAGGAGTCCCCTCCGGGTAGCTCTCAACTGGAAGTTCCCAGGTATGAGTATGTGTGGTTCTATGACTGCCAATAAAGTGGGACAAATTTCCTCAGATTATACAAGTCTTTTTTGTAATTTGTAGATAAAATCCTTGATAATGTTATCCAGGTCTATATGTCTGGCCCATACTTAAAATCTTTCTCACTTTCTTTCTCACTCTGTCTCTCTCTCTGTGAATTATATATATATATATATATATATATATATATTAAAAAAACAAAAAACAACAACAGTTCTTTTGTCTTAACCCCTTGGATGAAAGAGATGTCAAGCATCGGAAGACATTTTCACTTTTTATACCTGCCTATGTAGTAATTTACATATGCCAAGTGGCTTCCCCTCAAAATGAAACAAACAATTTAAAACAGCTCAGGAGATTTTTAAAGAACTTTTAAAATCATCTATTCGCTGCACAAAGGCAACCCATAGAGAGTGAGTCCTAAACCTAACCTATACACATAACATACTAAACCACTAAAGCTTGATCTGAGGAAACGTTATAGCTTGCCTGTCAGCATTAAAAACAAATCAAAAACTTCTGAAGCTGTCTTAGGAAATTTCTTAGCTTGCAAAAACTGTAAAAACATAGCGGTGGAGCTATCATAGCCCCCCATATCAGGACTCCCCCATTGTCCAACTGGAGCCAGCCACAGTGAGCAAGGGATGCAGGACCCAAGGGATCAAACACTATCAGTCCCCCCTTAAAAGGTTAATTGTGGGCATATATATGGCCTTTTTGTTTGCTTTGCTGGCCTAGCTTTGGTATTGCTTTTAATTACATGTTGTCCAGGGGAGTTCAGGTATATTGCGGTGGGGGAGGGAGGCTGAGACTATTTAAGGGGGGATTGAGCACTGAGTTGCTTTCCCCTCTGGCACTCAAAGGGTTAACCCTTTAATGACCAGTGACGTGCCAGGACCGTTAGGGCTGTCCAGGAGTTAAAGACTGCTGCGCTGTGATCACAGAACAAGTATATGCAAAATAAAAGTGCCACAGCTCCTCACCCCCGACCACGTGGTCCTTAAGTGGTTAGGCTGGCAGAGCATGTCCGTTAGTATGTACTGCGCTCGTCCTGCTCTGTGATGCATATCCTTAGGTGCAGCCAATGGCATTAGAGGCTAACACCAGTGGAACTGTGTTGGTGGATTTGTATATTTTTCCCAACGTGATCCAAAAACTGAGTAGGCTCTGTAGGATAAGAAAATGATTAAATGTGTTTACAGCTGTGCTAACCCTTTGAATTCCATAGGGGTACACAATTACAATTTACCTCCTTTGAAGTTAGAGATGTCTCCAGAGCTTTGTGAAACAACGCATTGAAGATCTGTCTCTAGCATCTTAGGGGCTAAGCACAGTAATATCTGAACATTGTAAGCATGCAGGAAAACAAACCCTTAATAATTTTGATACAAGATGGGCTGCATTTATCCCTTTAAAGAACTGAGAGTGGCCTGTTACACATTACATCACGATTCTTTGCTTACACCTCTGGTTATTAATGGGTTAAACAGAGCTAATTTCTTTTTATTATAGAGCAGCAGGTGCTGTCAGGAAGGAAATTAATTTGTGACAGCCATATATTATAAAATGTAAAATGAGTTATTGCATGTTAAATGTGTGCTCATGAGAATATGTGTGAGCATAATATGTTCATATTATTGTAATAATGGACAATCTGTCAGCCTGCAGTAAAGAAAAGTGGAAACATTGTTATGGATACCAGTGTTACCAATACCAGCTATTCATACAATGGTACTCCTGAATAAGAATAATTGGTGTTGGGTGCCCTTTGAGTGCCAGATGGTGTTTAGCAAATTCAGAATGTGATGTGCTCTACTTTGGATTTTAAAAATTAAAACCCTATTTATAGTGAAAATTAATTTTGACATTTAGTGAGGCTGATGTATCAAGAAGAGCAGGTGTAATTTTTGGGCAAATCAACTTAATCAAAGAGGGTCAAATAAAAATTCCATCAATCAAGGGTTTAAAGGGATCTTATCACCTAAAACAAATTTAGTAATTTTGAAAGTGCTTTCAAAATCACCTATATGTTGAATTAGGCATTTTCTATTTAGATGACTATTTTTAAAATTATTTAGATTTATTTAGTATGCTAATTAAGGCATGCTGAGCAGGTACTTCCTGTCTTAGCCCTACATTGCCTCCCACACTCACTGACACTTTACAAATCCAGTGGTGGGGGGAGGTGGACTCACTTAAAGGGTTCAGAATCAATTAGTGGGGATAGCTAATGTAGTGCCAAGACAGAGAGGACCTGCCTGACTTAAATAGCATATTCTATTCAACTAAATCACTAAAAAAATAGTTTTCTACATAAGAAAATGTGAATATAACATGGAGATGATTTTGAAAGCTCTTTCATCATCACTGACATTGTTATAGATTTTAAAAATCAATCAACAGGATAATGCCCTGTTGTCAGCTATAAATATGCAGATACAGCTGAGGCTGCTTTGTGAGCCCCAGAGAATCTACAAAGGAACTGAAAGTTGGTCTTAAGAGACCACTGGTGGCCCCTCTCTAATTGTGAACTTCAAAACTTGCGGTTCAGATTCAGATGGGTAGTGACCCAGCAATATCTATAGACTTTTATTGATGGGCTTGGAAACATGATCATAGCAGCCAATTAGACTACTAGTCCAACTTAGTGACATTTGTGGCTGTGAGCCACAAGCTTCTGGGTTGCAGTCAGACCTGTTGCCAGCCCAGTGGGTCAACTACTGATTATTTAAAAGGTCTAACAAGAGACTCTTTGGGGCTGCACAGTACAGCTCCAGACATTTTACCACATTAGCCCCCATAAGTTCAGAGAGTAAAAGAAGCTATTTTGCCCTTTAAAAATTAGGAATTTTCATTTGTATTTTATAATTCAGTTGATTTGCTCCAGAATTTTTCTAGTGCATCTTAGTGTATCATCTTCAATGTGTTGTTGTAGATATGATGAATTGAGTTTGTGTTATTTTATTTGTTTTGCAGTTATGAGGTTCTGTACAGATGAATGTCGGGTTCTAGGGCACTCCGATCAATGCTGGATGCCCCCACTTCCATCCCCATCATCTGATTACAGGAGTAATATGTTCATTCCTGGGGAAGAAATCCAGCCACACCAGCAACAACAGCAAGATCAGCAGCAAATCCAGCCTCAGACTCCTCTTCTTGAGGAGGAGATGCACCCCATTGACTCAAATGAGAAGAAAAAGAGCTTTTCAACATTTGGCAAGGAGTCACAAGAAGAGGAGGCAGCTGAAGCTTGCACATCATCTCTCCTGACAGAAATGAACAGTGTTTTTCAACGTCTGTTACCTCCATCTATGGATAACTATAGTGAATGCAATGAAGTTGATCGCACAAACTCATTAGAACGTAAGAAAGGACAAGTAGCAGCTAAGGCTGTCAGTTACCCACAAGGGGTTGCAGCATGGGCAGCCAACAATCATTTCCAGAACCCTAACAATGTTGGGACTCCTCTAGGGACCCATTCCAGTGCGCAGCCATCTTCTAAATGGCTTCCAGCAATGGAGGAAATTCCTGAGAACTATGAAGAAGATGATTTTGACAATGTTCTTAATCATCTCAATGATGGAAAGCACGAACTAATGGACGCCAGTGAATTGGTGGCAGAAATTAACAAGTTACTTCAAGATGTACGGCAAAACTAGGCGTTTAGGGCCTAATGTTCAAAATAAAAGCAGAGTAATTCAGGAACAAACCACCTGCACACAGGGGACAAATAAATAAAACATTCCACTGATTTAAATGGGAACATTAACTCCTTGAATGCTAGAGATGTCTCCAACACAAGGTGTTGGGGACATCTCTAACTTTCAAAGGTTTAAAAGCCCCTTTTAAATCAAAGGGAATTGTGGGAATGTACTTTGTGCCCTGTAGTTCAGTTGGTTTGTCCCAGAATTTCTCTACTTTTCTATTGACCATAGGGCCTTTAGGTATCCTATTTATTCCATATTTATGGAAACGTGGAACAAACAAAAACTGATTGCCAGTTGGTTGCATTTATAAAAATGTGTCTGTGTATGTTAATATTAAAATGCTGTATTTTCATATGTACACAAAACAAGTGTGACTATCGCTATCTGTATTTTAAAAATACATTTGTATCTTATATTTATGTGTAATTTAAAGAGAAATAAATTTTATTTTTGTATTTCTTATGGCATGTTTTACTACGTGTGTAAACTTTGGAACCGTTTGATAAAATGTACAATCCCACTCGTATGTGGATGTGAGTAGAACAGCAAGAGCCTTATGATCAGAAGAAAAGCAAAGTCATTCTGGGCCAAACCAACTGCAATATAAGGGGGGAAATAAAAATCCTCATTGACGTAAATGGGAATTTTAACACCTTGAATGTTAGAGAGATCTCTAATGCATTGCAAAGAAATGCTTTGGAGACCTTTCTAGCATTCAAGGGTGTAAAAGACTTTTTATATCAATGATAATTTAGGAAATTTGTATTTGCCCCCCACATGGTGCAGTTCAGAATGTTTCTTTTAAGTATAAGGCCCTAAGTTATTTTCCTGTTCACTTTCTTAAACATACAGCTCCTATATGCAGAATACCCTTTAAATACTAGTTTTATATATTGATCGACAACTTGTAGATATGATTACCAAGTTTCACTATTTCACTCGAACAATAAAGCCTTGGAATAATTTCCTCTTATCTTCTGTTATTCTTTTTGTACGAAATAAACACATTTGATCACATGTATTATTTCCGTATTTCAATATTAAAATGACACTAACTTCCAGTAGTAAATCCTATAAATCAATTCAGTATGGATTGGTGCACCAAAATTAATCTTTTATTAGCACTTGATATCATTTGCAGGATACAATTCCATGTTGCAGGACTCAATGGGGGTTACCATAAAATCTCGGGTATAATACGCACAATTTTACCCCACTTCACCTTATGTGAAGTGGGGGGTGCGTATTATACCCAAGAGTTTTTTTATAAAAAAAAAAAAAAAGTAAGCTTGCTAGTTCCCTTCCCTCCCTCTCCTGGCTCCATCTGCTGCTAAAATACCATTTACTTACTTCAAGTCCCCGCATTTTCCCCATTAGCAGGCAACATATAACAGATGTCAATATTCCCTGTGCCTGCTTCCTTCAGGACCTACCGGCTCCAGCCAATGGTAATGTCCTGTGAGGATATGAAGGTCCTCACAGGGCAATACCATACCCGGAAGGCAGCGGGCGGCGAATGAAAGCATGCTGCCCGCAGGGAATATTGACATGAGTTATATGTTGCCTGCTAATGGGGAAAATGCAGGGAATTTTGACTTAACTAAATGGTATTTTATCAGTGGATAGCTCCGGGGGAGGGAGGGGAGGGATCTGGAAGACTTCATTTTTTTTTCTTAAGAGGGGAAAACAAGGGTGTGTATTATACATAGGCACTCTTGTTTTCCCCTAAAATCTTGGGCATAATATACATCTGCGTATTATACCCGGGTGCATATTATACCTGAGATTTTAAGGTATGCACTAAGGCATGATAAAGTGGAGATGACTTCCCCAGTGATATCACTTCTCCATTTACTATGCTATTCTATGGAGCCAATGCATTAAGATTTATCCAGCTTTAGAAATCTTAGTGCATAGGCTCTATAGCATAACATAGGATCTGGAGAAGTGATATTTCTGGAGAAGTCATCTCCACTTTATCACCTCTTTATCATAACTTATCATAAGCCCCTTTGAGTCCTTCAACAGAGTAAGATGTCTGCGCCCATGGACATGATATTCAGTACTAATTATAGATTCATTTTGAGGAACCAAGCCACATAGAATTGATTCATAGTGGCTATTAGGATTTTTCAGCACAAATAAAGATAAATGGGGGTTATTACTGAGAGTTGTTAGTGTTCCTCTATGGAATATGTATGTATGTACAGTGGATATAAAAAGTCTACACACCCCTGTTAAAATGCCAGGTTCTTGTGATGTTAAAGAATGAGACAAAGATAAATCATGTCAGAACTTTTTCTACCTTTACAGTATCAGTATCAGCCGCGGCGCGGGCAGTCTCCACTGCGGCTGACTGCTCCGCGACCGGGTGGCAGTGGCCCATGTAACGGGCTGTTCAACTAGTATAAACAAGGGTGCTGCCCTTGTTGAGAGATTCTTTTTTTCCAGGTTGTGTGTTACATAGACCAGACTGATGCATTTAGTTGTCTGTTGTACACAACCTTGCTGCTCATGGAGCTGTACACAACATTTGGCAACAGTCTTTGTGGAAGCCATATGCTACATGTATTGTGATGGGCGGATGCAGCATAATAGCCTATGTAGCAAATGATTCCACAAGTTATTCAAGTGTTGCAATCAGGGCCAGATTTCCCTTTACGCAGAGCAGGCAACTGCCTCGATCTCCACATTTGAGAGGCACCTCGGCTGAGCTGGCCACGCCCACAGTCTAAATTGTGAGGATGGCCAAACAATCTCAATGTCCCTGTACCAGATTATACAGATTTTACAGGTTATTATTTAACCCCTTGGATGCATTGGAGAGCTCTGTAGCAACCAAGGGGTTAACTTTTTTTTTACTTGTTTGTAATAGGTCAAGGGTATTTCCTATGCCAGGAAAAAGTGGATGTAACTGGGGCAGTGCCATGTAAGGAGTGGACATGTGGCCACAGGAAGAGCGAAGGGTGGTTAGAGATAGAGTGCCTAGCCTAGGCGTACCTGGGATGAAAATCCAGCCCTGGTTCTATTTATGAGGTGTAAGTGATTAGCACCAAGGGGAAAAAGGCCCACTAGGGTCCATGGAGAGCTAGCTTGTGCCCCTTTAGGACCCCCCCGATCAAATGGATGATATATACAATAATATACATGACATCACATGAAGTGAGGAGAGTGAAAGAAAATTTGTCAACCCCCCCCCCAAAAAAAAACACAAAAACAATTAATTAAAACAAAAAAAAATATTTTGAGGATAATGGAGGTTATAATCTCCAACAGCTGGACATACAAATCTTGACTACCCCTGCCAAGAGAACTACAGGGCCAGATAACAATTCCACAAATTCCTATGGATTGAAATCAGCCTTGTAATCACTTGAGTGTATTGTGAAGCAAAGCACTGGAGACCTCTCTAACATTCAAGGGGTTAAAAGCCCCATTTTAATCAATGGACATTTTTGTCAGTTTTCTTTTTCATATCACTATGTTGTACTTGTTTTTCACCCAAATTCCAGCACTTTTACTTTGTACCTTAATGTCAGTGATCATTTACTGAATCAGGTCACTGCTGCAGTACACACCCACTGTGTTAGCCAAGAAGATGATGAAGTAATCTTGAATAAAGCATTCAGCTTGTCAAAATAACATATTTAAAGTGTATACACAGTGTAAATGCCACTACCAATTGCCAAGTATCCTTAGGAGTCTTAAAAAGAAACTGATTTTAACAATATTTTCAATGGAAAGTAAAAAAATCCCCGTGATGATTCATATAGTTATTTATCTGACATTATTTTCAACATCTGTTTATCCAGTGAAAGGATCATATGAAGTTCTCTGTTCATATTGAACACAAAAACATATAGACAATCAAAGGGAGCATTTACACAGCATGATAAAGAAGAACAGTAAATAAGGGCACCTCATCTGTTGTATAAACATATGTAATGATAATCCAAGTTTTCAGCCAAATGGCTATTCACTTTAGTTAGTCATTGGCATTGGAAGATGTCCTGCGTCTGACACATATGTAGGAGATTTTGCTACTTCTCCCTTTTGAATTGATAGCTAAAAACTCTCCACCATCCCAGATTGACCACAATGCAAAAAATAAACCCAAAACGCATTCATCCAAAATAACAAATAAATATATGTATTTATGCTCAGAACAGGGTCCATGCCACTCATCATTTCATTCCAACTGGTGTGTCTAACAAACACAGCCGATCTAGTAGCTTGTGGAAGCAACCAACACACTTCTGTTGGACTTGTACACTCTTGGTCCAGAGTGAACAACAATACTAGATACAATACTACTGTCATTGTCATGAGTCTGACAGATGGTGCCTGCATATACCAGTGCACCCCACCAAATGGGGTCATGACAAAGTACAAAACCCTCTTCAACAGAACCAGGAACCTATGCAAGCTAACATATGTGTTGATTATATTTTGAAACATACCCAAAAGCATGTAAAATGGGAGAATTTGTCATGAAGTATGTTCTTGGAGCACTATACACCTCATTCAAATATACCTACTTGATGTGTTAGGATCGGTAAGTAGGATCGAACAAAAAATATGGACACATAGTATTTGAAAGTGCCTCTTATAAAATATTACACTATGACTAAACTCAAGATACATTTGGAAATGGAAAGGAAAGAAACAAAGAAAAGTAAGAATGAAGGAAACATGAATTTGTCAATTCTAATTTTATAGGTGTATTAGTTTACTCATTTTAATTGGAAGTAAACTAAAAATTCTACTTGACTAATAGATCGGTAGGCTTACCCAATAACCACCAATATATACCAACCAGATAGGCAGGTCCTAGATCAAGGCCAGTAATCTGAGTGTCCAGAGGGGGCATTCCAGTTTGAAGCATAGAAGTACCTCTGCATGGGTAGCCATAGAACCATACATACTGATCCCAAAGCCTTGTACAACTGGTAGTTATAGAATCACACATACTGACTACCAGTGCAGTGGAAGAAAGATGAGGGATATTTCTTCTACTGCACTGGTAGTCATAGAACCAGAGATATCGAGTCTGACCCATAGTATTGTGGCAGGAAAAGTTATTGTTGGGAATCTGTTGGCAATAGAGAAAATGTTTAAACTGGATATATTTTCTACTTTAGAGAATTTCCATGGAAAGAGAAGAAAATTATTTTTTCCAAAAAAATGTCAACGCAAAAAAGCATGAATTTTCTCCCATCTCTGCATGCAGTCTATGATATAGCAAGAGGTAATCTGGACAAGGGTATTACTGATGATGTAGTATATTTGGAGTTTGAAAAGGCATGTGATACACGCAAGATTACTAAATAAATTAAAAGGCTTTGGCTGGTTAAATTATAAAATGCAGTTGTTGAAAATGTAACTTTTAAATAGGTCAAGAGTTGCAAGTAGAGTTCCTCTGGGTTTGGTCCAGGTCCCAGTGCTTTTTAATTTGTTTATTAATGATCTTGAATTGGGTATTGAAAGTAATTCTCAATCTTTGCTGATAACATGAAATTGTGTAAGGAAATGCATACAGAGCAGGATGTTTTTTTTCCTTTCTGCAGAAAGATTTGCATTAAATGAGTAAATGGGCAGAGAAGGGGCCGATGCAGTATAATATAAATAGTTATAAACGTATCCATTTGGGTTGAAGAAACAAGCATGCTACATAAGAAAACTAATTAGGGAATCCTTGTTAAAGTAAAAAAATATGGGTGTTAATAGAAAGAGACTTCACAACACTGCAATTCTGCATGAGTCATCAGAGTCCTAATCGCATACAAAAAGAGCTATTGATGCATGTAATGGGCATGTAGTTCTACCTCTTTATAAATAATTGGTAAGATCTCGTTTAAATTATGGACTACAGTTTTGGACACCAGTTTTTATTGAACTGAAAAAGGTTCAGAAACATGTAACAAAACTGATAAGGGGATCGGATGATTTCAGATAAACAGAGATATTAACCAAACAGTGTTTGTTTATATTAGAGAAGCCTAAGGTGGAGGAGGTAAGATTACTATTTACAAAAGTATCCCAGGCCAATACAAATAACCCTCAGGGGAATTATTTACTCAAAGAGCTGAGCAAGAAAAAAGTGGTCATCCAATAAGACTAGAGGAAAGTGTTCTGAC
Source organism: Rhinophrynus dorsalis (assembly GCA_037306005.1). Lineage (NCBI taxonomy): Eukaryota > Metazoa > Chordata > Amphibia > Anura > Rhinophrynidae > Rhinophrynus > Rhinophrynus dorsalis. The sequence continues at coordinate 172,366,799 of CM074718.1, forward strand.
TAAACCAAAGGCAGACATTTTTTTACTGTATGGACAGAAGTGTTGTGAAATTCTTTGCCTCAGGAGGCTCTGTTTTCAGATACTGCATTTGATTTAAAAAAAACGTATTGGCTACCTTTCCATCCCAGAACAATAGGACAATGATAACTGGAAATTACTTCAAAAGGATGTTTTTTGTTTTGTTTTGTTTTTTGCTTTCCTCAACAATGGTGATGTGGAAAAGTTTGAACTTGATGGACGCATTACTTTTTTGACTTATAAACTGTGTTACTATGTAATGTCCTAACAATGGTGGAGCTTGTACACTGGTATGCACTACAGTGAGCACACACTGTACACCCCTTAGTGCATCCACAGGCAATAGATGATCTGTAATCACAGTCATACATTTGGCTTAATGTCTTTGCAGTAGACTCTCACTCCAGATATATGTGCAGTATATATTCCAATGTGTCCATTTTACTTACCAGTTTTATCCCTGTACTGGCCAGTTTACTTACAATTTTCTTTTCCGGTGTTTTCCCAAGTTATAATCATGAGTATTTTCTGTTCCAGGAAAGAGTGGAAGGGACTGAGGGTAGGGTCAGGTAATGGTAGGTGTGCTGTCATGGGTAGGAAAAGCAGCACCAAATGACTTTGCCTTGGGTGCCTGAAATACAAATCTCTCCCTTACCACAACAAATGCTAATAAAAAAATGTGACTACCAAATGGTAATCACAACATTTGATTACCAATTTCATATCCATTCAGGGTTGATCTGACTTTTGTCAGCTGCTTTTAACAACATGTACATACCTATAAAATAATGCACAATGTGGATGCTTAAAATATTGTTTAACCGTTTAAGGGCCAGAGAAGTGCGCAGTGAATTGTACACCCCTCTGCTCATTAAAGGGTTAATATTTGCAACGAACCACATGGTTTCTAGTGATGTCCCAGAGCATCTGATAGGTTAATAATGAGTAAGAAAAATGATTTAGGACTAAATTACAATTGAGATGAAATGGAAACTTCAATGGCAGCCAAGGGTTAAGCACGGCATATGGCTGGGATAATGAAAGGCTTTAAAAGAAGCCTTTACCCTTTGAGTGCCAGAGGGGTTTGCAATGCATTGCAAAGCAAGGCGTTGCACACCCCTCTGGCACTCAACGGGTTAAAGTTTTGTACCATATATAGCTGCTGTAGCAGCTTTAAAAACATTGGATATTGCATTTATCACACCATTTAAAAGTGCTAGCATTTCACAAAGAAGGTAATGTAAACCGTGGGAATAACATTTGTATGAATGTCACATGTGTCAACTCCATATTACAAATACTAACATATGGTGACTTGTGGGGGAGAGCTGGCAGCAGTGTAATTGCTGACAATGTTAAAGTGTTTGACCATTACTGTGATGAATATATAGGATTCACAGCCTGAGTGAAGTGCTAAGGACAAGGGGTGTATTTCTGAGGCAAACCAAATGAGCCATGGGTAAAAAATAAAAAAACCCATTTATTTAAAGGGCTCTTTTCACCACTTGAATGTTACAGGTATCCAATACATTGTGAAGCCCCATTTAAATCACTGAGAATTTTTTTTTTTTTTTTTATTTGTTCCTGACCCCTAAACTTGCGCTTAGTCTGTTTATTCCATTGATTAGTCAAGGTTCAGTATTTGTCTAGGAGAGGGAAGCAAAGGCAAATTGTATACTTATGCATTTAACATTAATAATAATAATAATAATTATTATTATTATTATTATTATTACTCACTGCATGGAAAATGTGGAATTTTATCTGACCTAATCATTTATTTCTGTGTGGCAGCAGGAAGAAATATTATTGAGGCTAAACTTAGGCATACAAAGCAATATTAATGCTTAAATATCATCATCAATTATATGAAAGAGCATTTTGCTACACTATTACATCTGTAACAGGGTACCCCTGGGTGATACCACATGTACCCTCTGCACATATGTTATGCAGATGACCCCATTATGTACACAAAATGTCCAAACATATCATAACTTGAGGCAGTATTACAGGATGAAGATGAAAGATGGATTGCTCTAAACAAACTGTTTTTAAACACTGTCAAAATGGATGCAATGCTATTTCTTACAATTATTTGATCATTGTAACAAAGTCTAATTGTAAGTTGGTTCTGGATGACTCATACAAGCTAATATCTTGGTATGAGGCTTGACCACAACTTCATGCTTGGTCTTCATATTGATAAATTAATATCTAAACATTATTCTAAAGTTGGTGCTCTGCTTAATAATAAACACTGTTAATAAACATTATTGTTCAACACAAGTTAATGCCAGTCATAGAATAAGAGGATGTATGTATGCTTCTGCACCGCAAATCCATCTTTGCAAACTCAGCACTGAATAATTCATTAGGCCACTTCATCCTCTGATGTAATTACACTGCCCATCTTTGTGATATGTTTAAAGAAATAATTTGATTAACACACTTGCCTAGTTTATAACCATTTCTCTGAAAAGCTACCAGACTACATGAACAGTATGCTCACTCCAGCTGTCCAAACTACCTATAATCTTCACTCCACTGATATCAATAACTGAGTTTTCCATACTACAAGGAAGAAGCACATTGACCTGCGTTCTCCAAAGACTAGAATAACCTAACAGAAAAAATCAGATCTTCTCCCAGTCTACAATTCCTAAAACAACTGCTTATTTGTATTTAAAAACATGTAACTGTATATACAATTTAATGTAACTTTCTACATTGTAAAGTGTTTTTTAAATAAAGAAATACAAAAAATAAATACAATGCTTGTGCACTGTCCTCTTTTTTTTTTTTTTAATAGATTTTATTATCAGATTGCTCCATACACATCTCAAGTACAGAAAAGTACATGTATAATCGTTCAAGTACAGAAGAAGTATGTCGACGTTTGTAACAATGAAAAGAACATATGCATATCAATAAGGCGCACAGAGCCAACCTCTGGTTTTTATTATTATTTTATCCTCCAATAACCTAAACACTTAAAATCTAACCCAACCTAGATCTCACTATACCCCCGTTCCCAGATTCCTCTCTCTCCTGAACCCGCAGCACCCCCCCCCATCCGCCCATCAGCCAGCAATTTCACGAAGTCCCCGCATGGACAGGGTTCATACATAGTTGTCCTCTTTTTTTGTTGGTTAACTTTGGGATTATATTGTTTTTCCAGGGCTGGGATGGGGAGAGTGCTTAATTGGATGGACTCTGTAGAGTGTCTGTTTAGGCCCTGGAAGTCTTGCAATGAAAGACACATCCTAACTGAAACAGATGTCCTCTGCTTCCATAAGGACCCTCAGTGGACCATCTAAGAGTCCTATGGGGAAGATGCTCTAAAGAGTGATAAGATCCAGGATGAACTAAAATGGCTTCTCCATCATGTCTCTGTGAATCATCCATCTATCCGGAACAATACACCAACATTACCATGTCTTCAACAGGTTTACAATTTGTGTTCTAATGACTGCTAATGAAACACAGATTGATATTGTGACAAGATTATCAAAACATCCTCCTGAGTTGTGAACATCGATGTTTCCAGGTTTATAAAGATTTCTTTGTCTAGAATTGTTCCTTGCATGTAATGGTATTAATGATCCATTGCTTATTAGATTTAGGTCCTACACAGTACAGTAACAATTCCTGTAGCATGAATTGGTGCTGTGTGTGAGTGTGTGTGATTAGTCTGGTGTGGGTGCTGGTTGGTGTGTGCTCTCATCTGATGGCCAATCTGAATAAAGGGTGGTGTTGCCTGTTGATCAGATCATACAGGGAGAACTCTGGTTGGTATTTTAGGGCAATGTCCCTGTAAAGCTTTAAAGAACACTAACAGACATTTAGGATCATAACACATTTTTTACCCGAGCCATAAATTCTTAAGCATTTCAGTGTGAGAGGGGTATGCAATGCACATCTCTATGGTACTGGAAAGGTTATGCTGTTTTTGGGGCTGATGTCTGAGTGGCTCCTTTCCTCTCCACCAGTGGGCAAGTGGAGAAGCAGAGAAAATGCACTCAGGTTTCAAGGTTGTTGAACTGCTGGTGATGTGTAAGGGAGGTCACCTGCTAATGATTAAATTCACTCCCCCTCCCCTTGCATACTTAATTCTTAGTCCATATGGCAAAGTGTATCTACATTGCCAAGGCTCACCACATATTGCTATAAGATCTCTTCTGAGAAAGGAAAATCTAAGTTATGCATGGTCTCTAGCATGAGTAAGAGATTTTTGGGACTGGACCCTAAATAGCTGTGTATTATGAACCCTTGAAGGGTAAGCTAAGATCCCTCTATGGCACAGGCTTATGGTGCTATGGAAATATAATATTTCCTCCCACTGGAGCATAGACTTGTGCACGGCAAACATTTTTGGTAAAATTTGATTTCAGACAAATTTTTTTTTTCCCGTTCGGAGGATCCGAATTTCAGACTGGACCTGTTCGACTCAAACGAAATTTGGCAATAGTCCAAATTATTTGGCCGAATTTAAAAAAAACTGTAAAATATTCAATAAAAAATTTAAATTAAATAAATACAAATAAAAAATACATTAAACTAAAGTAATAATAATATTAAATCTCTAATGAGACAGGAAGGGGTATTTCATAAACCCCTACACACTTATTAACCCTTAATAGGGAAAATATGGGGTGAGTTGCAGAAATGTAACATGGTTTTCTGATACAAACGAATATACAACAAACACACAAAATAGAGCCCTGCGCTCAAGCTCCCAGTACTCCTGGGCAGCAGCAGTGGCTATAGTATACATCAGCCCAAAATACATAGTACAAAAAACAAAAAGAGTTACCTGCGCTCTGTCCCAAATCCCTATGCACATTTAAATATTTGGAGGCTTTGGGCCATATGTTCAAAGAAGCAGCGAAATAGCTTTTGTTGTTTGTAACAACTTTTCAAAGTACAGTGTCGTAGGGATCATTAATATTTTCAAAGAGTGTCAGTTGTGATTGGAAATATGTCATTTGTCCTCTCTAGCATTCAAGAGATTAAATACCTCCTTCCAATCAATAAGGATTTTTAGTTTTCCCCTATAAGTCAGTTGGTTTGTGCCACAATTACTACATTTTTTTTTTGAAGATACTTCCTTAATATAATTCCTCATTGAGCTTCTTTGACCCAAACCCTTGCACCCGGATACTCATGTTTTACCCAGCTGCACCATTTCTATAAGAAAGGGGTATATTTGTCTAAAGACTAATGGTTGCTTGGGAAGGTTATCATAGAGGATGAATAGTGATGAACAGTGATGAATGCAGGTTTTTGGAGAATAATATATGGACTGAAAGTGTGTGGCAAATAAGAAGAACTCATTTTTTTATCACTTCATTTATCTCGCTTTCTTCTTCTTGGCAGGATTTGAATGGGAATTTGCCATTAAATTTAGGAGGTATAAGTGAGGCAGATAGGAAGGCTGACACAATTGCCACAGGACTTTAACCCTTTGAGTGCAAATCATTGGATACCTCTCTGGCACTCAAAGGGTTAAGCCTTCTCCTCTGTATGATAAGCACCATCCATAATATCAACCATCATTAGATTAACCCCTTGATGACCAGAACAGAGTGCAATACAACTCAAGCAATGCATTGCACACCTCTCTGGTTTTGAAAGGGTTAATAGCCATGTTATTCCACAACCCCTAGGATGGTCCTAGATATAAAAGTCACTCAGTGCAATTTAATTGGCAACACAATGAAAATACCTAGTCTTAAGAAAGTATGTAATTTTTAATAAGTCAAGTAACCAGCAAAAATGAGGTAAAGACGTTTTGAGAAACTACCTGCAGAAATTAGGTGCTCCATTGTAGGTACAGAGAACACAGGACTATACACTAATCTCTTTAAGGGCCAGAGGCTTGCACAATACATTGCTTTGCAGTGAGTTGCATACCGCTACTGTCCATAACACTATTAATGCCAGAGAGGTATCCAACGCATTACAATGAAATGCATTGGATCTCTCTGGCACTCAAAGGGTTAAAGGATTAAGGAGACACTATCAACTGCTAATATTAACCCTTTGAGTGCCAGAGGAGTACGGAATGCATTGCAAAGCAATGCATTCAGTACCCCTCTGACAACAAAGGGTTAAACTTCCACATATCTTAAAGTTGAAAGACAATCCCAATGATCACTATGAATTCAATTTGTGTGAATTACATCTCTGTAAGCCATCAGTGGGTGGAGTTTCAGATCCTGGAGTCCTGAAAAAAGAATGACTTCCATCACCGTGGACAAGTTATATTTATTCTGGATTTCCAATTCCTAGAGATTGAGTCATAGGTTCCATTAGGATTTTTGACCAGATGAAGCTGGGTGGGAGTTTATTGCTAGTATGTGTTAGTGTTCTTTAGTAAATACAGAACAACCACTTGTGAAATGGAAGATAAACAGCTGGTGACCTGAGGCATGGTGAACTGTAAGACCTAGAACAGAATGGAGTAAGTCTGTCTATTGAGCTTGATAAATATACATCTGAATTAGTCACTGGGAAATGTGTCCCTTTGTCCATTTTGATAAACTTTAGATTTTGTAAACTCTTCTCAAAGCATTTTCTATTTTGTTGCTTTTTCTATGAAAATTTCAGCAAGGAATGTCCAAGAGGAAATTCGCCAGTTTCCTCAGCTCTTTATTTGTGGCTCTGACTATACCGGTGCGGTGCGACAAGGTTGGAGGTCGATATGTGTGGTTCTGTGGCTACCAGTGTAGTGGATCAAGACTGGTAGGTCACTCAGCATGTGTTGTTCATTGGTTACAGCGGGACAAAACTGGGAGTCACAGCAGTGGTGGCAATGTGAGGCCCTCCAGATGTTTTCAGACTAAAACTCCTATCGTTCTCTTCCAGCCATTGGCCAGCTGGCAACAATGGGAGCTGTTTTATGGCAGCAGATGGGGGGGCCCAGAGCCGGATCATCCATTATGGCAACCTAGGCTACTGCCTAGGGCCCACCGCAATTTGAGGGGCCCTGAATGCAAGTGAAAGGCCACAGAGGGGGCCCTGCTGCTGTTGCTGCTAACTTATTGAATCAGATGCCCTTTTAATTGAATGGCCAGCATCATCCAGTTGCATCCACTTCTATTATATCCATAATATTAGTACCTGCTAGCAGCCCTCTGTGTCAGAAGCAAGAGACGTGGGGCCCCAAACTGGTACCCTGCCTAGGGCCCCGTGGAGCCTTAATCCATCTCTGGGGGGGCCTTATGTTACCCAGACAGTGGGGGGCAAGTTTAGGTGGTGAGTACGGACAGTTCAGTGGCTACTGTTGGACAAGGCTGGGGGTGTGTGGTTAGTATGTGTGGTTCTACGGCTACCAGTGCAGTGGGACAAGGCTGGAGGTCAGTATGTAAGTTTCTATGGCTGCTGTAGTACAAGGCAGGCAGTTAGTAACTGTGGTGTGCAATGTACTGGAAAAGGATAGGGGGGCACAGTGGGAAAAAAGTAGAAAAGTAACACTTTTCAATTTTCTTAGAAGGTGCAAAGGACCATTTTTCTCACTTTTTTTTTTTTTTGGGCAAACATTTTTGCTCCCAACCCTACATACAGCTAGGAAATGACCAAACTAATTATTGATTTATTACATTCCTAAAATATACTCCTAAATATTTGATTCTTACAATATAAATATTCCAGTTCAGAGAGTATTTATTTAGTGTTTTTTGTGCTGTATTGAGAGACAAGAGCTAAAGTAAGCTACTTCATTGTGATTAGTGCTCTAGCATTCACTGCTCCTGTATTGAGAAAGGCTGTTATCTAATATCATTCTGGACAATCAATGGGAGCCCTAGAAAAGGAAGGAATGTCTGCTTCTCCAAAGCATATATAAGGCTATATTGTAGGCCTTAGAAATATAGATTTATTTAGATGTTAGGAGAAAGTGCAGAGTATTTAAGTACATGTAAACAATGACTGTTCATTTTTCGGTGTTGGTGATCATATAAGAAACCATACCATAGGAATAAGGAGCTCTTAATTTGTTTAAAATTGCTTACATAAGTAGGGGTCATTCAAACAACAGTCTGTTATATCTATGTACTAAATTTTATAACCTACTGCTAGTTGTTTCATTTTACAATCAGATAAAGACTAGTAACCCTTGTGGGCCTGCAAGGGTACTATTGAACACTATTGTTGTGAGGGGGTTTGACATAGAGGAAGATTTCATAGAGATCACTATATTCAGGAAACTGCAGATATATACCTATTGCAACCTCTGTCACGGGTAACAGACAATAACCTTGTCTGGTGCTCACATGGACCATCTGTCAGATAATACCCCCTCCCCTTCCCCTGCATTTGAATCTGTAGTGGAACATAGGAGAACAGAAAGTTTACAAAATGGGTGACAGAACTGTAGCAGAGACTAGTACAATTGTTTCTCTGATATGAAAAAGTCCTAATAGTTTTAGAGATTTTTTTTATTTAGAAGTCGGGGTGATCTAATCTCTTCAGATCTTTGCTCTGTGGCCTGTCTGATAAACCTGCATAATTAATTACCCACATATCTAGAAAGTCCCCTCACTCCATCATCTTAGGCTGGTAGGACCATTGGGGTAGAACAAATAATGGAGAGGAATAGTCATGCACAAGCTTTAAAGATGGAGACTCCCACTGATGAGAGTATCTGGATAGGTGACAGTTCTCTTCATGGGCTTTATATTCAAAATAAAAGTGGAGTCATAATAGGAGAAACCAACTGCAAAATAAGGGAAAAATAAAAAGCCACAAGTTCACACTAATTAAACGAGGATTTTAACCCCTTGAATGCTGGGAAGGTCTTAAATGATACACTTTCCATTTAAAATGTATTACATACCACTATGGTACTCACAAATGTAACCCTTTGAGTACTAGAGTGATATATAACAGAAATATTCCGTATGTATTACATACTCCTCTGGCACTCACTGTGTTAAATGGTTATTGTTATTTGTATCCTGTGGTGCTTTTGGGTTGGATCAGAATCATTCCAATTTATCTAAGTATATACATTCCTAAATTTAAAGAAAGGATTTTAAATAAGTCATGATTACTTTTTCTGGCAAAAGGACAAATAACTGGTTAAAAATAGAGAGGGATCACTTTTAGTCTTTTCGGAAAAACAGTTTCATGGTTATTTTTATGATCTGAGTAATAAAACAGACCTGTGTTTTGGCAAATGTGGCCATCAAATATTTTATTCCATTTTTAATCCTCTGCATAGTAATGTACAACAGACTTCTGAGCAGGAAAGAAATCTCAGTGCAGGACTTTGTTTTAAACAATCATTTGCTGACTGTAATTAATCATATTTTATGACTGGAAAAAGACTTGATGAATAGCCTTTAAATGGCTAGTCAGTATACAATTGTAGTAATTAATTTTGAATGATGTAGGTGTTAAAATTTGATGAATCCCACAAAGAGTCTTTCAACTGTCCTGGCGCCGCAGCATTTTACATGTTATGCTATATGCAGGCATTTAACAATTGGTTGTATTGTACCTGCATATCAAGATAAGGTCAAAGAGAACAGTATCGGTGTGGACTTCTATCAAGCTGAAACTAACCAGCATATAATTTAACTGCCATAGTAATTTTATGTAACTTCCTAATTGAACAGGCCATATGTACAATGAAAATTGCTTTCCAACAGACAATGTAATTTTTTAAATTATAATAATAAAATCTTTATATTTAGATTTGAAATTGTGTCCTCAATAATTGCAATGACTTTTAGAGATATGCAGAATTTTCTGCAATGGGAAAAAAGAAGCGGAAAATATGGTCTTCCGCTTCCCACAGGATGGCTTCTTCAGCCAATCTTTTTCTTGATGCAGGCTGCAGCGAATGAGCATATTAATGCATATTCCTGTGTTTATAATTTGATGATGTATGTGACTTGTGACATAAAAAAAAATAATTGTTACAGCTGCCAGGAATGTCAGAAGTTCTCTCAGTCAGGGCTTAAAATATGAAGTCCTTTTCTACTAGCCAGACCTGAAAAGTTACTCGCCACTGCAAGCCGTAACATACCCACCAGGGCTGAATTTCTACTCACCAGGGCTGAATTTCTACTCGCCAGGGCTGAATTTTCACTCGCTATTGGCTAGTGGTGAGTGGAAATTTTGAGCCCTGCTCTCAGTAATACCTTCAGCAGACAAGATTCACTGCTTTCCTCAGAGTGGGAATTTTTGTGGAAAGGAGTAATATAGAATACTTTTACTTGAAATTCCTGTGAGAATAAAATCAGAACGTTCACACACCCTAATCAGAATATATTAGATTTTTTTAATCCCATGGATTCTAGAGAGGCCTCCAGCGTATTTGTTTGCAAGGTGTTGGGGCCCTTTCTAGTAACTAAAAGGTTAAAACACAAGCCCATTGTTTATTTCAATGAGATTTTAGTCCCATGCAAGGCCGAGCAAACGATCCCAAATTCATTCACTGAGTCAGGCCAGATGCCCAGAATCAGCTTAAGCAAACACAAAAGGGGAAAATGCAAACAAATTTGTATTTGAGAACAGAAGGGTTACATCTGGCAGGTCACTGCAAGTGCACCACTGGAATGAAAAAAAATCTAACCCCACTGAACTACTCATGAGAAATTTTAACTGCCCTTGTGTAGGTTCTCTCAAGAGACTGCATATTCTACTGAATTCCCACATTCTATGCACTTTATAGGGTACTGGAGAAATGAACTGTAAATGGCTAAAGATTTTATCTCCTTCCTGAGTGTTCTTATAATCATCATGTTGTCTCTTCCGACAGTTTAGTATGAGGAATGTTTTTTGTTTTTTAAATTCAATTGGTCCTCTAATTAATTGTGTTGTTTTGGAGTGTTGATTTCAAGATGCAACAAAACAACAACAAAATATAATAATAATAATAATAATAATAATAATAATAATAATAATAATAATAATAGTAATAATATAATAATGTAAATATTAACTTAATTTAGCCAAGAGGCCCTTACCCCTTTGCCTCTCAATGTGCTTTGTACCCCTCTGAGTTAAAAGAACAGTAATGCTAAAAAAACAAGGCAAAATTAATAATGCATATATGTTTGTGTGTGTGTGAATTTGTGTATATGCATAAGTGTGTGTGTGTATGTGTGTGTATGTGTGAGCGTGTTTATGTGTCTGTGTGTGTGTATGTTTGTATATGTGTAAATGTGAGTGTGTTTGTGTGTGTGTGTATGTTAATGTGTGAGTGTGTGTGAATGTGTGTGTGTATGTGTCTATGTGTGTATCTTTGTGCATGTATGAGTATGTGTGTATGAGTCTGTGTATGTGTGGATATGTGAGTGTGTTTGTGTATGAGTGTATGTATTTATGTGTGTAAGTGTGTGTGGGTGAATTTATTCGTGTGTGAATGTATGAGTGTTTGTATGTTTGAGTATGTGTGTACAGGCCTGGATTTAAATCTCAAGCAGCCTTAGGGACAGCACCCTATGGAGCAGTTAGCCATGTCATGCCCCACCCCTAACCACACATGCTCATTTAACCACACCCTCGTTTGTTGTCAAACCCAATTTAAGATTTACTCTTCACTGTACTGTGGTAATTGTCCAGAGGTGAATGAAAACGTTATAGACAGGGATGAGGTATATGCAGCACATGTACAGAATTCATAAGTGACCTTTACTAGGTATGTAGCCTGTTAAAATCCAATTTGTATTACCTCATTTGAAAATTTAACCTTTGTTATTTGTTCTTGCTTGTGGTGTCAAATGAGAATTTTATTTTAAATACTGTAATGACTGCAAGCCCACTGCAGTCATTGCTTTTAAATCTTTGTGTGTGAATGTGTGTGTGTTTGAATGTGAGTGTGTGTATGTGTGCATGTGTGACTGTTCGAGTGTGTATATGTGTATCTGTGTATGTGTGTGAGTGTATGTGTGCTATGCAGCCATGTTGAGGTAAGTAATTGCATGCCTTGTGCTCTATGCACCTATAATGTGCCCATGCAGCAGCATAATCTTACTGTAAACCAGATCCTGAAGCACATCCATTTTACACTACGCCTGTGGCAGACATACTTTGAGCTCTTCTTTGGCCACATCATACAAAGCCTCCATCTGGGTTTAGATTAAAGAAATGCTCTTAAATGCCAACATTATCAATTCCTTATCACAAGCTGGTAAAAGCAGCTATTTTGTTTCAAAAGGGGCTTTGTAATCAAGGAGATCGCATCTACATATGATACTTTGTGCCAAAATATGTTCTGCTATGTCTTGCTTTTTTTCCATTTTTTTTCTATGCTGTCTTCACTCATGCTAACATGTTGTAACATATATCTATCTATCTATATAAATATATATATATATATATGTGTGTGTAATCTATTTGCCATAGTATTTGGGCCATTTGGGCCATGGAGAGTGTTATTTCAATACTGTCAGAGTTGTAATTCAAGAGTAATTGAATTATAAATTATCCCCCTTACCCACCTTTTACCCAGTGGAAGCTACCTCCCCTCAGATGTGGAATCTGGTCTTAAGACCAGACAGCTCACAGCAAGGGACAATCTTCTTACTGTGAGAACAATGAAAACTCTGCCCCTCTTGACAGGTTTTTCCCTTATGCTAATTGAAGATTGTCCCTTTCTGTAAGCCATCTGGACCCCACCTTTCTGTTCTGAGGAGAGCAGTGTGACATCAGTAAAAGGGGTGGGAGGGGATACTTTGTCATTCAACTACTCTTGAATTACAATTCTGACAATACTCAAATAACACTCTCAGTGTCCCAAATACTATGAAGATTGATTGGAGCTGCTTTTATTGTGAAATATTGCTATCCCTTTAAGGGGGAATTTCATCATTGAGCTCAAATTGGAAGTAGACTAAGCATTTCTATGTGGTGTTGCTCACATGTAGGACTTAAAAGTCACTTAGGAGGGTCAAAATACTGACTCCTTGCTCTCTGGAACAGTAAGCTAAGGAATATGCCTGAAATTTTTCAGCTTCGGGTATTTAATCCACCATGTGCACAATAGCAGAAGTCCTTCCCATTCATTCTTTAACCCCTTAAGGACCATGCGGTTCAGAGGTGGGATGCGCTTGAGGACCAGCCTACCTAGTGATCCCAGGGTGCCGTGCAGGCATCCTGTGATAATGACATTTCATGACATGCCAGAATTCTCAATGGTCCTTAAGGCACAGACACCGATGACGGTCCTGGCACGTCATCAGTTGTTAAGAGGTTAATATGTTTTTCTGAATGAATGATTTGATTCTACAATATCTGATTGGCAGTATATGAACATACCTGGGAACGTTTAAGATGAACTCACCCTGAGTTCATTGAAATATTAACCCTTAACACTCCCAAGAAAGTAGATTCTAGGTGCTATGCTATGTTGAACTAACGCAGTCCTCAAGGAATGCTACAGTACTGAGATATCACTTCTTAAACACTCACAAGACAAGAAGGATTTCTCCCTCTGCCTTTCTGGTAGAAATATCATTAATTTGGATATTAAATATGTAATAAATTGGTGAAAATCATTTAGTAGGAAACATCGGACTCTTTCATCCTGAGAATTTGGCCCTTCACCCTGAGACCAAGAGATTTGTTTCAAAATCCTGAGTCTCAGGGTCAAACGCTGAGAGTAACCACACATCCCAGAATGCCTGGGACTGTCCCTTATTGGAGGTCTGTGTCCTGCATCCCGGGTCACCCCCCACCGGGACAACAAAGAGTCCCGGGATGAAGCAACAAAGCCGACACCCACAGCCTACCTACATAGCCAGAACGCACCAGTCAAACCAGCCAATGAAATGTATTTGCTATATGGTCCTCATTGGTGAGACAGCTGGGATGGCGCCGGTATGCTGGCGCAGCGGCACTGAGAGTGAGACTGAGGTCTGAGTCCTGTGGCTGATGCTCCCACCGGATGACACAGAGTAGGAATTCCCACTAGGGTGACCACATGTCCCAGAATGGCAGATTGGAAATGTGGTCATCCTACAGGTATGTGTATGAAGGGTGTCTACCTTTGCTTTGTAAAATTACTGGTCATCATCCAGTTGATGGTATAAGGCTATTAGTAATTGTCCTGCTGATAAAATACCCTACATATATGTGAGTTTAAATATACTGTATTCTCCAATTTACCTTTATTTGTTTGGTAATATCAAGCATAATAAAAGAGTGCTGTATCAGTAGGACAGGCAACAAGGCAGTGGGTTATTAAAGGGGAACAATCTGGAGAATAAATGACAATTTGTTTAATAAAACAGGGATAATGTAGGAATCTACCAGCTCTGCTCATTTCCTTCTTTTTGACAATGACATAAAGATAATACAGCTGCACTTTGGAGTATGTACAAACATACGTGATTGCATATTGGTGCACATACTGATATCAATAAGACTTCAACTCGAGCAACCAAACACATACCTTGTGCAGGACAAAAGAAGACTTGTTGCTAATTTCCTTTGTTCCATGCTAGTAAATGGTTAGAAACAAAGAAAGAGTAGAGGAAGGGTCTACTCAGAATGTCCATACAGTTCACCGTTGTCCACCCCTTGGTCATGTGAAATGAAAAAGATCATTTTTAGTGTAGATCGCTTAGAACACAGACATTAAGCAGGTATGTCACCAAGAATGGTTCCAGCACATATTTAAGCTTAGAATTGTATTAGTATATCTCACCTATTGACTTACCTAGGTAGGCAATGTCATTCACGTACCTGGGAACTTTCAAGATGAGCTGACCCAGAGATCTTTGAAATATTAACCCTTAAAGCTTCCCATAATGTAGATTTTATGCGATATGTGCCTGCTTGCTCTAACACAGAGGTGCTCCGGTCCGTGTGCGAGGGACCTTTAACATGCTACAGTTTGGATAACTGACTGCCTGAACACAAACAAGACAAGCAGGACATCTCCCACTGTCTTTCTGGTACTAATGGCACCAGTTTAGAGGCTAAAGAAACATTTAATTGGGGAAATTCATATAGTAGGTGACACAGACCTCTCTCACCCTGAGAATTTGGCCCTTCACCCTGAGACCCTGAGATCTGGGTCAAAACACTGAGTCTCAGGGTCAAACCCTGAGGGTTCCCAGGTATGGTCATACAGCAGTCAGATGCGTCTATATTATTTTTCCTAATAACTAAAGTTTACTGTGTATTGTGAACCTGTTGAAGTCTGCCTCAAGCAGGGCCGGCCCAAGACATTGTGCTGCCTGGGTCCAAGGATGAAATGCTGCCCCCACCCCTCCACACACCAAAACCACACCCACCAAAACACACCACATCCTTAATTATATTAACCCCTCTCCTGTCCCTAAAACCACATATAACTATAATGTTTTTTTTAAAACCCTTGTACCGCTTTCTCCCCCTTGCCTTTTTACATCCCTTGTGACTCTGTTTTCCCCTCTTTTCAGCCCTTGTGTCTCTTTTCTCACCCCTTGTGCCTCTTTTTTCCCCCTCTTTTCACCCCTTGTGCCTTTTTACCCCTTGTGCTTTTTTCTCTGTTTTCACCCCTTGTCCCTCTTTTCCTCTCTTTTGCCTCTTTTTTCCCCCTCTTTTTGCCCCTTGTGCCCCTTACCCCCTCTTTTCACCCCTTGTGCCAGTTTTTACCTCTTGTGCTTTTTTTCTCTGTTTTCACCCCTTGTCCCTCTTTTCGACTCTTTTGCCTCTTTTTTCCCCTCTTTTCACCCCTTGTGCCCCTTCCTCCCTCTTTTCACCCCTTGTGCCTCTTTTTCCCCTCTTTTCACCCCTTGTGCCTCTTTCTCCCCCCTGCCTGTTTTTCTTCTCCTTTTGGATTTCTCTCTTTCTTCTCTTTCTGGCTCTCTCTTCTCCTGCTTTTTACTCAGTCTCCCCACTGCCCCGCACTGATGACAGCCGGGACAGTGTCACATGCGGAGACGCCGCGTGATGCATGCTGGGATTTACTTTGTCAGTCTGGGCACCAGTTTTAAACTTGCACTGGCCTCCGAAGAGACCAAGAAGGCCCCGGCATACTCGACACGGCGTCTACCCATGTGACACGGTCCCGGCTGTCATCAGTGCGGGCAGTGGGGAGAATCCGCTCAGGAAATAACATGCCTTGGGGTGGCAAATTGCCGTCCCTGTCAGAATGCCGCCTGGGTCCATGGACCCACCGGGACCCATGTAAGGGCCGGCCCTGGCCTCAAGGTAACATCACAACTCCCCACAACAAACACTAGGCGTCAATAGATCTGAATGGCTTTTAAGGGCCAAATATCTTTATCAGACTTTAATGAAACCAACCAGCAGAAGACTACAACAAAGAACAAATGCTAATGAAAAAGAGTATAGATTTAACTGACTGCTGTATGAAGGATACCTATCTAGGCAAGTCTTTCTGTTGATATAAGAGCCAATTATTCCTAGGATACTGTTCCCTTTCAAAGCAGGGAGACAGAGAATAATATGCAGGCCACCAGCATAGAAACAAGAAATAATTAGAGCAGGCATAGGACTCCTCTGGGCCTCTGCAATTAACCATTTCAGTGCAAGAGAGGAATGCAAAGCTTAGTTCACCAGTCAATGTTTTGCTGACCCCAATTTGGTACTCATAGTGTTATTCATCCTAGTTTGAAGAAGCAGAGACAAGGGGCACTCCAACTAACTCTTCTCAGAAAGAATGGCTAATGTATCAGCAGGGGTGAAAGAGAATGTGTGTTATCCTTGGCTATTTCTCTCACTGCAGTGGATGGAAGAAGCAAGGGAATTGCATAATTCCAGTACTTTGATTGATTAGATAGGTTTACAGTGAGTCATATGTTCATGAGCTCAAAAGTACTGTGAATTGCAGTACCTCTGCTGTCTTTGTCCTGACAGTTTTATACTGTAACGCTCAGTGGTGATTGTCTTAAATGCTGCCTGCAGATTCCTCCTTGCTAATTATCAGTTTGAAAAGGTTTTACTTTCTCAATTTAACCCATTTCTAAACTTCAACTGTCACAACCTAAAGTTAACCCTTTAGGTGACAGAGATGCAGCCAATTAATTGGGTGTTACAGGGATAGTAAAAGCAGTTCTGAATAATCTTCCTAGTATTTTGGTTTATTTCAATAGTAGTTCAAGAGTGATTGAATCATAAAATATTCCCCGTTCCTGTCCCTTTTACTGATGTAACACTGCTCACCTCAGAGCAGCAAGACTGTCCAGATGAATTACAGAGAGGGACAATCTTCAGTGAACATAAGGAAAAACCATTCAAGGGGGCAGGGTTTACCTCATGCTCACAGTAAGAATATTGTCCCTATGTGCGACCTGTACAGTCAAGGGACCAGATTCCACATCTGAGGGGAGGCAGCTTACACTAGCCAAAAGGGGTCGGGAGGGGGACACTTTACCATTCAATTACTCTTGAACTACAACTCTGACAGTATTGAAATAACACTCTCCATGGCCCAAATACTATGACGATTAATTGGAGCTGCTTTAAATTGTGAAACATTACTATCCCTTTAAGCATACACATACAGGGTAAGCATATTCACAGGTGTGTGTAAAGAGTATTTGCTGCTATCCCCACTTTTTGTTCATGTTTTAATCTTTGTGGCCTTCTCTATGCATAGGGCATTATTAATTACTACTATCAAAGCCCGTATACATGGCTAAAGTGCACCCAGCGGCCCCGGAGCAGAGACAGGCAGAGAGCCGTCCAGAGCTACCTGCTCTGGATCAGCGCGTTCGTCAAGTCTCCTCGCCAAACGCACTGATCCTCAATGGGGAGCACCAGACGGCTCACAGCGAAGCTCCCTGTGTGCGAAACCACACATGCACAGTCTCTACGGCACATGTGCGGTTACACTCACAGGGAGCAACGCATTTTATCACTTTATGTTATAGGATAATATTAGCCAGTGTTTGCAAATGTGCCTTATTTCAACAAATATCCTCAGGGAGCCATAATCAGAATATTCTTATCAATACTGTAAAATGCTACATAATATTGTGGCAAAGTGAACGCTGTCATATTATCAGATCTATACTATATACAAAGGATCCCATATTTTGATGACACTTTTTGTTTTCAGTACTGTATGTGTGTTATTTTTAATTTTCAGTTTTCATATAAATGGCTTACTTAACATAATGAATATATAATAGGAATAATAAATAACCCTTTGAGCACCAGATTTACTTCTAGTACGTTGAAAAAGTCACATATTTATTGATTAAGTTATGTTTTGGAGGCAGCCATAATTCTTTACAAAATACATCATTGATGCACTGGCAAGATGTTATCTCAGGTGAATACTATAACATCTCTCTTTTGAGGCATACCTGCTTTTACTGTATTGGAGATTTGGCAATGGATGAACTTGAAGAACTTTTTTTCAACATCATCAAAAATGTTACCATATTTTGAATTATGTGAGACAGAGATTTTATATATTTATCTTCAATCTTGTTTTGACTATTAATTACTAGTCTATGCATTCTTAAAGTACTCCTTTAATTCTGTCTCCCATTTCAGGTCCCCTCCAAAAGTATCCTAGGACACTGCCCTAGTCCAGTCAGGGTCAGAGTTCCAATTAGGGAAATCTCCTATAGCACCAACTATTAATGAGTATTCTGTTGCAATGATGAACACTAAGTGCTGAGTGTTACAATGACTCAAAGTGTCACTGGGGTCAAAATGGCATGTTTAAAATGTTGTGCAGAAGTAGTTAGGTTGGGGTAGGGTTAGGGTAGTTTGTGGGTACAGCTGTTATCATTTTGGGGTGGGTTTGGTTTGGGTTCTTTTTTTAGAGTAGTTAGGTTAGGGTAATGTTAGGGTACTTAGGTTAAGGTAGTTAGAGAAGGGTGTTAGGTTAGAATAGTTTGGGGGTACGGGAGACATTTTAAAATGCAACATTTTGAACATTTCATTTTGATACCAGTGACATTTTAAACTCTCCATTTTGATGCAAGCACCATTTTAATCCCTTATTGACCAGTGATGTGCCAGGACCTTCACACTGGTCCAGACGCATTGGTCAAACCCCCCCCAAAAAGTGCTGAGGTCCTCTAAGGCGGCCCACCCCCTCTCATAGTGGTCCTCAAGGGGCTAAAAAGGCTATTGCAGTGGTTCTCAGACTTTTTTTTTTGCTCAGGGTACCCCTAACCCACAGTCTGGAATTCTCAGGACACATCTAATTTTTATAGGTCAGTTGTCATGGGCATATTAAAGGGTACAAATACAAAAACATGTAGTTATTCTTAGGTTTTACAATCAAAATGAAAAATTAACATATTGTATATGAAAAATTCCCTGAATATTGATTGATCAAGATTTCCATTTGTGTCAGTCTTCATAGAAAATCTGTGGCACCCAAGCAAATTTTCAAGGCACACCAATGTGTCACAACACCCTGGTTGAGAACCACTGGGCTATTGTGATGTGTGCCCCTTCCCCCCAAAGCCACAACATTTTGATAACGAAAGATTGAGAGGTGCCTCAGCCATGCAAGTCAAACACACCATACAAAACACCATACTGAGTCATGAGTGTGACCAGCAGTACAATCTCAATGCACCTTTATCAAACACCTGATCTTGGTATGGGATGGACCATTGATTTAACAATATATATTTTGCTGTAATGTTCAGTTCTTATACTTATTGGTCAGTTTATTTACCAGTTTATATAGTAATGGGCTGAACAATTTCTATTAAATATTGTATAATAATTTTGTAGATCAAGGGTATTTTCTGAGCAAAAATGTTGAGTGAGGTACAGTTACTAAATGTGCTGAATGTTGGTGTGGACATAGGTGGCGCTAAGGGCACCTAGATGCAAAAGGTGCTTTGGAAATTCAGTCCTAGTCCATTGTGCTTTAATAGGGCCCATGTAGAAAACAACTCTTCCCTTTTAACTTTAATGCTCTAAGGCATACCCAATTTGCTGCTCTAGTCAATGCAACAGTTTTACTGTAATTGTCTATATGTGAACTCCAGGGTTGACTCTCAAATTGTCTGAGACCAGTCTTCAGCAGTACTTAAAACAAACGTCCACATTTCCCTAATGAAGCTACACTTGTCTGCACTCTCTTATGGCTCCTAGAGGCACCTAGAGGCAATCTCACTTGGGAGCTACTACTTAGATTGGGAGCTGCCTTCCTATTAGGATACTGCACAAACATTCACACTCTGTCCTTCTCCTTTGGTCCTCAGACAGTAACCTACTTTATTGCTTCATAGCTGGTGGCTGGCACTCTCATTTGTACTTTCTGTCATTCTACCTGTTCATTGTCTTTCTTCTCAATATTTTTTTTACCTTTGTCCTTAAGGGTACTTCTTCATTTTCAGGCCTTATTCCCATTTCTGTAACGTGAGCATTTTTCTTCAATGCCTCACGGCCTGTTTGGGCACAGTAAAATAAAAACTCCTGAACAGGATAGTGTAGTGCTGATCTCCCCCAAGCCTACAATTTATAATCTTTTGGGGTCTGCAGCTGGTGAATGAATTCTGATATGGATTGCTCATTTAGGGCTCAATTCTATTACCAGCGCTAAAAAAAACCCAGGTGCTATGTTTTTTTAAATCAATTTTTGGTAATCAGCGGTAATTACACATACCGCCAGTCAAAAAATAGCCCATAGGAATCAATTAAAAAAAAAGTGCAAGTAGTATCCTAGTACCCAAGCTCAGTATTAGCGCCTGTATTGTTTATACAAGTTAAGTCAGAAATTCTGTGCCTCAGAGGCTGACGCGTAGAAGCCACAACAACAGTTTCAAAACCATCTTGTTCAAACAAAAGCAGTGCAGAATACAGTATACAGCATAGAAATCCGACATAGAGTGCCCCCTTCGACATATTAACTCCCCCTTTTAAAAGTCTACAACAGTGATTTTCTTTCACCACATTAATTCGACAAATATTGTTTATAATCAACAATTTAACCCTTCCATATCTGACTTACAGTGCTTTCTTTCACCATATTAATTTGACGAATATTGTACATTCGACATATTAACCCCCCCTTTTAAAATTCTACTACAGTGCTTTCTTTCTTTCACCATTTTTATCCAACATTTTTTCAAGATGCCCCTATGACCTTAAAAAAAGGAGGGAGGAATCCCCCAAGTAATAACCAGCCCCCAACAGCTTCCTGGTCATATTCTGTCCTTCTTTCTTCTCTTCTGTCTTCTTGCTGTAAAAAAAAACAAAACAGACAAGTATAAGTACCATGTATAACTATCCGGCACAGTAATAGATAGTGTAACCCCTTGAGTGCCAGAGGGGTATGTAACACATTGCAAAGCAATGCGTTGTGTACCTCTCTGGTGCTCAAAAGGGTTAAAGTATGCAGTAGTGTGACGGCTCTGTAATACACAAAATGCCCCCATGCATAGTAAATATGTCCCAAGTAATCCAAGTACATAGTATTGCCACAATAAAAGGCAGTCTCAGGTCCAATTCCCTCAGAGCGGAACAGGCATCGGCCCCTGCACATGAGGAGGGAGGACTGTGGCACATGATTCAGTCTCCACAGACGCCTCAGCGGCCGCACACAGCGGCGTAGACAACGGTCTACAAGCTATGTATATTTTTATCCCTTTTATTGTGGCAATACTATGTACTTGGATTACTTGGGACATATTTATTTACAGAGCCGTCACACCACTGCATACGTTAACCCTTTTGAGCCCCAGAGAGGCACGTAACACATTGCTTTGCAACGCGTTGCGTACCCCTCTGGCACTCAAGGGGTTAAACTATGTATTACTGTGCCAGATATTTATACATGGTACTTATACTTTTTTTTTTTTCCACAGTAAGAAGATAGAAGAGGAGAAAGAAGACTAAAGAGAAGAAAGAATGGAGACAGACAGTGGACGACAGGTAAGTGGAAGACAGTTTCGTTAAGGATCGGTGCTTGGCAGTATGTCAGGCACTGATCACTAGCTTTTTTACTGTTAAGTTCCCAATACTGCCGTTATTTAGCAGCGTTTTGGGAACTTAACGCACAAAATGGACATTTGGACACAACACCAGTTTTGTGGCCTAACAATCATTGTGCTTAATGCCGGTAGGACATTTGAATACCGACCAAGATATTTTATTTTGTCGGTCGGTATCCATTTTGCCCCACAGGCATTTTTAACTCAACATTTGTATCGAGCCATTAATCCTTTGTAATGCAATGTCCGTGCGTGTGTGTACTGTAATGTAGTACTCTGTTATGCAATGTCCGTGAGTATATGTACTGTAATGTAGTACTCTTTTATGCAATGTCCGTGCATGTGCATATTGTAATGTAGTGTACTCTTCTCATTACACATGATGCTGATGGAGTACCCAGCTCTGGCGAGGAGGGGGAAGAGTTCATCACCCTGGAGCTGCAGACGGTCACTGCCACTGATTCTGCCAGTGTGGCTGAAGAGGTGGCTGGTAAGTTGTATTCCTAATGTCGCTCAGATACACAAATGTTTTTAGTCATGTTAAAGTGTTCCACATGTGTATTAGCAACCCCAGCTTGCTTTGGCCATGTCTTCATATAACTATTATGTTGCCACAGGGGTGAGCAGCGCATTGCTAAGCTTTGCTTTTCTCACCTTTCTGGCACTCCAAGGGTTACATATCCCACTAATGCACATATGGAGCACATGTAAGAAATGTTTGTCATGTTCCTGCCATTCACATGATGACATTGTAGGCATGATGGACATAAGCTAATGCACCATGATGGATGTCCCGATATGTTGAAGCCCTGCCATGCGTTGCAGTGATGATTCGTAGGCCAAATTTGCCTTTCTGTTGTTGAGCAAATCCTAATAACTAGGTTATTCCACCATGGTGCAGGTGTTGTGAACCCGAATGCTTACACATGTTAAATAAAACTGAAGCATTTAATGAAGTCAGTGTTTCTCATCACATCATTCTTTCAATAGGTACAGCTGACATGCCGGAAGCGGAGGAGGAGGAGGGGGGACAGGCTGAGGGAGGAGAGCAGGCCCCTGTTGGTGAGCCTGGGGACAACCACGTGGAAAGGGCAGGTGAGGCATAGCTATGTGCATTAGATCTATGGTATTGCCTTGCGAGGACCTTGCGTTCCTCGCAAGACACTACCATTGGCTGGACAGAGGAGGTCCAGACAGAGCCATGCTGGAAGAGGGTGGCGGATGCAAGCATGCCACCTGCCGGGACCCTGTCAGGATGCTGAAATTGGAATACGGGGGATCTGAACATGTGTAGGTTGGAAGGAAGAAGAGAGAGAGGGGATATGATGGGGGATATGGTAGAAACAATCAAATACATGAAGGTAGGAAAGTACATTTCAACTGAGTAAAAATATTAGGACAATAGATCATAGTCTAAAACTGAGGGACAGAGGTTTAGATGTAATGTAAGAAAGTTTGATTTCACTGAGTGGAATACCCTACCAGCAGAAGTGGTAGAGGAGAGGTGGCCATGGGTAAGTGGGGAGGGAAGAAGTGAAAAGTGACAGAGAGGGAAGGAGATGGAGGAATATTGACAGCCGGGGAAGGAGACAGAGGAAATTAATGTAAAGGAGTAAATGTGATGGGTGTAGACTGACGGGGAGATACTATTATTACCAACGCTAAGACAGGACACATCAATACACTCCAGAGCGGCATGTTACCCGATCTCAACAAGGGCTCTGGAAGCAATCATTGTTCCATGGCCATTGATCACGTCACCTGTGATGCACACAATATCACATGTTACATACAGAAGGTATCAAGAACACAAGCAGTTTTGGGATGTTTGAAACATAGTTTGGGGAATACACAGACTAAGTGATTGTTACCTTGTGCTAGTGTGTTTGCATGTGTCCTAGATGTCATTTAGCATGCATATTGCCATCCTGTCATCTGCGGAGCATGTTTTGTTGACCCTACGCTGTCCCAGTGTTAGAAATATGAATATGCATGGACCCATATGTAGGTAACAATCTGTGTGTGTGTCAGTTGTTGTTGATCCACAGCTTACATGAGACCCATCTCTGTCCCCCATATTGATGAATCCCAGGTAATAGCTGACAACTGTTTGTTGTACTGATGCAACACACGTAAACCCCAACTGACTGGAGTGCCAGAGTGGTGTCCATTGTATTGGTTTGCAATGCATTGGATACCCCTCTGACAATCACAGTGTACAACCACAATGGAAAAACACATACACCATCTTAACAAGGAAGGTATGTGTATTAACTTTTAAAAATTACTTCCTTCCCTTTTTGCCGGGGAGGGGGGCGGGCATGAGGGGCTGAGGGGTCAGATTGTTGCAGCCTTGCAGACTGCCTTGGGGGCACATCCTGTGTTGGGGTCCAGGCTGGTGTTGCAGTGGAGGATGAGGGTGTGGAGACCAACTGCTGCCGAGTGAGGAGCTGGGTCTGGATCCGGTTGTGCTCCCTCATCTCCATGACCGCCTGTCCCTAAATTCCCGCAGTTCTTGGGTCAAAGCAGTCATCTGGCCCTCTAGCTGCTGATGATGCCGCCAGGTTGTCCTGCATCATCTGCCATTGTAGTTGTAGGGATTCCCTGTCCAGGGCTAGTACCCCAGGAGGAGGCTCAGGCAGCAGTGGGGAGGCAGTGGCAGGCGATGGTGTGGCAGTGGCAGGCGATGGTGTGGCCCATGAATCTGCCCCAGACAAATGTCCTTCCAAATCAGGTTGCGGCTCTGGCTCTTCTGTGGATGATCCTCCACCCACCACAACCATCATTTCCCCTTTTGCAGATGTGGCCTGTGTTTGTGGCGCACACAAAAGCCCAGTGTGGGTATGAGCCAGTGGCCACTGACTGGTCTGGAGCGTACTCCATGCTGGTTGGGCAGGGGTGCTGTACAGTGGTGGGGAAGTGGTGGAGGGAGGAAGGTTGGGTCCATTGGCCACATGTTAGACCCGTATATGGGGTAGAGAGGTATCCGCGGTGGCAGCCAAGGGTATTCATAGCTCATGCCCCACTGTGTTGTTGCAGGAGGCAGCCAGCCAGATGAGCTACTTGCCTCAGGGACCAGTTCCTGGAGACGTGGACGTGACAGGTCCAGTGGCTGGTCCACCTGCTGGGGCCGGTCCACCGGCTGAGGGGGCCGCTGGATTACCTGCTGAGGGGGCCGCTGGACAGGGGCAGGTCCCTCTTCAGTATTCCTACCATTCTGGCAGCTCCTGTGCTGCTCCCTGGCTCTCTGACACTGCAAATGGAGGATGAAAAAGGGAATTAGTTGCAGGTGCAATTACAACACAGTCTGCTGTGACATACATCATATACAACTGGACATATGGAAAGACTGATTTAGCCTATAACAGGCTTAACCCTTTGAGTGCCAAAGGAGCATGCAAATCATTGCAAAGCAATGTATTGCATACCCCCTATGGCACTCAAAGGGTTAATATCCTTTAAACTCCATCTACTCATTTGAGGGTTTCCTCATGCTGAGTAAAAAGTGTACTCCCATTGTTGCTTATGTGATTTGACACTGACTGATTTTCCAGGAGGTGCATTGTGTGGGTACTTCACTACCTTCACTCAGCATTGTGAAATTGACCACAAGTTGCAAAAAAATTGGTTAATTTTTTAACTTTTGCACAGCTGTCTGTGGCATTAGTTCAGTCATTGTAACCTGTCACCCATTGCAGGTGTCAGTCACTACATGATGGGTCTGACTGTCATAACTGTTAATAGCATGTTTTATGTGGAACTGAAGTTTTTAACAACATGCTACATCCTAATGCATGTCAGAGTGGAAGCCAACGCAAGACAGGGTTCAATATCTCCCTGGCAGTCAGAAGGATGAACTGAGCTGTGATGTGTGGTCTGTCACTGTTAGGGGCCTGGGTCCAAATATCCCTAACTATGTACTAAGAGCCCAGTTTTCACAACACTGAAGCAGGGAACAATACAACAGATATGTGGAACTAATGGTATGACAACATCTCTAACAGGGTGTTGGTTGGGGGACAGGGGGAAGAGAGATGGTTGCTTACCAGGATCTCCTGTGTCCAATCCTCCAGGGATGCCCTCTACAGCAGTGGTAGACAGGTTACTGTGGAGCAGCTCCTCCCATCCGTTAAAGGTGATAGAGGATGGAGATCCACCACCTGTACCCCTTCGGTAGTCTGCAAGGTCACCCATCTTGTTTTTCACTTTCCTCTTGCAGTCCATCCAGCGTTTTTACAGCCCATCCACAGTCCTCCTGCAGACTCCCACACCATTGACCAGCTCAGTCACCTCCTGCCACGCCCGCCTCTTACGGACAGAGATGCCCTTGACCTACGCAGATGAGCCAGGTTCTTTTTTTATCTTGAGCATATAAATATATAATTTGAGCATATATTGATTGTAAAGTCCTTGAGAAAGTTTATACAAAACGAGTTGGATGTTTTCTGAATGATACTATATCTATCAAACCGATATGCTTGTTGTACTATATTCGTAAGATCTGTTAGGCTTTTATTTTTGTTTATTGAATAAATGATTACTATTAATACAAATTGGAAAATATTAGATTGGAGATACCTTGGAGGAACAACAGAGAGAGAATTTTACAGGCATTTTTGAATACCAAGTTCTGGTGAGTCTATACAAAGTGGGGGTATGGTAATTTGAACATATACAGATCCACTCTTAGATGGTTTTGTGCCCTGTTCTTGTTCTTCTGTTTCTTTTTTTTTCTGTCTAAAAAATTGTGTGTTAACCCAATATACACTTACTGACACCCCCAGCCTTCTTCCCTTGCTCACTGGTAACCACAGATCCCCCTGTAGACTGTCTGACCCTCTCCAGCCTTTTTCCCTTGCCCTATGCTATCCACAGATCCCAATGAGCACTGCCTGGGCAAGGGAAAAAGGCTGGGGGTGTCAGGCAGTGTATATGGGGGCTAACACACAATGGTGTTGTTCCCCATGCTGCCTAACATGTTAGGAATCGAACATACAGTGCCCCCTTCGACATATTAACCTCTCCCTTATTCAACATATATTGCTCCCATTCAATCTTAACCCTCTCCATTTTTATTACAACATATAGTGCTCCCATTCAACATACTTTCTCCATTTTTATTCCAACATAAGTGCTCAAACTGGAGAAAGAAGAATGTCGAATGGGAACACTATATGTCGGAATAAAAATGGAGAAAGTATGTTGAATGGGAGCACTATATGTCAAAATATAAATGCTGATGGTTAATGTTGAATGGGAGCAATATTTATTGAATGAATTAAAGTGGTGAAAGAAAGCACTGTAAGTCGAATTTTCAAGGGGAAGGGTTAAAATGTTGAATATGAACAATATTAATCGAATCAAAGTGGTGAAGGAAAGTCATGGGAGCACTGTAAGTCGATTTTAAAGGGGGGTTAAAATGTCGGATGTACAATAGTCATCGAATTAATGTGGTGAAAGAAAACACTGTAGTCGAATTTTAAAAGGGGGAGGGGTTAAAATGTTTAATGTGAACAATATTTGTTGAATTTAAATGGTGAAAGAAAGTCATGGGAGCACTGTAGTCGAATTTTAAAGGGGGAGGAATTAAAATGTTTAATGTGAACAATATTAGTCGAATTAAAGTGATGAAAGAAAGTACTGCAAGTCGACTTTTAAAAGGGGTGGTTATATGTCGAAGGGGGTGCTCTATGTCAGATTTTGATAATGTGGGGAACACAACTAACACTGAACTTGATCTTTCTGTTGTCAAACATACTCCTATTTCCTTGGATTTTGACATTTTGTGTGTTTTTTTAGGCGGTAGTCGAATAAAAGCAGACAAACACATGTTTGCAAGATTCACACTACTTGTTTTTCTTGTAATGTCAGTTTTATCGCGGAGTCTCCTTTTTAGAATAGTTTCACTTATTGTTATGTAAATTGGGTCACACTTACTCAGTAATCTTCCTTACAAAAGTAAAGGAGGGGTGAGTATCACTTCATACTGTAGCATTAACACATCAAATGGGTTTAGCCATCAAATAGTAGGAGTGAGAGGTCTTTCACACTTAGCACAGCATGTTATACATTCTTGTACAGGAATCACTGTGACATATAAAGAGACTGTATTTTGCAGTAAAATTGGAGAGTAAACAGTGTTGAATGGGAGGAATATTATTCGAATTAAAATCGAGAAAGAAGGTCATAGGAAAACTATAAGTTGAATTCTAAAGGGGAAGGGTTAAAATGTTGACTATGAACAATATTTGTCGAATTTAAATGGTGAAAGAAAGTCATGGGAGCACTGTAGTCGAATTTTCAAGGGGAAGGGTTAAAATGTCAAATGTACAATATTTGTTGAATTAAAGTGATGAAAGAATACACTGCAAGTCGACTTTTAAAACGGGGGGTTAATATGTAGAAGGAGGGCACTCTATGTCGGATTTCTATGCTGTATACCGTATTCTGCACTGATTTTGTTCGAACAACAATGCTTTTGAAACTGTCGTTATAGCTTCTACACCTCAACCTCTGTGGCTAGATTCTTTTGCGAGTGCTAGTTTTATCTCTGCTTTTATCTCCAGTTTTCCCCATAGACTTCAACAGGAAAATGTTTGATAAAATGGGTGTTAACATTTAGCACCTGCAATAGAATCTAGCCCCTGAGGTGCTGAATTTCCGACTTAAATGTAACCACAAAACAGGAGCTAATACTGAGTGTGAGTAATAGGATACTAATTGCACGTTGTTTTTAATTGTTTCCTATGGGCTTTTTTTAGACTGGCGGTAAGTATAATTGCCGTTCGTTTTGTTTTCACAAGTCGGGTAATAGGATACTAAAACCTGACTTAAAAAAACAATGCCTGTTTTATTTTTAGTGCTGGTAATAGAATTGAACCCTTAGAGTGCTCATGTCTCTTATTGTTTTGGTGAATTGGATGCCTACTATAAAAAAAATAGCTGTAGACTTCAGATGCAAAAAAACAAAAACACAAATATATATATGAAGCATTCCAGCCAGTGTTCCCTCCAAGGTGCAAATTGGTGAGCAATCCATCCATGAAAGAGTTAAAGAGAAGTGCTTTTGCAGAACAGCATTGCAATAACACATGCACAATACTGTCCTGCCCACTTTTAATTGCTTGCTCAGCTCTTTCAATACATTCACTCATGCTTACAGCAGGGCTGTCCAAATTCAGCCCTCAAGGGCCACCAACAGTAGAGGAATTAAGGATTTCTAAAATGAATGAGCCACTGATTAACTCACTTGTGTTTAATCAGCAAAATCCTTACATCCTGGCCTGTTGATGGCCCTTGAGGACTGAACTTGGACAGCCCTGCCTTAAAGGGAACACGGATTCCAGCCTAGGTAAGTATTTGTTAAACTGATAAAGATCTAATTACATGATAAAAACACTAAAAAAAAGCTTACATAAATCTGGCAGAACATCCTAATGACCAATAAGGGCCACATATTGAATTCCAACCATTTAAGCCAATTTTACTGGCCCCCAGAGAAGCCATTTTGGAGTAGAATAAGCAGCCTCAAGCTTTTTACTAAGTGTGATCCCACAGGAGTTGACTTAATAAAATATGATAATTATGCTATAACCTTTGAGTGCCTGAGTGGTATGTAATGCATTGCAACACTCTAACACTCAAAGATTAGGGCCTGGTTGATATTATGAACTTTGTTACAAGATAATGCAGTAATACAAGGTTGTAATTGAAAAAGTCTGCAGCTGTGAAAGTCACACTTATAAGGTAAACTTTGAAGAGCAATATTTATTCTGCACAATTTATTTCTGCAACAAAGTAACCCATCATGTAAATCAGGCCTAGCATATAACATTATATATTGTCACTGGGGGGATTAATTAACAAAACAACAGAGGATTCAGTTTCTCAGACACAATCTTCTCCTCTGCTATTCTGCTCGACCAATGAAAAACCCTTGGATATTTATCAGAGGCCAGTCATTTATCCTTTTATATCCCTGATATAGCATATTGTATTATACACTACAAAAAGAAATACAAAAGAAATCAACATCAGTCGGACTTTCCATGCAATAAGTCCTGCTTTCACCATTTTCAAACATTTTATACATGTGCTATTCGTACAGTATATGTGTGCTTCGCACCATATCATAATATAGAACACAGCACAGAGGACCAGGTGTCTGGTGTAAATGAGTTGCATCCCTTGAATTTTTCATTGATAAATGGGTGAAAATAAGTTTAGTCCATCATTTGATAAACCGAATAACTATAATTTTTAGAACATATAACAATTTTGTGTCACATTTGCAATTAGGTCTTTAGTAAATGAACGACATAGAGCATATGCAAGGTAAAGGACAAATTAACCCTTTTAGTTCCAGAAAGGTACGCAACACATTGCTTTGCTGGTACTCAAAGGGTTAATTTGTATGAAAAATAAAGTTGTAGTTTAGCATAAACTTTACTTTTACTTTTTTGGGTGCCAAAGAGGTATCCAACATGGTACAATCTGCAGCTGGTCAAGAAGAACAAATAAAAAGCCTCCATTGCTTTTAATGGGACTTCTAACCTCTTCAATACTAGAGGCATACCTCCCAAGTGTCCCTTCTTTAGGAGAGACAGTCTCTCATTGAGACCCAAATTCCTCTGTGCCACTTTCCCTCCCTGGTGCCCCTCGTTTTAGGACATCAGACTGTGTGAGGCATATAAGTTTATCACTTTGCTAACCAGTAATAAAACTCACATTAATGTTTATTTAAACTTAAGTATCCATTTTTATAAATTAGTCTGTGTAAATAAAATACTTTTTTCTTCCTCTAAACCATTTATTCAGTTACATACAGAGCAGATTAAGACTCTATGGGGCACTGACAGGATCCCAAATTGGAGCACCCCTCCAGCTTACCCCACACTCCTGCCGCAATCCTTTCAGGACTTGCCCACATTGTCCCCATTGTCTACCTCCACATTGCCCACCTCTGCATTGTTCGCCTTAAAGGGATAGTAATGTAAAAAAAAATGTATTAACTATATGGTAGATACAATTAAAAGAGAGTACTTGCACTTATTCGTATCTCTCAAACCCTTATGGTTTGAGAGATATAGGAAAATCAAGTTCTCTGGTCCCTCCCCTTTCTGCTTG
Organism: Rhinophrynus dorsalis; assembly: GCA_037306005.1. NCBI lineage: Eukaryota > Metazoa > Chordata > Amphibia > Anura > Rhinophrynidae > Rhinophrynus > Rhinophrynus dorsalis. The sequence continues at coordinate 172,397,824 of CM074718.1, forward strand.
ATGAGCTGTAAAGCTGTCAGAAGCAGATTCTGGTCGCTTGACCAGATGTGGCTCTTCAGAAGCGCCAAAATAACGATATCTAAAGATAAATACTTAATTTGGAACGGTCTACAAAGTGTGCCTGGCTTGCAAGCACACTTTGTAGATCATTCCAATGAAGTATTTATTTCTAAATAGTGTGAATTCAGCTCTGCTGAGGAGCCTCTGTCTGGTCAAATGAGTGGAATCTGCAGCTGTCAGTTAGATGGCAGACTTGAGTAAAACAGCCAGGAAAAGGTAACTTTAGCAAGTTATATCTCTCAAACCATAAAGGTTTGAGAGATGAGACTTAAATTGATGTTAATCTTTTTTTTAATGTCTGCAATATTTAATCAACTTAAAATTAACCATTACTATCCCTTTAACATTGTCCCCTGTTGTCCACCTCCACGTGTGGCTAAAAGGGTATCAGTGGCCAGATAGCTGCTTTGTACTTCTTGCTCCCTCTGTCTCTATATCCTGCGCATGGTGCTCAGACCTCAAGGTCGCACACACATGCTTCAAGGAACTAGGTTCCCTTCATTAAGTCTATTGAGACTAAAAGAAGGGATGCTAGTTCCCTGACTGCGCATGCCTGCACAACCTTGTGGTCGCCTTGCCCATGATCTGGCTCTGGTTACATAAAGAGGTGTCAATTGCCCATGAAATATCCTAAACATTCTTTGTAATGCTCTGCCTACTAGTCAGCAACACCACCTAAAACACAAGTGTCCCTCTTTGGCCATAGAAAATGTTGGGAGGTAAGGAGAGGTCTACAACTCATTGTGATGCAGTGTGTTGGAGAACTCTCTGGTATTCAGTTGGTTAAAATCCCAATCCAGATCAATGGAAATGTTGGTAATTTTTTTAATTGTTCCCTAGGATGCAGCTGGTTTCTTCAGAACTGGAGTAGATTTAGATGTGGGTGGGAAGTGAATGTTTACCTTTAAAGGCCATATACACAAGTCAGAAGTAAAGATGCAACCAGGAGATTCATGTGTGTTCCAGGCACAGCATTGCATTAGAGTTGTCTTAAGGGGTTAAAATCTTTACTGAAATCAATGGGGGGGGGGGGGGGTATTTGTCTTCTATGATACATTTGTTTTTTCACAGAATTACTCTACTTTTATATGTTTGCATATGACCCTTGTATGCAAAATTAAGTTGCGGTTTAGCATTGCAATGCATTGGATACCATTCTGGAACTCAAAGGGTTAAATTTGTGCACAGACCTCCAGCATTCAAAATGTAAACCCTTTGAATGCCAGAGATGGGTGTCCAAAGCATTGCAGCTGGAAGATGTTTGTGAATTACATGTTCGGCTTTGGAGATCTCCAGGTTTGTGATATAGGCTTCCCACTGGGTTATCATTAGTTTAGGGTGACCACATATCCCTGATTGCCCAGGACAATCCCAGATTTCAAATATGTGTCCTTTGCCCCGGGCAACCCCTACTGGGACAATATAGTAAAAGAGAAAAAAGAAGCATTTAAGAAATATAAGCAGACGCAGAAGGAAGAAGATAGGTATCGGTACAAAACTAGGTTGAAGGAGGCCAAATGTATTATTACATGTGCCAAAGCACACACAGAGGAAAAAATTGCCCAGTCAATAAAAAAGGGGGATAAAACATTTTTTAGATATGTAAGTGAAAGGAGGAAAACGAAACAAGGAATAGTTAGACTAAAAACAAAAGATGGAAACTATGTAAATGAGAATAAAGGGCTAGCTGACTGTCTCAATGAATATTTCTGTTCAGTTTTTACACAGGAAGATGAAGGGAAGGGACCGCTGTTAGAAAAAAGAAATGGCAAGACACGGGAAACATGCATGTTTACAGAAGAAGAAGTTCTAATTCAACTTTCTAATGTAAAAACAGATAAATCAATGGGTCCAGATGGGATACACCCAAAGTTATTAAAAGAACTTAAGTGTGTTCTGGCAAAACCTTTAACAGATTTATTCAATCAGTCACTAGCAACAGGAATTGTTCCAGAAGACTGGAAGGTAGCAAATGTAGTACCGCTTCACAAAAAAGGTAGCAGGGAAGAGTCTGGTAACTACAGACCAGTAAGTCTTACATCAGTAGTAGGAAAATTAATGGAGACTATGTTAAAGGAAAGAATTGTTGAATATCTGAATATAAATAGCTTGCAAGATACCAAACAGCATGTGTTTACAGCAGGGAGATCTTGTCAAACTAACCTCATAGATTTTTTTGACTGGGTAACTAAAATAATAGATCAAGGGGGAGCAGTAGATATAGCTTATCAAGATTTCAGTAAAGCATTTGACACTGTCCCTCATAGAAGACTCATAAATAAATTGCAGTGTTTGGGTCTAGATGTAAAAATAGTGAAATGGATAAGGCAATGGCTGAGTGACAGGAGACAGAAGGTGGTAGTCAATGGAGAATATTCGGACGAAAGGAGTGTTACTAGTGGAGTACCTCAGGGATCTGTACTGGGGCCCATTCTTTTTAATATTTTTATTAGTGATATTGCAAAAGGTCATCAAGGAAAGGTATGCCTTTTTGCAGATGATGCAAAGATCTGCAATAGGGTAGACATTCCAGGGGGAAAAAGCCAAATGGCGAATGATTTAGGTAAATTAGAAGAATGGTCAAGAGTGTGGCAGATGCACTTTAACGTTGATAAATGTAAAATAATGCACTTGGGACATAAAAATCCAAAGGAAAAATATACCATTAAGGGTACTGTGCTGTCAGAGACAACAGAGGAAAGGGATTTGGGAGTAATTATTTCTAATGACTTAAAGGTAAGCAGGCAATGTAATAAAGCAATGGGGAATGCAAGCAGGGCACTGGGTTGTATAGCTAGGGGCATTAGTAGCAGAAAAAGGGAAGTAGTCATGCCACTGTACAGATCTCTAGTTAGACCTCACCTAGAATATTGTGTACAGTACTGGAGACCCCATCTCCAGAAGGATATTGATACTCTAGAGAAAATTCAAAGAAGGGCTACTAAAATGGTGACTGGTCTACAGGAAAAGAAATATCAGGATAGACTAAAGGATCTGAATATGTATAGCTTGGAGGAGAGAAGAGAGAGAGGGGATATGATAGAAACATTCAAATACATGAAGGGATTCAACAAAGTACAGGATGGAAGTATATTTCAAAAGAGTAAAAACATCAGGACAAGAGGCCATAGTCTAAAACTAGAGGGACACAGGTTTAGATGTAATGTAAGAAAGTTTTACTTCACTGAGAGGGTAGTAGACAAGTGGAATAGCCTACCAGCAGAAGTGGTAGATGTCAATACAGTGACAGAATTTAAGCATGCATGGGATAGGCATAAGGCAGTCCTTAACATAAGAAAAGACCAAGGACCAAAAAAGGTTTGAGTTTTTTTTTTTTTTTTTTTTTTTTTTTTTTTTAAACAGTAGGAAATTGGGCAGACTAGATGGGCCGAATGGTTCTTATCTGCCGTCAAATTCTATGTTTCTATGTTTCTAATACAAACTCCTGGAATGAAGACTCCGGACTACAGAGGTCTAGAAGGAGAACTGTCCATTGCCTACTGTAACAGGAAGTGATCCCTCTGCTGGGCTACAAAAAAATGCTAAAGCACTACAACACTAGACAAAGAACTGAGCCTTGGTCCTGACATCAAACAGGATCTGCAATGCAATTTTGGTGTAATGTAATGTGGTGTAATACTAGATTAAAGCTTTTGGGCGTGATGTACATTATCATGTAGCCTACCACAGGCATTGCTTTCTGTCACAGCAGTTATCCCTCTAGTGTTTCGAACTCTGTTTTGTGTTCCTCTCTCAGCAGTGTCCCTGAATGGCAGAACTGAAATGTGGTCACCCTAGATTAGTTTAACTTCTTTGTTGATACTAAATCATCTTTTATGGTACACAAAAGCATTCTAATAACAGGAAATTGGCTTCACCTTAGACTAGGCCTCAGAATCCACACTGTGTGTGAGGCTCAGCCACAGATCACCATGTTTCCTCCAAAACAGAGGGATTTGTTTTTCTGAAATACTGATCTGCCATCTCTCCACAGCAATGAACACATCAAAAGAAGATTTAATCCCCTTAATCCTCCTGATATTAATTCTCACCCTTAATTGGGATTAGCTGTGTTGATAATCCCACCCCCACTGACACATCTACTCGCAGGCTACTTATTTAGCTAACTAAACTTTTGCTTTCTTATATAGGTTTGCCAAATCACCCCTTTAAAGCTGCCTTTTCATATGGATTCCATTTTAATAGGATGATCTGGCAACCGTAGTTATTTATGTAGAGCCACATACATAAATAAGGGGAACAATTCTGGGGCAAACCAACTGTACTATTGGGAGTAAATAAAAAATTATCATATCCTCTCCAGCTGTTGCCTGACTAGAACTCCCATCATTCCTACAAGTCTTTGGCTGGCATAGACCAATGGAAGTTGTAGTCAGGCAACAGCTGGATGGTCTCATGTTGCCCATTGCAGTGGCTACTATACAGTGAGACAAGGCTGGGGGAAATATGTGTGGTTCTGTGTATACAGTGGTTCAAAAACAGGGATGGGGGGGTTTGTGTGGTTCTCTGGCTACTGTGGTAAAAGACAGGGGGGGTGGGGGTTAGTATATGTAGGTCTGTGGATACAGTGGCACAAAAATGGTGTGTGTGTGTATGTGTGTGAGGGGGGGGGGTGTTAATGTGTGCAGTTCTATGGCTACTGTAGGACAAGCCTGGGGAGTTAGTATGTATGGTTTTATGGCTTCCATGGAACAGGGCTGGGGGATAGTATGTTTTGTTATATGGCTACTGTAGGTCAAGGCTGGGGGATTACTATATATTGTTCTATGGCTACTGTTGGACAAGGCTGGGGGATTATTATATATGGTCCTATGGCTACTGTTGGACAAGGCCTGAGAGGTTAGTATATATGATTCTATGGATATAGTGGGACAAGGCTGGTTGGGTCTGTAAGTGTGGTTCTATGGCTAGTGAGGGACAAAGATGGGTGGTTAATGTTTGTGGTGCTGTGGCTATGGACAAGCCTGGGGTGTAGTTCTATGGATACCATGGGACAAGGTTGGTGGGATTGGCATCCTTTTAAAAGGTCACACGCAAAAGAGAGAGCAACCTTTTCATTCATTTACCATGTCGCCATGATAAAAACGGCGACCTGAGAATCTCGCACTGCATGAAAGTGCAAGATTCTAAGGTCGCATTATAAAACATCACAATGTACTTTATAAGCAGCTGTTTTTGAGACATTAATGTACCCAGCCTCCTCAGCCCTGCCCTGGCCTCTCTCTCCCACTTTATAAATAAATATGCACTTTTAAGTATCTTCGTTAAGATGGAGATCCGCAATTATGAACAGTTCTCATCCAGCGCTACTCTGGGCTTTCTCTCCTTCTCTGCCTGCAGACTGACAGTTTGGGTGTGCTTTGCCCACTCACAGGCCTCTCTCTCCCTCTCTGCATGCTCCACTCTGTTAGTCTGCAGGCAGAGAAGGGGAGAGAGGCCGGAGCAATGATGGATGAGACATGTTCATAATTGAGGATCTCCATCTTAATGAAGATACTTAAAAGCGCATATTTATTTATGAAGAGGGCGAGAGAGGCCAGAGCAGCGCTGAGGCGGCTGAATAAATTAACTTTTTAAAAGCAGCTGCTTATAAGGTACATTGAGATGTTTTATAATGCGACCTGAAAATCTCGAGCTTTCATGCAGTGCGAGATTCTCAGGTCGCCGTTTTTATCATGGCGACATGGTAAATGAATGAAAATGTTGCATGCTCTTTTGCGTGTGACCTTTTAAAAGTGAACTGGTGGGATTAGAATGTGTGGTTCTATGGCTACTCTTGGACAAGATCTGGAGAGTAGTATACATGATTCTATGTCTACTGTGAAACAAGGCTAGGGAGTTAGTATATATGGTACTTTGGCTACTGTTGGACAAGGCTGGGGGATTAGTATATATAGTTCTATGGCTACTGTTAGACAAGGCCCTAGGGGTTAGTATATATGATTCTAGACTATAGTGGGACAAGGTTGGTTTTGACAGTAAGTTTGGATCTATGGTTAGTGGGGAACAAAGATGGGGAGTTAGTGTGTGGTGCTTTGGCAACTGGCAAGCCTGGAGTGTAGTTCAGTGGCTACCATGGGACAAGGTTGATGGGATTAGAATGTGTGATTCTCTGGCTATTGTTGAACAAGGTCTGAGGGGTACTTTACATGATTCTATGTCTACTTTGAGACAAGGCTGGGGAATTAGTATGTGTGGTTCTATGAATACTGTGGGACAAGGCTGGAGGATTAGTATGTATAATTCTATAGCTATTGTTGGACAAGGTCTGAGGGATTAGTATGTATGATTCTATGGTGGGACAAGGCTGGAGGATTAGTATGTATAATTCTATAGCTATTGTTGGACAAGGTCTGAGGAGTACTTTACATGATTCTATGTCTACTTTGAGACAAGGCTGGGGAATTAGTATGTGTGGTTCTATGGCTACTGTGGGACAAGGCTGGAGGATTAGTATGTATAGTTCTATAGCTATTGTTGGACAAGGTCTGGGGGATTAGTTTGTATGATTCTATGGCTATAGTGGGACAAGGCTGGTTGGGTCAGTATGTGTGGTTCTATGCTAGTGGGGGACAAAGATGAGGGTTAGTGTATGTTGCACTATGGCTATGGACAAGCTTGGGTGTAGTTTTATGGCTACCACGGGTCAAGGCTGGTGGGATTAGAATGTGTAGTTCTATAGGTACTGTTGGACAAGGCCTAGGGTACAGTATATATGATTCTATGTCTACTGTGAGACAAGCCTGGGGGTTTAGTATGTGTAGTTCTATGGCTACTAGTGTTGAGCGAGCACCACGATGCTCGGGTGCTCGGGTGCTCTGACCGAGCACCCCCTGAGGCTCGAGTGCTCGGATGAGGGGAGGGTGCCTGGTCAATGCCCCCTTCATCTCCGCTATGCCCCCTTCATCTCAGAATGCCCCCTTCAGCTCCGCAATGTCCCCCTTCAGCTCCGCTATGCCCCTCTTCCACAATGTGCCCCTTCATCTCCGCTATGCCCCTCTTCCACAATGTGCCCCTTCATCTCCGCTATGCCCCTCTTCCACAATGTCCCCCTTCATCTCCTCTATGGCATATTGTGGAAGACGGGCATAGCGGAGATGAAGGGGGACATTGTGGAAGAGGGGCATAGAGTCTATGCCCCTCTTCCACAATGTCCCCCTTCATCTCCGCAATGCCCCCTTCATCTCCGCAATGCCCCCGTACCTCCAGTCCCTGGTGGTCCAGCGGAGCTTCTTCGGATCTGTGCCTCTTCCGGCACAGATCCCCGCCACCCGAACATGTCGGGCGAGCACATGGCGGTACTCGACGAGTACCGCCATGTGCCGAGCAGAGCGATGCTCGAGCCGATCCGAGCATCGGCCGAGCACGCTCGCTCATCACTAATGGCTACCATGGGACAAGGCTGGTGGGATTAGAATGAATGGTTCTATGGCTACTGTTGGACAAGGCCTGGGAGTAGTATGTATTATTCTATGGTTACTGTGAGACAAGGCCTAGGGAGTAGTAGGTGTAGTTCTATGGCTATTGTGAGACACTGTTGAGAGGTTAGTGTGTGTGGTTCTATGGCTACTGTTGTACAATGCCTGGGGAATTAGAATGTATGATTCTATGGCTGCTGAGAGACAAGGCTTGGGGTTAGTATGTGTGGTTCTATGGCTACTGTTGGACAAGGTCTGGGGGGATTAGAATGGCTGATTCTATGGCTACTGTGCCAACACATGTGCTGGCCATCTCTATAACACCCTTTACTGTTCTGTACCTTAAAGCAGAGGTACTTTTTTTTTTGAAAACATATTAATTACATTCCTTCTGAGTAAAACAAAGATAGTCTTATTGCTGTGTGGTTTTTCAGTCAAACATTATTGCTTTGCATATTTTCCTTTTTTAAATGAAACCGTTTTTTATGTGCTGTTCCTATCACTTACTATTGAGAGCCAAAGCCAGTTATTCAAGCACAGATTGCAATGAGTGGGTTTGTTGTTTCTGTATGGTGAAGTTGGTTGCCCCAGAACTGCACAGCTTATTTAAATACAACAGCCTCATTGGGTGCCAGGAGTTTTCAAACAAATAAGAAACCTTTTCACCTAGAAACAAGTTTGGTGATTTTGGAAGAGCATTCAAAATCACCTTGTTGAAATTACCAATTTGTTTTTTATTATTATTATTATTATTATTCTTTATTTATATAGCGCCAACTAATTCCGCAGCGCTGTACAATTGGGAATAGACATACAGAGGTATTAAATAGTACAATCAGATGTGGAGAACAGAAGGATCAGAGGGCCCTGCTCGTGAGAGCTTACAGTCTAGAGGAAGGTGGGTTTGATACAGAAGGAGTAAGTGCTATTGCGTTTAAGTGCCTCCTGCCACATGAACTGCCAGTCAGTGGGTGGGAGTGAGAAGTGCCATTGAGTGCAGTAGTCCGTGCAAGGGATGAATCTTGGTGATGATGTTTATGGAGGCAGTTGATAGGCCTCCCTGAAGAGGTGAGTCTTCAGGGAGCGTCTGAAGATTTGAAGGCTGGGGGAGAGTCTGATGGGGCTAGAAAACTAGTTTTTGTATTATTTAATGTTACAGATGATGTTAATTAACACTTTGATTGCCAGAGGGGTATGAAACAGATTGCAAAGCAATGAGTTTTGTACCCCTATGTCACTGAAAGGGTTAAGACATGTCGTATAGGCACTTCCTGTCTTAACACTGCTTTGCTTCCACTACTCACTGACAACTGCAGTTTCCTCTAAGTCTTGATTTGTACGTTCATAACAGAAAGGATGGTATTGAAACACCCACTCACTGCCCTCTTATCCTGCATGTGATGCAAGCGGCATTAAAAGGGAGAAATCTCACACTTTCCAAATCACCAAAGTTGTTTTTAGGCAATAAGGTCCTTTAAACATGAACCAAATAAAACAGCTAGAAATAAGTCCTTTGTTGATCTAGCGTCATTGATGCTAGATAGTGATGATCGAGCACCCCAATGCTCGGGTGTTCGGGTGCTCTGACCGAGCGCCCCCGGAGGCTCGAGTGCTCGGCCGAGCACCCGAGCCCCATTGAAGTCAATGGGAGGACTCGAGCATTACACCAGGCACCCCCTGCTCTGATGAGGGGAGGGTGCCTGGTCCATAGGAAAAGGGCAGAAAATGATGGAAACACCACAGAAATGGTTCAGGGACAGCACAGGGAGGATGTCTGGATGCATCTTGGACTCCAACGTTGCTGCTGGGAACGATGTTTCGCCCGTAGTACGCCATTTTTACAGACTGACCGTAAAACACACAAAAAGGAAGATAAAAACGATTTTAGGCGAAAAATTGTTACCAAACAGTATTTGCTGTATATTTACTTGTATATCATCTGCAAATTCTGCAAAAAATTTCATCGATTTTTCGGAACTGGGGCCATGATTAAGAGGGAAACGTGCGCAGAGTAAAGCAGGTGTTCAACGTGGTTATGGCCCGGGTAAGGTACAGCATTCAGGAACGGAGGCCGCAGCTACCACAGGTTTTACAACATGTCCGTTTGCCCTTGTTAAGTCCAAAATTTATAGTCGGAACAGTGGGGTCTGATCCATTGAGTAAAAGTGACGAAGTGACTTAGTGGATGAAGCCAAGAACTACCTTCTGCTCTGTCGAACACCCCAGCCCTATTTAATTCAATGGGAGGACCTGAGGCACTCCGATACAACCTGTATATCACAAAATGGAGGGCCTCATTCACATTGTGGTACAATAGTTCAGGTAGTGGTCCAACACTCATAAAGCCTATGCACTAAGTGAAAGGGCTGCCAAAAATTAGACTGAAATGTCACTCCAATACACCCTTTATTACACATAAAGGAGGGCATCATACACACCCTTGAAAAATTAGGATTAATGGCCTGCTGGTGACCCTCTAAAACATTATGGGTGAGGGTCTGCTGCGGAGCTGACCATCCTAAACATTATATGCGAAGGCCCGCTAGTGAGCTGACGCTATAAAACATTATATGAGAGGGCCCGCTAGAGAGCTGACCCAATAAAACATTATATAAGAAGGCCCGCTGGTGAGCTGACCTATACAAAAATTGTCAAACAGGGCCCGCTGGTGAGCTGGCCCTATATAAAAATTATATCACAGGGCCCGCTGGTGAGCTGGCCCTATATAAAAATTATATCACAGGGCCCAATGGTGAGCTGGCCCTATATAAAAATTATATCACCGGGTATATGGAAGAGGAGGAGGAGAAGATTAAGAGTCAACCATATACCCGTTTTTTGGGTGGAAGGGGTGAATGGGAATACAGAGTATTCCCATCATTGTAAATAACATATCTAAAGTGACTTTATGTTCCCCCGGGGCTTTCCTCCAGTGGAGTGGAGAAGTCAGGGGAAATCCAGGCCTTGTTCATTTTTATAAGTGTCAACCTATCAGCATTTTCGGTGGAAAGGCGGATACGCTTATCTGTCATGATGCCACCAGCAGCACTAAATACCCGCTCAGACAGAACGCTGGCGGCAGGGCAGGCCAGCACCTCCAAGGCGTAGAGTGCCAGTTCATACCACGTGTCCAGCTTGGACACCCAGTAGTTGTAAGGCACAGAGGGATCATTGAGGACGCTGACACGGTCTGCTACGTACTCCTTCACCATCTTCCAAAACTTTTCCCTCCTTGTGACACTAGGCTGCGCATCAGGGTGAGGGTGCTGGCGGGGTGTCATGAAGGTGTCCCACGCCTTGGAGAGTGTTGCCCTGCCTTTGTCGGAACTGCTGTGTGCTCCCCTTTTCTCCCCTTCTCGGTTGGCCAAGGTAGCACGTACTCTGCCGCCAGCGTTGTCAGATGGAAAATTTTGGAGCAATTTTTCGACAAGAACCTTCTGGTATTGCACCATTTTACTTGTCCTCTCCACCGGAGGAATGAGAGATGAGAAATTCTCTTTGTAGCGGGGATCCAGAAGGGTGAACACCCAGTAATCCGTGTTGTCTAAAATGCGTATAACGCGTGGGTCACGGGAAAGGCAGCCTAACATAAAGTCAGCCATGTGTGCCAGAGTACCAACAGGCAAGATTTTGCTGTCCTCACCAGGAGGATGACTCTCAATCTCCTCATCCTCTTCCTCCTCTTCTGCCCACCCACGCTGAAGAGATGGAACTAAAGTTCCATGGCTACCCTCTGTAGCGGAGGCAACCGTGTCTTCCTCCTCCTCCTCCTCCGCCTCCTCCAATTGTCGCTGAGAAGACGAAGTGAGGGTGCTCTGGCTATCACCTTGTGTAAGATCTTGCTCCCGCATTTCCACCTCTTCCACATGCAAAGCGTCGGTTTTAATTGTGAGCAGCGAGCGTTTCAGTAGACACAGAAGTGGGATGGTTACACTGATAATAGCGTTATCGCCGCTCACCATCTGTGTCGATTCCTCAAAATTGCGTAAAACCTCGCAGAGGTCTGACATCCATTCCCACTCCTCACTTCTGATTAGAGGAAGTTGAACGGAGAGGCGACGACCGCGTAACAGCTGGTACTCCACTACTGCCCTCTGCTGCTCACAAAGCCGGGCCAACATGTGGAAGGTGGAGTTCCAGCGCGTGCTCACGTCACACAGCAGCCGGTGAGCTGGCAATTGTAAGCGCTGCTGCAGCTTCAACAGGCCGGCTGAAGCTGTTGATGACTTACGGAAATGTGCACACACGCGGCGCACCTTGGTCAAGAGATCATGCAAATTGGGGTAGGTTTTTAGAAATCGCTGAACCACTAAATTAAATACATGCGCTAGGCATGGTACGTGTGTGAGCTTGCCGAGCTCCAAAGCCGCCACCAAGTTACGCCCATTATCACACACAACCATGCCTGGTTGCAGGTTGAGTGGCGAGAGCCACTGCTCGGTCTGGTGACTAATCCCCTGCAACAGCTCTGAGGCCGTGTGCTGTTTGTCCCCAAGGCAGATCAGCTTCAGCACGGCCTGTTGACGCTTCCCCACTGCAGTGCTACACTGCTTCCAGCTACCGGCTGATGGGTGAGTAGCGCTGCGCGCAGAGAATTCGGAGGTGGAAACGGAGGAGGAGGAGCCAATAACGTAGGTGCTGGCGGAAACCCTGATGGAGGTAGGGCCCGCAATCCTCGGCGTGGGTAGCACCTGTGCCATCCCAGGGTCCGAGTCGCTCCCAGCCTCCACGACATTCACCCAGTGTGCCGTCAGGGAAATGTAGCGTCCCTGGCCACAAGCACTTGTCCATGTGTCAGTCGTTAAGTGGACCTTCCCAGTAACTGCGTTGGTCAGGGCACGGGGTGATGTTACGGGACACATGGTGGTGTAATGCGGGGACGGCACACCGGGAAAAGTAGTGGCGGCTGGGGACTGCGTACCGAGGGACAGCTGCTGCCATCAGGCTGCGGAAGGACTCAGTCTCCACAAGCCTAAATGGCAGCATTTCGATGGCCAGTAATTTGGAAAGGTGTGAGGTTAGTGCTATGGCCTGTGGGTGGGTGGCTGGGTATTTTCGCTTGCGCTCAAATGCCTGGGGTAACGACATTTGGACGCTGCGCTGGGACAGGGAAGTGGATGTGGTCGCTGATGGTGCTTCAGATGGTACAGGTGCAGGGCGGGAGGTATGCGGGCCTGCGCCTTCGACAGGCGATTGGCCGGCACCGAAAACAGGGGAAGAGGAGGCAGTGGTGTGGCCTGCAGACACAGATTGGCGATCCGGGCGTTCCTCCCACTTATTACAGTGCTTGGATGCCATGTGTCGGATCATGCTGGTGGTGGTGAGGTTGCTAGTGTTCATGCCTCGGCTCATTCTGGTGTGGCACAGGTTGCAAACTACAATTCTTTTGTCGTCCGCACTTTCCTTAAAAAAACGCCATACCGCGGAACACCTAGCCCTTGGCAAGGGAGATTTACGCAAGGGGGTGCTCCGTGGAACATTTACGGGCCGGTTTGGTGCGGTCCGCCTTCTTTCTTTAGCCACACCACTGCCTCTTCCAGCCTGTTGCGGTGCTGCAGATGGCTCACCCTCAGGACTGCTGTCATCGCTCGGCTCTCCACCTTCCCAGGTGGGGTCAGTGACCTCATCGTCCACCAAGTCCTCCTCCACTTCCTCACTCTGATCATCCTCCTCATTTCTTGATCCCACCACATACTCAGTCATTGACAACTGTGTATCATCCTCCTCATCAAGGTCTTGAGACAGTAATAGTGGTTGATTTGATGGCAACTGTGTCTCATCATCATCATCATCATCCACTTCCTTTGACCTTAAATGCCGTTCCCCTCTGTCATCTTCTTGTGATTGGGTACCCTCTAGAGGTTGTGAATCAGGGCACAAGATCTCATGTTCCTCTGCAAGCGTGCTTGGAGAGAGGTTCAAATGAAGGATTGGTGATGAGACGAGCTCCTCACTATATCCCAGTGTGGGATCACTTCTTTGGCCAGACCCTCTATGGTGGGAGGAAGGATGATCAGAGTGAGGATTGTGTTGACCAGACTCTTGGCTACTGAGAGTGGACTTGGTGGAAGACAGGGTGGTGCTTAACCGACTGGAAGCAGTATCAGCTGAAATCCAACCGACCACCTGTTCGCAGTGGTCTGACCTCGAGAGTGATGTCCTGCGACGCCCTGTAAACTGAGACATGAAGCTAGGTATGGTGGATGTCTTTCTTTCTTGTGCTCTGGCACCAGGCACAGTTTCTACGCATCCTGACCCGCGCCCTGAACTATCAGGATCACGTCCACTTCCCCGTCCCTTTTTACCCGCCTTCTTCATATTACACGGAATATGTGCTGCTAATCTGCGGCTAGGCACAGTGAACGGAATATGTGACGTTTATTTTTTAAACTTTGCACACTAAACAGAATGTGCTGCTAATCTGCAACTTTGCACACTAAACAGAATGTGCTGCTAATCTGCGGCTAGGCACAGTGAACGGAATATGTGACGTTTATTTTGTAAACTTTGCACACTAAACAGAATGTGCTGCTAATCTGCGGCTAGGCACAGTGAACGGAATATGTGACGTTTATTTTTTACACTTTGCACACTAAACAGAATGTGCTGCTAATCTGCAACTTTGCACACTAAACAGAATGTGCTGCTAATCTGCAACTTTGCACACTAAACAGAATGTGCTGCTAATCTGCGGCTAGGCACAGTGAACGGAATATGTGACGTTTATTTTTTAAACTTTGCACACTAAACAGAATGTGCTGCTAATCTGCAACTTTGCACACTAAACAAAATGTGCTGCTGATCTGCGGCTAGGCACAGTGAACGGAATATGTGACGTTTATTTTTTAAACTTTGCACACTAAACAGAATGTGCTGCTAATCTGCAACTTTGCACACTAAACAGAATGTGCTGCTAATCTGCAACTTTGCACACTAAACAGAATGTGCTGCTAATCTGCAACTTTGCACACTAAACAGAATGTGCTGCTAATCTGCGGCTAGGCACAGTGAACGGAATATGTGACGTTTTTTTTTTAAATTTTTTCCCCCCCAAACAAAATATCACTGTTGCCCCCACACACAACAGTCCTAAAAAGGACTTTTGGGTCTTTATATGGTGTTCCAACACTTTTCTTCTCCCTACACTGACTTTCCCTTCCTATCCTCATCTCTCCCTGGCTAAGACTGAGCCGAACTCGCTGGTCAGGTGCTATACAGCACCCGATCACGGGTTCTGGCCAGCCAATCAGTGTAATGCCAGCAGCCAACATGGCTGCTGGCATTACACTGATGTCAGAGCCTCCCCGCACGTTTATTGGCTGCACAGCAGCCGCGAAACGTGCGGGGAGGAGACCCGAACATGGCGGGCGAGCACATGCGGTACTCGTACGAGTACCGCCATGTGCCGAGCAGAGCGATGCTCGAGCCGAACCGAGCTTTGGCCGTGCATGCTCGCTCATCACTAATGCTAGACAGTCTCCAAGGCGTGTTGAGGGCGTCTCTGTCCTCTGTGTCTCCAAGGTCGTTGGAGAATTCTACCTTATCAGATGGATCTGGACTGGCTTCTGGTAGGAGCCTTTATGTAGGATCATATAACTTACTGTCACTAACTTAAAGAGGAACTGTTATGATAGGAATAAGTGTTTCTTAATGTGTTTAACAGATGCATTTAGGTAGGCGTACAGCATTCAGATATAGCTATATATATTTTTTTGTGTAGTATATGCAGTTGCCTGTAATTGCTACGTAACATTTTAGGTTTGCATTTAGTTTTCACCAACACACACACTAAACAATAGACTTTATCATAGATTAGCCATAGAGACAGCCCGTCGATGACTAATGGGTTCTGAGATACTTCTCAGGGTAGTAAAATTAAAAAATTATATGTGATGCTGTATGAAGGACATATTCTTAAGCATGTCCTTCTATCGACCAGATTGAACCTAATTGCAAAGGCATAGTTCCCTTTTAAGTAAATCCAGACTAGGCCCTCTTTTCTCAAGGGAGCCTTAAAATAACTTAAAGGGAGGGGGGGCAATCTTAATGGGAATGTTCAGGAAATAGCTACCCTGTTATTCGTATAATCTAAAGAATCCAAAGAGTTAAGTAATTTAAGATTCTCTCTCTACCTCCTCAGTACTTTTTTTAAGAAGGGTTTACATATGTTCAGTGAAACGAGCTACAGTTTAGATTTCTACACAGTAAACTTTTTGTGGCTGCTGATTAAAAGCATGTGTGCATTTCCTCGTGCTCTCCCTTCTGATTTGCAACCCCCCTCCTCATACCTGTGATCAGGGGTGAGAAGATCTTTGCAGAGTAAAATGTTTTTTTTTTACAGGGTGCGAGTCAGGTTTCGCTGTTAGAGATATTAACAGCCATATCTGGATTCCAGAGTTTAGCACATCTGGCTGTTGTCTCTTGATATCTTCCATCACTGCCAGTGGGATTTACTGAGAGAAAGCAGCCAGATGTGTGTAATTCCTCTATTAAAGTAAGGTCTAAGTGTCCTGGGCGTAGCAGAAAAATGTCAGCAGACAAAGGGCTTGTGTGTCCTAAAAATGATCTACCCAATTTGTCCCAGTAGATTATGCATTTAACTCTTTGAATGCCAGTGGCATACGGAATGCAATGCTCTGCAATGCACTGTGTGCCTCTCTGGCACTCTGTAGGAAAATGTGTAATCTGATTAGACTTCTCCTTTAACCCTTTAAGGACCAGAGGGAATTCAGTACATTGTGGAGCAATGCATAGCCCGCCACTCTGGTTCTTAAAGAGATAATGCAGCACACCTATTAAACATAGCGAGGACAATGTACTAAAAACTGGAGCAATTCTAGGGCAAACCGACTGCGTTATAGACAATAAATACATATTAACATTTATTTGAACTGGGCTTTTAACCACTACAATCCTAGAGAGAACACCAGTACATTGGGAATGTGAGAAACCTGTATTTATCACCTACAGTGCAGTTGGTTTGCTTCAGAATTGCTTCAGTTCTTCTTAAGATGGCAATGCATCACTTCCACCATTCCCCCCCAACACCAACACACACCACCCCAACCTTACCCACAATAAAACATAACACAAAATAATCACACTTATAACTGTATATGGTGGGAATAAAGAGGTTGCAGCTTTATTAAAATTGGGATTGACCTATTTGCCCTTGGAGGATCCACTCCCTTGTAATGTGGGACCCCCAGGCCAATAACCAGCATGGACCCTTATCCAGCTCACCGGCAGCCCAGGCACCTGTGCACCGGCCATCTGCATACCAACTGGGGGGTATGTAAGGGCCTCTCTGGTACTCTTGGCCTAGCCTTGACTCCCCGGTATAGCCACCCACCATGAGGGGTTGAGATTGCCAGTCAACATCGACAACTCCGCAACCTCTCCTCTCTCCTCAGTGCCTCGTGGTGTTACCCCACCCTGTATTTGGGGGCCACAGTACAGCCAGTCCCCCATGCATAACCATAACCTTCAGTAGCCAGGACCTAGCCTGCAGTTGGCCAGGCACAAAATCCTTTTGTAATCTATATATTGACATTCACATTTGTCTATGTGCACCATGGGCAGGGCAGTTCCCTAAATTATTTATAATCAGACAGCTGAAACCTGTTGTTTATTGTGAGGAGATGAAACTAAAAACATAATAAAATGGAGCATTAGTAGATAAAAGAAAATGCAGAAACATTGTGTTGAGTGAAATAGATAGATATTTTGAATCCAAGGGGTTAAACACATGAAGAGCCACGTATTAGTATAGGTATAGTTCTTATTTAATAAGATAGACATGGCTTATTCTTATGGA
This sequence comes from Rhinophrynus dorsalis, assembly GCA_037306005.1. Classification (NCBI taxonomy): domain Eukaryota; kingdom Metazoa; phylum Chordata; class Amphibia; order Anura; family Rhinophrynidae; genus Rhinophrynus; species Rhinophrynus dorsalis. The sequence continues at coordinate 172,415,140 of CM074718.1, forward strand.
AAACAGGGCCTTCAGCCTCAGACAGATAGACCCAATTTATCCTGACCTCTTCTGTGCTGAAGCATAATGTAAGTGAGCATGTGTGCATGTATGTGTAACGGTGTGTGTTTGGGCATCATGATGTCAGCATGGGAACATTGGAAATGCCGAGCAGGAACTCATAGCAGAAATGCCAAACTGTGTGTTGAAACACCTCAGTGGAAGGTTTCCCACTTTCTGGGGTAATTGTTTCTGTGGAAATGCCTCAAGGAGGAAATTAGATCTTTTACACATCCCTTTAGCCCAGTTGAGGATGTACTCAGTGAGCATACTTGGAAACTCTCAGGGTTTGATCCTGAGACTCAGAGTTTTGACCAAAATCTCATAGTTTCAGGGTAATCTCCAAACTCTCAGGGTGAGAGAGTCCAATGTTAACTACTCTGTGATCTGCACCAATGAACTGCATCTTTATTCTCTACATTTGTGCCATTTATAACATAAATTGTATAATATTTGTAATAGGGTTCCCTACAAAACATCTGATTCACTTGTGCAATGTTTGGACTTTAGCCTGATGTTCTTATCCGTCATGTAGTTTTGCATTTTACTGTCATGTCTGCTTCTAAGTATATATATGGCCCTATATGAATGAAGATACATACAAGTAAATTCAGATGTTCTGCTTCCATTGTGTGTGTTCAAGATATGAAATCTAGGTTAGAGGAAGCAGGGACATATCTTCTAGAATGTATGTTATAGTGAACTATCAGGGTTAATATTTTAAAGATCTCGGTGTCTGCTTATTTTGAAAGTTCCCAGGTACCTCTGTGAAATGGAGCACCCCTAGGGCACCCCAAATTAACTACAGGGAACACATAGCTCTTCCTATTGATTTAAATAAGGCTTTTAACCCTTTGAAGGCTAGAGAGGACTCCAACATAGTGCACTGGAGACATCTTTAGCCATCAAAGAGTTAAAAGCACCATTTAAATCAATGAGGGTATTTAATTGCTCCCAATCGTTTAATTGGTTTCCTGCACCAAAGTTTTACATGGCTTTGCAGTGTGACCATTAACCCTTTGACTGCCAGAGAGGTATCCAACACAATCAAGGGGGTAAGGGTCACACTGCACTGCCATTATACAACTTTGGAGATGTAAATCAGAACCAGCTCAGTTCAGAGCTTGGACGCATTCTGAGCTGCTGGACCGGGTTTAGCGGGTGATGGAATGAGCTGGACCAGTGAGCACAGCAGTGATCAGGGTTATTACTGGTCTAGAAGCTGCCTGCAGAAAGTGTCCTATGACTGCACAACACGGATATAGATGTAGATTCAAAATGAGATTTAACACCTTGAGTGCCAGGGTTTACTATTGGAATGTTGCCCTCTATTTGGCGACCCTTAAGCGTGCAACATCAGAATGTCACCCTTTTGATGCGGGTGAAATTCTGATGTCGCCCTTTTGATTTGAGCAACCTTATGATCTTTCCCTTTTGATGGTTGTCAAAGAGATGGTGACATTTCAATATGAAATCATAATAAAATTATGTTAAATAAAATGGCTGCCACCATTATATTCTATTGTTGAGGCTGCTAATTTTGGAGTGTTCAAGACTCCACAAACATTTATTATTTTCCTCCTATGATGGCGTTATGCAGTTGAAATGCTAAAAAAACTATTTTTTTTGCTGGAATTTGTTGGATTCTGCTAGAGACATACGATCTGCTTATTTTCCTCTGCTTACTTGGAATGTTTTCTTGTGGTCTGAAGACAAGCCTTGAAGCGAATTTCAATGTGTATATTTTTGTTCCATATTTACTTTTTCTATATACTAATGCAGTGAATTGAACTTTGCCACTTTTGAGTTCTGGTCGGTTTTAGCAAGGGTGCAGCATTGCATATGTTGTGCTCTTTGCCTTTTTGAATAAACATACACTAAGGTTCTGTAAAGTAGGTCAAAGTTATTGTACTTGCAAGATGTGGAGGAGACATCTGGTTTTCATTTCTGCAAAAGCCCAATTTCCTACTTTCCATGGAGACAGTTTGTCAAACTCCCATTTCATAAGTGTAATTGTATCCCTTGCCTGCCTCATAAAGAAAACAGGACTGAGAGGGGGATGGAAAGGACAGCAAGGGAGGTTTCTGAATTCTTTGAGAAGGAAGCACTGGACTGAGTATAAAATTCAGATCGGAGAAACTGTGCAGTAAAAATCTAACAAGACCTAACTGGGAAAAAAATCAATGTGAATTCTGGTCTACCCCTGAATTGCGCCAGTTCTTAGTACATTCCCCTCAGTAAAAATGTAAAAATGTTAGGACAAGAGGCCATAGTCTAAAACTAGAGGGACACAGGTTTAGGTGTAATGTAAGAAAGTTTTACTTCACTGCGAGGATAGTAGATAAGTGGAATAGCCTAACAGCAGAAGTGGTAGAAGTTAATACAGTGACAGATTAAGCATGCACGGGGCAGGCATAAGGCTGTCTTGAACATAAGAAATGACCAAGGACCAAATAAAGTTTGAGGTTTTTACCGTAGGAACTTGGGCAGGCTAGATGGGCCGAATGGTTCTTATCTGCCGTCAAATTCTAAGTTTCTGAGTTTCAGTAAGGCTGAAGTATAAAGACGATTTGGAACAATTCTAGGGCAAAACTAACAGCATCAAAGGGGAAAAATAAACAGCCACGTTGATTTAAACAGAGATTTTTACACCTTCATTGCTAAATAGGTCCCCAAGGTATTTCTCCACAATACATTAGAAACCTCTCTAGAATTCAAAGGGTTAAAAATCCAATCTTAATGAATGGGAATTTGGGGAATTTGTATTTGTTGCTAATGGTGCATTTGGTTTGCTCCAAAATTGCTTCTTTTCTCTTTGTTTATCTGTCTCAATTCCAGGGAAATCCATTAGCACCTTAGGGGACAAATAGAAAAATGAAATTGATTTAAATGGGGTTTTTAACCTCCGGAATAATAGAAAGGTCTGAAATGCATTGCTTCTCAATACATTGCAGCTTAGTAGGCATGGGAAAAAACTATATTTATTTGTGTTCTGTGGGAATTCCTGTGAAAAGTGCACGTTTCCTGCTCTTTTATTATTGTGAACCCCATCCTTGTTCCACTGAACTGGTAGCCATAGAACCACACATACAGACCCTCTAGTCCTGTAACGCTGCATGGTAGCCATAGAACCACACATACAGACCCTCTAGTCCTGTAACGCTGCATGGTAGCCATAGAACCACACATACAGACCCTCCAGTCCTGTACCTCTGCATGGTAGCCATAGAACCACACATACTGACCCTCCAGTCCTGTACCTCTGCATGGTAGCCATAGAACCACACATACTGACCCTCCAGTCCTGTACCTCTGCATGGTAGCCATAGAACCACACATACTGACCCTCCAGTCCTGTACCTCTGCATGGTAGCCATAGAACCACACATACTGACCCTCCAGTCCTGTACCTCTGCATGGTAGCCATAGAACCACACATACTGACCCTCCAGTCCTGTACCTCTGCATGGTAGCCATAGAACCACACATACTGACCCTCCATTCCTGTACCTCTGCATGGTAGCCATAGAACCACACATACTGACCCTCCAGTCCTGTACCGCTGCATGGTAGCCATAGAACCACACATACTGACCCTCCAGTCCTGTACCACTGCATTGTTCCACTGCATTGGTAACCAAAGTAACACAAATACTGACCCTATCCTTCTTCATCTGCATTGATAGCCATAAACCCATAGATATGGAACCCTATCTTTGTCCCACTGCATTGTTAGCCATACTGATCACACATACTGATTAGGGTGCCCATGTGTCCCAGATTGCCCAGGGCAGTTCCGATACTAAATGCGTGTCCTATGTCCAGGGCAGCTCCCTTTTGGGACAATACAAAATCCTGGAATGATGACTCCAGAGCATAGAGTTCTAAATACCAGAAGTAGAACTGTCCATTACCTACTGTGACAGGAAGTGATGCCTTTGCTGGGCTACAAAAAAATGGCTTCCAGACTGAGCGCTAAACACTAGAGAGAGAGAGAGAGAGAACTGAGCCTTTATCCTGACATCAAACAGGAGCTGCAGTGACAATCTGTTGGTGTGAAGCTAGTCTAAAGCTTCGGGTGTGATGTACATTATCTTGTAGCCCACCACAGGCATTGCTTTCTGTGACAGCAGTCAATGGGCAGTTCTTCCTCTAGTGTTTGGAACTCTGTGGTGCACCAGAGAAAGAACAGGCGCACTAGTGAGGTTCAGTTATGTGGAGTGACCCTCCCACATAGCTGCACTTGAGTCGAGGGCAAGTACTCCGCCGCTCTCGTCTCTGCAGTATCCCTGAATGACAAAAATGGAAATGTGGTCACTCTAATACTGATCCCTCGGCCCTGTCTCACTGCATTGCAGCCATTGAACCACACATACTGAACCCCAGTCCTGTACCACTGCATTGGTAGCCAAGGAATAACAAATACTGATCCCCATATTTTGTCATTTGCATTGGTAGCCATACAACCATACAGCTTTGCCTCACTGCATTGTTAGACATAGAACCACACATAGACCAGCCATAGAACCAGACATACTGACCCCCCCAGTACTGTACCACTGCATTGGCAGCCAAGGAATAACAAATACTGACCCACCCCATTCTTCTTCATTTGCATTGGTATCCATACAACCCCAGCTTTGTCCAACTGCATTGTTAGCCATAGAGCTACACATACTTATCCCCTGGTCCTGTTTCACTGCATTGTTAGCCATAGAACTACACATACTGATTCCCCAGTCCTGTACAACTACATTGGTAGCCAAGGAATCACAAATACTGAGCCCCCCATCCTTATTTCACTGTACTGGTAGACATATTACCATACATATTTAACCTCAGCTTTGTCCCAATGCATTGGTAGCCATAGAATCAACAGTACTGATCCCCCAGTCCTGTCTCACTACATTGTAGACATAGACATAGATACTGATACCCTAGTTCTGTCTCACTACATAGCAGCCATAGAACCACACATACTGCCCCCCCCAGTCCTGTACTACTGCATTGGTAGTCATAGAACCACAACTACTGAATCCCCATGCTTGTCTCACTGCACTGTTGGCCACAGGACAACACATACTTACCCCCTAAATCCTGTTTCACTGCACTATTAGCCATAGAACCACACATAATGACCCCCAGTCTTTCCACAGGACAGAACACTAGACTGGTAGTCAATGTAATGGATACAAACATATTTAAATGGTATGGTAATCTGGCAAATTTTGAATTGTCCTCTACAGGGTAGTTGGGTAGTTGGTTTGCTCGAGAGTTTTTTCCTTAGTACATCAGACTCAAAGAGTGAAATCTGATGGAGAAGCTCATTTACTTATACTTCCTGCATAACAATCATGAGCCTTCATGGTAAGTACAAGCTCAGATAATTGCAATCTAAAAAGGAGAATTCTGAAGTAGGTATCTTAGTTCAGAGTGCAGAACACAGAAATCAGCTCCAATTTCTGTTTTAGTGTGGAATCATATTAATACAATATCTGAATGTCTCAAAGACCAGTCCAGTACAAGAGGTGACTTTTTTAAAAAAGGAAACTCTTACAGTGGTCGCTGAACTATACTTATAACAGGCATCTTCCAATTATAACATCATAGGTAAAAATTATATAGCATCTCACAGTCATTTAAATTAGGATTTAACCCCTCAAATGTTAGAATCCTCACTAGCATTCAAAAGGGTTAAACACACCATTTATATCAAAAGTATCCCCCTCCCGCCCCTTTTACTGATGTAACACTGTTCAGCCAGATCAGAAGGGAGGTGCCCAGGTAGACTGCAGAGAGGGACAATCTTCAATTAAGATAAGGGAAAAACCTGAAAAACTTGTCAAGGGGGGCAGGGCTTTCAAGAGGATTGTCCCCTGCTGTTATGTGTCTGGTCTTACAACCAGATTCCACATCTGAGAAGAGATGGCTTACACTAGGTAAAAGGGGCGGGAGGGGAAACTTTGCTTGTCAATATCTCTCAAACCATAAAGGTTTGAGAGATAAGACTTATATCGTTCTTCATGTTTTTTTAATGCCTACAAAATAAAATAAAGATAAAACAAATTATTACTATTAAAACTTAAGAAATGTTAATCAGTTGGCTCCATAGAATAACATAGGAATTGGAGAAGTGATATCACTGGAGAAGTTATCTTCACTTTATCCCTTCTTTATCATGTCTTTATGATTAACCCCCAATGTGTGTATCTTTATGACTTTATGTGTGTGTGTGTGTGTGAGAGTACATATAAGTTTGTAGAGATGGAAGCACTCATTCTTCAAAGCATCAGTGCTTAGGTGCACAATCCTAAAGAATAAATGTACAGGTAGAGAAAAAGAGGCAGCACCAGTGGGACTTTTTATGAAAATAAAGAGAATATAACTTGTCACGTTCGGTCCAATTTCAATTTTTTCATAAAGGTGCAGGAATTGGACCGAAACGTTGATAATATATTCTCTTTATTTTCATAAAAAGTCCCACTGGTGCTGCCTCTTTTTCTCTATCTGTATATACATCTGTGTGTGTCTGTATCTATCTATCTATCTATCTATCTATCTATCTATCTATCTATCTATCTATCTATCTATCTATCTCTCTATCTATCTATGTGTGTGCGCATCTGTATGTTGTGTGGGTGTGTTTCTCTGTTCTTGCATTTTTGTGCTTGTGTATATGTGTGTGGGTGTGTGTATCTTCTTGTTTCGGTGCGTATGTGAGTTTTTATGGTTGTATGTTTGAGATTGTGTGTGTGTGTGTGTGCGTTTCTGTATGTATGTGTGTATGTGGTGCATGTGTTTTTGTGCCTGATGTCAGGATTCATCAAACAGAATTCCCCTGCATTGTATACAGATCTCCCATGCTGACTGCTTACATAATGTGATTGACGGGTGGTACTGCTGTCCACCAATCTCCAGTAGTTAAAGTCAATGTCCATTATGTCTGGAATGACCGGTTGACCTAAAAGACATGTGAATCATCCATCCTTCAATGATGCTGTGTATGCATGATGACACTTTGTAAGATAGACTGGCATTCATTAAAAGGCTTGTTCGTTCCACATGCTAACTAACTAAAAATATTTGATGTAAGATGAATATTCAATAGAATTCCAATCTTGTTTCAAGGTTTTGCATGCATTTAATAAGAAAGGCAACTTTTTCATTATAGAAACTGATTTAAAAAGAAGAAATGTAGCAATTCTAAGCGAACCAACTGCATGAAAGATCTTCACTGTTTTAGGGGAATATGTGTCAAAGAATCACTGAAAGTTTTTTATTTGAATAAAAAGTTATTTTATACAACTGTGACACATCTGTATGTGTCATCCACATAAAGAAACGTTAATAACTTGTCACAATTTACAAAAAAAGCCCCATTTGAGACTGTTATGTGCAATGACATATATTTCTATGTAACAATAAAAAGTGTCTATTCAGTAATTTATTGCTAATTAGTGTAAAAGCCCGTGTACACGGGCCAAGGTCAGGTTAATGTTAAGTGGCTGCTACCTCACTGCTCCACGCGATGCAGTCATGCGCAGTAGAGACTGGCTGAACGTGCGCAGTCTCTGCTGCACATGGTGGCTTCTGAGAAACGTGGCTAGCGTTTTATTATATAGGATAATTCATTGGCCGTCTAACTTTTAGGTACTAAAATATATTTTCCTGTGCTGTATATTTTTTCTCTATCTTGCACTATTTTTTCGCGAATTAGCTAAATAGCTAAGTTTTGCTATTACATTTTCTGAATGCTCACTTTTTCTCTGACTTATGAGTCACTAATTTAACCCTTTGAGTGCCAGGGGTATCCAGCGCATTGCGTTGCAATGTATTGGATACCCGTCTGACACTAAAAGGATTAACATATTTGTCACTATTTTGTTTATTAACAAGAAGCAAATCAGTCACATTGAATTAGTAACACGTTAATACATATGCCCCATGCACCATTATTTATTGCATATGCTGCAGCAACCATGGCTTAACCCCTTAAGGACTGGGAAAATCTGGGTGAAGATCCCAATGTCCCTCTTTCCCACCCTATTTTCCATATTTTTAGTGACGAAAATTGGCGGTATGTATAAGTGTATTACATGGCTCCACAACAATCAAACTCCCAGTTTTGTTTCTTGAAACTTTGTTTTTTTTTAACAAAAGTTATTTAAAAAAAAAAAAAAAATGTTTTTTTTTATTTTTTTATTTTAATTTAAAAGTGTCTTTTAGCAGGTCAGAAATAGATCTGCATCCAGCCAGCTTCCAGCACCAGCAGTGAAGGGGTTAATACCACCAGCTGCTGCATTTTTTTTTTTTTGACCACTAGGTGTTTCCTTCCTGCTTCCCTCTCCCTTACTTTGATCGTAAGGGAGAGACAAAGTGAAGACACAGAGGCAGTCTGCCTCATTCTTTCAAAATGCCGGTACATGTGATTGCATCTGCAGCGATCACATGACACGGCACAAGTGACAAGGCTGAGACTGAATGCTCCGGCACCAGAGCGCTCAGTCTCAGCCTGCAATGAATGATAGCAGCATGCACGGAGACACGCTGCTATCATTTAACCCATGACGTGCCAGGACCGTCATGGGTCCTTAAGGGAAGTTTACCCATGATGGTCCTGGCACGTCATGAGTCGTTAAGGGGTTAAGTAAGTTTTTGGCCTGTCATTTAACTCACACTTCCCTGCACTGTTCCTAATCCATTAACTCTCCCCTACTCCTTGTGTGCTTGCTGGGCATTACTCAACTATTGTGTGCATTATATTGTAAAGTATATAGTAGAACTGATTGTGTGTAATGTCTTGCCTTGGAGCTCTACAAAATACTGTATATTGTCTAGTATCAGTTAGGCTCAGTCACAGATCACATAAGGGTCCCTGTTTCTGTCACCTATCAGGTTGTATTTATATATAACTGTCCCCCTATCACTATCAACAAAAACAAACAAACAAAAAACGCTCTCTGGTAAACTGCTTCTTTCCCCAAACTCCCCTAGGACAGCGATAACAGATCAGGAAGAAACTTGGATCACGGTTGCTTGTGTCTTTTCAGTCAGTTACTCGGAATTTTGGGGTAATTCTCCTTTGCTGTCTTCTCACACCCACGACTCTCCTGACAGAGATATTGGCCAGATAAAAAAAAACAGCTGGATAACAGCTGCCTGTGTCTATTCAATCACACAATATTTTGCTGTATTTGAGGTAAAACACCTTTGCTCCCTTCTCACTCCCCTAGACTCCAGTAGTACAGAGATAGCAAACAGATCAGGAAGAAACTTGGAACATGGCAGCTTGCATATTCCCAGTTTATCACACTGAATTTTGGGGTAATTGGGGTTAAACTCCTTTCTCCCTTCCTGTACCTCTGTTATGGACCAGGAGCCAGACAGGAGACAAAAAGGTAAAATGCAAAACACCTTTATTAAAGAAACAAAATTAAACAAACAGAATAGTGATCAGGAGCATAAACCAAATGATAAGCCAGGGTCAGGAACCAGGACAGGTAATCAGCCAACCTGGAGTCAGGAGCATAGAAGTCCGTGATGTCAGGAACAAGCCAGAGGTCAGAAGCATAGAAGTCAGCGAAGTCTGAAACAAGCCAAAGGTCTGGAACACAGCAAACAGGAGCACAGGAAAATCCACAGCAGCCAGCAGCAACAGGTCAGCAAACAAACACAAGGCAATGGGGAAGTGAGCCAAGCTGCTTTAAATACCCTGGGAGTGTTGGCTGATAACACTCAGGTGAGCAATCAGAGAGGACAGCTGATCAGCCTGAGCCAGAAACTCAGAAGACAGCAGCAGTGGATAGCAGAGCACTGGATTCGCTCGGACATCAAAATCAATAGGCAGAATAGAGCTGTTCAGCAAAACCTTAACAGTAGCCCCCCCTCAACGACCCCCCACCCACAGGGCAGGACCAGGTTTATGGGGAAAGCGTGCATGGAAAGCACGGAGGAGGGTGGGGGCATGCATGTCTGTGACTGGAACCCATGAGCACTCTTCTGGACCGCAACCCTTCCAATGGACCAAATATTGAAGGCTCCCTCGGAACCTACAAGAGTCAACTATGGATCGGACCTCATACTCCTCATGGCCGTCAACAGGCACAGAATGAGGCTGAGAAGTAACCGTAGTGAAACGATTACATACCAGAGGTTTCAGCAGCGAGACATGGAACACATTGTGTATCCGCATATTGGGAGGAAGGTCTAGGGCATAGGCCATAGGGTTCACACGTTGGAGGATACGGAAAGGCCCCACAAAAAGGGGAGCCAGTTTCTTAGAGGGCACTCTGAGGTGAAGATTTCTGGAGGACAACCAGACACTCTCCCCGACCTGGTAGGAGGGTGCGGGTAGGTGTTTACGATTGGCCTGGAGCTCCTGGGATTGTTGTGAGTGTCACAATGACTCTTGGACCTGCACCCATGTGGAACGGATTCACTGGAGATGATCCTCCAATGCCAGGATCCCCTGGGGAGTGAACAAATCTGGAATCATGGAGGGTTGATATCCATAATTCACCATGAAATGGGAGAGCCTGGTAGAAGCTGAGACACCACTGTTATGAGCAAACTCCGCTCAAGGTAGCGGGTCTGACTTGTTCTGATGGTCTGAGATGATACCGCAGGAATTACTCCAAGGCCTGATTAGCCCTTTCCACTGCCCCATTCGACTGCGGGTGATAGGCCGAGGAGAAGGAGCGTTGGATACCTAGTTACGCACAGAATGCCCTCCAGAATCTCAAGACAAACTGGCTACCCTGGTCGGAAACTATGACTTTGGGAACACCATGTAGCCGATAGAACTCTTTGACAAAGACCGTTGCCAACTCTTTAGCGGATGGAAGTTTTTTGAATAGTATACAATGAATCATCTTAGAAAATCGGTCAACTACCATGAGGATGATAGTGTTACAATTAGACAAAGGAAGGTCTACAATAAAGTCCATGGCAAGGTGTGACCATGGCTTCTCCCCATTGGGTATATGTTGAAGAAGGCCCACTAGAAGGTGACGGGGTTATTTAGTCTGTGCACAGACTGAACAGGCAGTGACAAAGGCAACAATACCTTTGCTAAATTCTTGCCACCAGGAGAGATGGGAAACCGACCAAAGAAGCTGGTTCTTTTTGGGATGACCTGCTGACTTAGTATTATGGTAGGTAGAAAGTACCTTAGTACGGTGGTTAATAGATACAAAACAGCGCCCAGAGGGAGTCTCAGCAAGTGCATCTACTTGGGCAGCCCGTATTTTCTCCCCAAGGGGAAATGTTATGCTGGTACTTATGGTGGCCAGTACTTTGTCCTGAGGAATAATAGGACTAGGAGGACTCTCCTCTTTAGTGCCCGAAAACTGTCTGGATAGGGCATCAGCCTGGACATTTTTGGTACCTGGCAGGTATGAGACCACATAATTAAAATGAGGCAAGAATAAGGCCCATCTGGCCTGCCCTGGAGACTAGCACTTAACCTCAGACAAGTAGGTAAGGTTTTTATGATCCGTGAGGATTAGTACTGGCATGGAAGTTCCCTCGAGCAAATGCCTTCATTCTTTGAGAGCCAGTATTATCGCCAGAAGCTCACTGTCTTCAGTTTCATAAATTGTACTCATCAGGACTTAGCTTCTTCGAGGAATACCCACATGGGTGCAACTGGCTCTCAGTAGTAGGACATTGAGACAGGAGGGAGCCTACTCATGTCTCAAACACATCGACCTCAAGTACAAATGGAAGCTTGGTTTTTGGGTGTGCCAAAATGGGTGCTGCTGCAAAAGCAGCTTTCAATGACTCAAATGCTCTGATGGCCTCCGGGGACCAGTTAGTGGAGTCACCATCTTTTTTGGCCATGTTGGTAAGGGGTTTCACCATAGAGGAAAAATTGCGGATAAGTAGTTAGTTATCACGGCCCCTGTGATTCCCTGTCACTCTTTGTGGTGGTGCTCTTCCATTGGCGGAGCTTGATTGGCCCGCCCAGGTTGTCCCTTTATATTCTGGGCCTATGGCACCTGTCAGGTGCCCTTTCATGGTGTTCCTGTTCCTGCGCTTTTGTTGCTGTGATCCTGTATTCCTGTGTACCGACTCGTCTCGTCTGACTACTCTGCTGTTCCTGCTCCGTGATTGATCTGGTTCTAGCTGACGTTCCTGCTCCGTGATTGATCCGGCTCTGGCTGACTTCCTGCTCCGTGAATGACCCGGTTCTGGCTGACGTTCCTGCTCCGTGATTGACCCGGTTCTGGCTGATGTTCCTGCTCCCTGATTGACCCAGCTTTGGCTGACTTCCCGCTACGTGATTGACCCGGTTCTGGCTAATGTTCCTGCTCCGTGATTGACCCGGTTCTGGCTGACGTTCCTTCTCCGTGATTCATCCGGTCTTGCCTGACATTCCTGCCTGACGACATTCTGAGCCTGCTCGCAGCTTGCACTGACTGATCACGCCTCCTGTGTTCTGTGGCCTCCGATACTGAGCCCGTTTGTTGCCTCCGTTACCGAGCCTGTCAGAGAGTACTGCCGAGCTATTGCCGTTGTTACCGAGTCTGTTTGAGAACACTTGCTGTGCCTGTTGCCTCCGTTACCAAGCCTGTCTGTATACACCTGCCAAGCTTGTTGCCTCCCTTCCTGAGCCATATTAACACTTGTTGAGCTGTTGCCTCCTACACCGAGCCTATCTGTTACCACTGCAGAGCTGTACCTTTCATTAGGTGCTCGTTTCCCAGGAGTTGTCGCACCGCATGGTGCTAAGGGCATTCCGGTACTCTGTCAGTGTGTGCTCCGTTTCGGCACCGGAAGGGTGCCTTGGCTCTGGTCCACTCTCGCTCACTGTGTTGTTCCATCAAATCGCACCTGGAAGTGCGTTTGGCTCAAAGTATATTGGCTTGGGCAGTGTCTCCTCCATTACAGCACCTAAGGGGTGCTTTGTCTCCGGTCCCATTTGCACACGCAGTGTTCCTCCCTTACCGCACCTAGGGGTGCTTCTGTATCTGGCTCCATTGGCTCTGGAAGTATCTTTCCTTCGTTACTACACCCCAGTAGGGGTATTGGCTCCAGCTCCAGTTGGTCATTGCTATACTATTGGGCATTTCGCTACAGTTATCTGGTTGTGATTCAGTTCAGTCGCACTGCTTGAGCTTGCTAGCTGCACTACTGCTACTGGGACTGTTTATGCACCGGGCGTTGGCTAATCACCACCACAGAGACTGACTACCTGTTTGAGCATTAACCCTTACCTGTGTTTATGCTATATTCTGCCTGCTCCTGCTATATTGAGCCTATACATTATTCATTACTTACATCACTGTAATACCGATTCTGGCCCCCAGGGGCACTGTTCCTTATTTTATTTTAATAAAACTGTGTTTTATTTCTAAACTTGGTCTGAGTGTCAGAAAACCGTAACATTAGTGAACCCAAGGAAACGTTGGAGGGAGTGGAGACCTACGGGTTGTGGCCATTCAAGAACTGCTGAGAGTTTCTCAGGGTCCATAGTGAAACCATCCTCTGAAATTACATATCCCAAGAAGGTTACCCGTTTGCAGTGGAACTCACACTTTTCCAATTTGCAAAACAGGTTATTCTATCTTAACATTTGCAGAACTCAGCCTACATCTGCGTGGTGGCTTTCCATGGAGGCAGAATGGATCAGAATGTCATCTAGGTACACCACCACGCATTGTTGGAGCATATCCCAGAGGACCATTTAAGAATTCCTGGAAAACTGCAGAAGCATTGCAGAGACCGAAGGGCAATACGAGGTATTCGTAATGTCCACGCCTGGTGTTAAATGCGGATTTCCATTCATGGCCCTCCTTTATCCTTACCAGATTGTATGCCCCACGCAACTTGAGCTTAGTAAACACCTTGGACCCTTTAACTCGATTGAACAACTCAGTCATAAGTGGGATAGGGTACGTGTTTTTAATAGTGATATGGTTGAGCCCCTCAGTTCACCACTGTTTTCCTTCATGAAGAAGAAACTGGTCCCTGCCGGAGAGGGGGACTTGCAGATGAAACCCGGGGTCAGCGCATTCGCAACATACTCCTCCATGGCCTTATTCTCCACGACAGACAGAGGGTAGACTCCACCTCGATGAGGTATGGCACCTGCTTACCATTCTATGTTACAATCATATGGGTGGTGAGGTGGAAGCTCACCAGATCGGCCCTTATCGAATACATCTCAGAACTCTTGGTACTCTTCAGGCAACAAAGATACCAGGGATGTGGTTAGCACCTTCATCACTTTCACTAGGCATGTCTTGGAACAGCTGGGTGACCATGCCATAACTTCATCCCTTGTCCAGTCAAATGTGGGATTGTGTTTGCGCAAGCATGGATAACCCAAGATCACAGGAAAGTGAGGAGCGTGGATCACCTGGAACTGTAAACTTTCATGATGGAGAGCCCTTATAGCCATAGACAAAGGAGCGGTTTCGTGGGTGACCTGCAGTGGCTGTAGAGGTCTGTATCAATCGTCTCAATGGCAAGTGGAGTGGTACAGAGCTGCAATGGAATGGAGTGCTTCTGGGCAAAGGTACCGTCAATAAAGAGGCCCGCTGCACCGGAGTCAGTAAGTGCCTTTGTAATAATGGAAAACTAGCCCCAGGAGAGCCCAACAGAGACTAGTCGGTAATCCGTCTGGATAGCCGGAGACCCTGAGATGCCACCTAAGGTCTGTTCCCTATAGAACTTTAGGTGCGAGCGTTGCCAGTATGTATGAGACAGGTAAAGGCACAGGCCCTCCCTCCTCCTGAAGGCCTTTTCAGCAACTTGAAAGGTGAGTGAACCCAAGCTGCATAGGCTCCACATCACCAGAGGATATGAGACTAGGAGAAGAGGGAGGCATGGATGGGGACGAAAAGCTTGGGGCTAAACGGATGAGATGCCGCCACAGGCACTCCCTAAAGGAAGGTCTCTCATGGATACGGGAGTCAATCAGAATACAATATAAGACCAAATCCTCAAAGTCACTGGGAAGGTCCCAGGCTGCAATCTCATCTTTAAACACATACGAGAGCCCATTAGAGAAAGCAGCCACGAGAGCCTCATTATTCCAACCAACCTCAGCTGCCAGGGTACAAAATTCTATGGCATAATCTGCAAAAGTCCTAGTACCCTATTGGATGGACATTTGGTGCTTAGCAGCCAAGGTGGAACGGCCACATCAAATACCCTTTTAAAGGACGCCACAGACTCTGGGTAATTGTGCACTATAGGTTTCTGAGTCTCCCAAAGGGGGTTAGCCCATGCCAAGACCCTGTCAGAGAGTAAGGAAATCACGAGGCCCACCTTACTCCTATCAGACGGGAAAGCCAGTGGTACCATCTCCAGACAGATACCAACCTGATTCAGGAAACCTCTGCAATGGTTGGGGAAGTGGGGCGGACCCAGTCGTGCCTCTCACAACATTAGAATCATTAATGACAGCCGGAGCAGGAGCGGCAGCAGCTATAGGAAGAGACTGCACTGGGGGCTGTTGAGGCAGTGGAGCCATATGTGCAGTACGGAGCAACAAAGTCTGGAGGGCTAACGCAAACTGGTCCATGCACTGGTCTACCTGGTCCAGCTTGAAAAAAATATTCGGTGTATTGCCTGCGCCTTCTGGATTCATGGTCATTGTGTACTGTTATGGACCAGGAACCAGACAGGACACAAAAACGTAAAATGCAAAACACCTTTATTAAAGAAACAAAAATAAACAAACAGAATAGTGATCAGGAGCATAAACCAAATGACAAGCCATGGTCAGGAACCAGGACAGGTAATCAGCCAACCTGGAGTCAGGAGCATAGAAGTCCACGATGTCAGGAACAAGCCAGAGGTCAGAAGCACAGAAGTCAGTGAAGTCTGAAACAAGCCAAAGGTCTGGAACACAGCAAACAGGAGCACAGGAAAATCCATAGCAGCCAGCAGCAACAGGTCAGCAAACACACACAAGGATAATGGGGAAGTGAGCCAAGCTGCTTTAAATACCCTGGGAGGGTTGAAAATCAGATGAGCAATCAGAGAGGTCAGCTGAACAGCCTGAGCCAGAAACTCGGAAAACAGCAGCAATGGATAGCAGAGCACTAGATTAGCTCAGACATCAGAATCAATAGAGAGAATAGAGCTGTTCAGCAAACTAACCTAATACAGAGAACAGATTTCCTGCCTACAAGACTCCCTAAACTATACTTCAGCTCCACTTTATTAACTTGCCTTCTCTAGCTCAAAATTTTGCTGCTTTCTCTTTTCAAAACACAGAATGGCACACTATGAGAGCCTGACACTTTTATATGTCTGCGAAAAAAGAAAATTGCCATGTGTTGGGGAGAAATTCTGTCTTTCTATTGATTTCAATGCAAAGAGCTTGGTGAAAAAAATGGTAAAACAGATCTTTTCTCGTAAAATTTCCCTTTTGGCAAAAAGTGCTATTTCTTTCCTGTTTCTCATTTGAGGTGAACATGTTCGCCCATCACCAAAGAAGGTGAAACTGGCAGCAGCATTTTGGATTGACTGAAGTGATGAGAGGTAAGTGGGAGTCTATAGACCTGTGTGTTAGATGTAATGGTAGAGTTGTTATCTGTGAGGATGAGTGAAGTGATGACGGGGTGCAAAAAAAAGGGGTAAAAGGGTTTGTTCTGTTTTTGGTAAGTTGAATTTGAAGTAGCAAAAGGACATCCAAGAGGGTGCAGTTCCATTCTTAAACCATGAATGAAGGAGAGATCTGGGACACAAAAGTATATCTGAGTATTATAAGCAGATGGTAGCACATGTTTATGTGTTTTCCAAGTGGTGATATATATATATATAGAAAAGAGAAGGGAGACAACCAAATGCTGCATTAAACAACATAAGAATCTCGTCCACTAAAACGTTGCACATGTCAATATTAATCCAACAATGTGCTTGTATGTATCTCTCTGACATCATCTAGGCAAAGTAATAGGGCTGAGCCAACTGAACAGACCATAAATTCTATCCGAAAGCATGTAGCTCTTTGAGTGTCAGAGAGCTATCCAAAGCATTGCATGAGTTGGATACCTCTCCTGCTCTCAAAGGGTTAAGAAAGCAGCAAGTAATCCATCTTCAAGTCACTCCAGAGACCTGCAAAGTGACCTCCTACCCCTTCCTCCTCACAGAGGTACTGCGGCTAGACTTTATGGTGGAGCAATAGTAATCCTATGAGTGACAAGCCTGCTCCACCATAACAGGGTTTCTGGGGGAAAGCAGTGAATTACAATATAAACATACGCAACGTTTCAGCACACAACATCAGAATATCATCCTTTTGATGTGGCCGAGATTCTGATGTTGCTCTTTTCATGCCAGCAACATATTTAATGCTTTAGTGCGCTGACAGTGGGACAGGTGAGGAGGAATCACCAGAGAATGATACAGAGAAGGACATTTAGATAGGTATTTCCACAGAAATACCACACAAAAGATGAATATATCCCCCTTTTTTGCAGGAATTCCTGCGAAAAAAATGACTCTTTCACACAGCCATAAATAAAGCTAAATATATTATGATAATATATCCTAATTAATTTGTAAATTCCTTTGTAACCACTTGGAATGTAGAATCTTTTCCAGTACATTGCTTCATAGTGGCTACAAACTTTTCTAAGATCCAAAGGATTAACCCTTTAGAATGGAATGTTTTAACAACATGTCCAGGGCCCACTAGTGGCAGGAGTATCCAGCAATCAAAAAGAAATTCTGATTGTCATACAATACAGTTTGGATCCCTATGGATCTCCCTCCTCTCTGTGATGTATGTGAGCTTTTAAGTTTGCAAAAGAGATACTGATTAGAATGAATGTTTTTCTACTTTGTTAGTGTGGTTTCACATGGATGACAATTCAGTGACAAAAAAACATGAAAAAAGCATGAGTTGTGAATTATTGAGTACTGTAAGGCACTTCAGCTTAATAATCATTCTTTTACCTCTCAAAAGTGCATCTGAGTAAAGCAATCCTTAAGCTTCCTATACCGGAAGCCAGGCATCAGCACAGACATCTTGTCTGTTCGCCTGTGCTTTCAGCCCCCGTCACCCTTCAGAGGCATTGCACTTGCCTGAATGGCTCCAGAAGAGACTGACGGCGCAGGCAACACAGGCTGCAGTAACCTGGCCATCAGTCTTGGAATATTACTGGTAACTTTACTGGGGGGCACTTTTAAGAGGTAAAATAATGATTATTAAGCTAGTTGCCACCTGCCTAAGTATTGCCAGGTGACTTTAGTTGATGTGGTAGTTCCATTTTAAGGACCCATGACATGCCAAGACCATCATGGGAAAACGTGCGTTGAAAACCCATGAAGGTCCTAGAACATCATAGAATTTAGGGGTCCCTGTGCAGCTGCTCGCGGACCCCTGAATCCATTGGGACAAAAAATAAATAAATAAATAAAATTCCCTGTGACCCTTAACTCTGCTGGTAGCTTTGTTTTCCTTGCAATTTTATCATTTCTATGTTTTAATAATAATAACTATTATTTATATAGCGCTTTTCTCCCAGTGGGACTCAAAGCGCTTTCAGTGCACACTCTTGGATTTAACCAAATCTGCAGCTGAAATAATAAGCGTTATTATTACCCAATCAATGGTACACATTTATCAGTCTCAGAAGGATGAAGGCCTGAGCTGACCCTACCAGGATTTGTACCTGCTACCTTGCAGTTTGAACAGGCTCTCTAATCAAGGCATTTACCACCGAGCTATCTCACCAGTTTTACTGGGAGAATGGGATTCAGCTATGAAAAGGCTGTGCTACGAAAAAGTCACTCTACAAAGTTGAATGTGTGAAGGAGTTCTTACAGGTGAATTGTATGCAAGTAAATTCAAACTGTGTCTGAGGCAGGTGAGTTTTATTGCTGGATTGTGAGCATATGAATTCTTTGAGCGCTATGAGAATCTCTATTTCCAAAAGAGATAAATTGTGGGATATGTGTGTGCACTGATTTGGATGATTTTTTTTTGTTCTATGTCCTTTTAGAGCGGTATGAGAGGGGTTAAAGAAACTTTTTTTTATCCTTCACTTACAGGTATATTGTTTGCAAGTGATTGCAACTGGTGCCTGAGGTGGGTGTGTTGCTTTTGATTGCTGAGCTGTAATTGATGGTCTTCTGCTATACAGAGATTGACTTATGTGAGCATCTTTACTTGCAGAGAAGAGGTAAGCTGTGTGACATTTCCTTGTGCACTAATTAGAATTACTGGTTCTCTTTTCTATGTAGTAAGGGAGGGGTTAAAATCAAAATGTCCCCCTCTTCTTACAGTTGTATTGTGTGCAAGTGATTGCAAATGGTTTCTGAGATTGGTGTGTTGCTTTTGATTGATGTTGTAATTGGTGGGATTCTGCTATGTGGAACAGGGGATGAGTGAATTCTGTGAGATGCCTGAGCTTATACATTTGCAAAATACATTGTAGGACACAAATGTTCTATTAGTGTAGTAAAGGAGAGGTTAAAATCAAAAGGCTTTACCCCAAACATTTTACCGGTACATTGTGTACATATGGTTGCAAATTGTGTCTGAGGTTGGTGTGTTGCTTTTGATTGCAGTGTTGAAAGTGGTGGACTTCTACTGCATAGAGTAGAGGGAGAGTGAATATTTGGAGCATGTGAATCTTGCAGCAGTTCGAGTAAATGCTGGTAATTAGATTACAGGGGTTAAACAGGGTAACAAACATGCACTGATTAACATTAAATTTGCATAGTAAAAAAAAACCAACATTTTTTGCAGCCTTTTAACTTGCAGACCTGTGATAATGAGCATTAGCACGACTGTCAATCTAACTCATTATGCATTATGCCATATGTTTGCTTACCTGAAACAACAGTTTCAAGATTAATAAATTTGTGTGTCAGCACTCCTGCCTTTTCCTCCTCCTGGCCACTTGTGTCAGTATTCCAGCTGCCTTTTTACCTCCTGGCCACTGGTGTCAGTATTTCCCCTGTCTTTTTACCTCCTGGCCACCAGTGTAAGTATTTTTCCTGAATTTCTCCGCTGTTTTTCTTGTATATATCCTTCTCCTAGTGTATGATGTAAGCATTCCTTTAGTGGTTTCTTGACATAGCTCCTGCTTACCTGTTTCTTCATCTTGTTTCCAACTCTCTCTTTCTGACCTGACTACTCTTTGCCTGCCATTTAGGATGTGATGCTGCCCAACTGTTACCTACTCTTTTCCTGTACTGACTACACTTCTGTTTGCCTGTCTGTTGTCAACCCCCTACTGAGCTCTGTTGGCCTATAGTAGGCTAACACTCTGCTGCCACCTTCTGACATATCATGGTGTTGCTACTTCTAGTATATCATCCTGGAGAGTTATCCTGAGGGCAAGGTCATTCCCTGCTCATATCTTTTGTTAGGGTTCTCTGGTTTGTTCTTGTATGGCAAGGGCCATGGCTTGGCCTTACCAGGGTGCTACTCATGAAGGGTTATCCTGAGCAGACCACCAGCTCCTCTGTTTGATGCTATCCATCCTTGTAGCTGGCAACTGTAGTATGGCTCTGGCTGTAGCACAACCCAGCTGTGAGTAGTTTATGCCCACAAGCTCCATCATCTAGCATCAACTGCTACCACTTATTCGTCTGTGAACTTCCTAGTGATTCTGACTTGTATATCATGTTGCATTTAACTCATACCATGGCTGCAGACCCTAAAGAGCTGTGCTTAATGAAGGCGCAGTCTTGGAACAACATGCAACCCAGATCCAAATGTGTAAGTCAGAGGCTGGATTCTATCATCAGTCTCTTGCAGCAACATCTGGAGGCCTCAAGACCTCCAATACCTCCTAATCAAACTCCAGTTCTCACCCTAACTCCATTGTCTCATTATCTTCCCTTTTCTGATTGATTTGATGGCAATTCCAATCAGTTGAGAGGCTTCCTGAATCAGTGCTTTCTATATTTTTGTAGTCAGCTGGAAGCCTATGATCCTCATAAAGCTAGAATTATCTAATATCCCTCTTAAAGGGGCAAGCCTTAGTCTGGGCTTCCCTGCTACTAGACCATCAGTTGCATCTTCTTAATTATACCTTCTTGACTGTCTGTCATTCTGTATTTGATATTCGTGGATGTCAGTCACAAGCTGAATCAGCCCTGCTTAATCATCAACAAGGTCAATAGTCTTCTTCCTAGTATGTGGTGGAGTTTTGGACCCTAGCCTATGACACCGACCATGGTGATAGTGCCCTGAAGGCTGCTTTTAGGAGGGGTCTGACTGACCACCTAAAGTGCTAATTGACCACTTGAGCTATTCTAGCTACTGGAGGAGTTAATTTCTCTTTGCACATCTTTGGAGAATCTCCTACAGGAGGGACGAGCACAGAGGGAATGAGACCGATTTTTCTGGCCGTCATGCACCCAAATCTATGATTGTAATTGTTTCTGAGGAATGCACTAGATCCCCAAGGTTTCCCTGGAAACTCAAATGGTGCAGTCCCAATAATCACAATGCTATAAAAACAGAGAACGCTGTTACTTGACAAAGCACCATGGGTGGTGTGAAATGTGTTGCAGTGAGATATTGTGATTCCTAGCTGGGCACGCATTAGGAAGCCGTGTATTGAGCTATCTGCTACTTAAAGGAATACTAATACTTCGTTTTAACTTTATTTTATTTTGTAGGCATTAAAAAAACATGAAGAATGATATAAATCTTATCTCTGAAACCTTTATGGTTTAAGAGATATTCACAAACAAAGTATCCCTTCCCTGTTCAAACAGATTAGAAGGGAGATGCCCAGGTAGACTGCAGAGAGGGACAATCTTCAATTAAGATAATGGAAAAAGCTGAAAAACTTGTCAAGGGGGGAAGGGCTTTCATTGTTTTCATTCAAAGAAAATTGTCCCCTTCTGTTATCTGTACTGTCATACAACCAGACTCACATTTGAGAAGAGATGGCTTACACTAGGAAAAAGGGGCGGGGAGGGGAACTTTGCTTGTGAATATCTCATAAACCATAAAGGATTGAGAGATAAGACTTATATCATTCTTCATGTTTTTTTAATGCCTACAAAATAAAATAAAGTGAAAACGAAGTATTACTATCCCTTTAAGTAAGTTTTTTTTTATACCATTGTTATTATTTTGGTATTATTAATTAATTGATTTAGCACTTATATGTGCACTGTAAAAGCATTTTATATTTGTAATTGAGTACACTTACTGTGGCACTTACTTTTATAATACAGTTGTAAAATTGTTGCATTCAAACATTGATGTTGTAGAGCCTAAAGGTGAAGCCCAATTTTTCGATCCACCCTTTGAGCATCAGCGTGCTTAATCTTAATCTTTTCTCTGAAAATCCTATTGAATAAATATATATATATATATATATAACATCCAAAGATTGGCACTCACGCTTCACTCTAACAACTGGACCGGGTGCAATAGAAATAATAGAATATAGAATATAAGCTATGCACTAACGGTCTACAAAACAAAAAAATAATTTATTTAACTATACAGCAACGTTTCGGTCCTCCTCTGGGACCTTTGTCAAGCCAACATGAACAAAGTAAAAAGAAAGAATAAATAGAGAACTCACCGTACGTGCTTCAATACCCGGGAAAGTGACGTCACAGAGAATGGACAGATAGCCACGAGGAAAAGCCCATGGAGATCCACTAGAACCGACAGAAACAAAAAATAGAAGGCAAAAAAACACCAGTGCCAACCAGTGGATAGAATAAATACAAAGTAACAGAACAGATAGAAATGTAACACATAAAGATGTATCAGATGAAATCGTAACCAATGTAGCAGTTGCCAAGCTCAAAGTACTTCCCATATGATCAAAAAAATAGTGAAATAAATGAAAAAAATGAAAAATATAAAATAAATGAAAAAATAAAAAATAAATATAAATAAAAATAAATAAAAATAACCAATGAATAAAAATAAAAATGAAAAAGTAGAAAAATTAAATGAAACTAAAGTACATAAAATAAAAAAGATCAACTAAATCATAATGATATATGAGAGACTAATGAATGACTATCTGGCAGGTAGAAAACAACAACATTTTTTGGAACTGAAACACTCCGCTACTAATTTCACAGTAGTGGGCATTGATCATGTGCCCCCCCTATATAGGGGAGGCAATAGACCACAGCTATTACTACAACGTGAATGCTTTTGGATACGAGAACTTCAAACCTGTAACCCCCATGGATTAAATGAAAACAACGTACTTAGTTGTTTTCTACCTGCCAGATAGTCATTCATTAGTCTCTCATATATCATTATGATTTAGTTGATCTTTTTTATTTTATGTACTTTAGTTTCATTTAATTTTTCTATTTTTTCATTTTTATTTTTATTCATTGGTTATTTTTATTTATATTTATTTTTTATTTTTTCATTTATTTTATATCTTTCATTTTTTTCATTTATTTCACTATTTTTTTGATCATATGGGAAGTACTTTGAGCTTGGCAACTGCTACATTGGTTACGATTTCATCTGATACATCTTTATGTGTTACATTTCTATCTGTTCTGTTACTTTGTATTTATTCTATCCACTGGGTGGCACTGGTGTTTTTTTGCCTTCTATTTTTTGTTTCTGTCGGTTCTAGTGGATCTCCATGGGCTTTTCCTCGTGGCTATCTGTCCATTCTCTGTGACGTCACTTTCCCGGGTATTGGAGCACGTACGGTGAGTTCTCTATTTATTCTTTCTTTTTACTTTGTTCATGTTGGCTTGACAAAGGTCCCAGAGGAGGACCGAAACGTTGCTGTATAGTTAAATAAATGATTTTTTTGTTTTGTAGACCGTGAGTGCATAGCTTATATTCTATATATATGTATATATTTTTTTTTTTTAACTACCATTTTTTGTGTTTCTGTGTAATGATTTCAGTTCAACCTAATTGCTATATATTGATTTCTAGGGGATATATTAATTTGAGAACTCTAGATACTGTGTATTATTTTCTCTTTGTATATTACAGGGCTGGGGGGAAGGTCCTGGCTCCAAGTTCTCTGTTTAAAGTAAAATCTATGATTGGCTCCCCGCTTTCAAAATCACCTCCCACTTCAGAACCTTCAACCAAGCCTATAGAGATTGGTCTTATCACATGATTGTTGGAAGAGGAGAAGGTGTGGTGCCATACATATGGTCTTTGCTTATACTGTGGGCAACCAGGACACATTGCTTGTCTATGCCTTAACAAATCAGGAGAACACCAGGGCTTAGTGAGTTCAAGAAAATCCTCTCTAAGTCTTTCTTCCATCCCCTTTGATGAAGTACAATGCTTGACTATTTTATTTATTTTATCCTGGTCTTCCTGTTCTCTTACTAGTCAGGCATTCATTGACTCTGAAGAGGCAGGTTCATTTATGAATTCCACCTTTGCCTTGCTCCATAGGGTACCTCTGGAATTCCTTTTGCCCCCTGCTCACATAGTCTTTATTGATGGATCTCCTTAGGGAGGGAGTTTTTTTACTCAAAAAAACTTTGACTCTACAGCTGTCTATGGCTGATTTTCATCTTGAGACAGTCATCTTTTAATTTATACATTCTAACATGCCCATCATCCTAGAGTATCCTTGGCTACCCAAGAGTAATCCCTTAATTGAATGCCCAAGAGGCTCAGTCTCTTTCCCAGTTTCCAACAGCCCTCCTTCTCCAGTCTCAGCTATGGGCTTCACTATGTCTCCTGGTACTGCCAAAGCATCTTCCTCAACCATATCTGGATTTTTCTGATGTGTTCAGCAAGGCAAAAACTTAATCACTTCCTCCGCACAGTGGTTAGGTCTGACCTACTTCCAGGTTCTGTGTAACCAAGGGGTAGAACATATATTCTTTCCCTTTCTGACATGACAGCCTTAGAAACGTACACAAATTCCACTCTTGCTCAGAGTTTCATTTGTACATCCACCTCCCCGGCTGGCTCTGGATTTTTCTTTGTTAAGAAAAAATATGGTACTCTTCAACCTTCCATTGATCACAGAGACCTGAATAACAATCAGTTGATACCCAAGCTGTTAGAATGTCTGTGAGGTTCAACAGTCTTCACCAAACTGGACTTCAGAGGAGCCTATAACCTGGTCAGAGTTCTTGAGGGGAATGAGTGGAAGAGAGGATTCAATAATCGCTTTGTTCTTCAGACTGCCCCAGCAGTGTTCTACGCCTACATCGAAGATACAGCATATCCTGAGACCTCATACTAACCTTTGGGATTGTTTAATTAGATGACATTCTTGTTTTCACCAGATCCCTAATTGAACACAGAAAACATGTTAGCATCATTCTTTGTTGTCTTTGCTCTCATTATCTTTATGCTACGCTAGAGAAGTGCATTTTTGTAATATCATCTGTACCTTTCCTAGGCTATGTATTATTTGCCTCAGGCATTGCCATGGATCCTAGTAGTTGGATGCAGTTTAAGTGTTGTTGACTTGTTTTTCTTTTGCCTTTGTAATGTGAGTCTGTGGGTGATATTGGAGGATGGACACTTGTTTGTGTCGGGTGATATCTGCTGGATGGGTCATGTGTGTTTGTGGGCATGAGCGGGGTACATCAGAGGCATGCCTTCCAAAATGTAGATGGTCATAGAGGGACACTTTTATTTTCGGGGGTGCTGCTGGTGGTGTGCTTGGTGGGCAGGTCATTACCAGTAATTTTAAGGTTATTTCATGACCTCCTGACACCACTTTCTGTAATTGAGTAAATGATTTAGGGTGAGACCAAAGTATCTTTTTTTTTAAACATGCTAATTTATAAACACATATAAGGAAGTTTAAATAAATATGAATTTGATTTTTTATTGCTGTGGAGCAATGTGAATGTGTATACTTATATACCTGTTGTACAGTCTGGTATCCTAAAAGAGGGACAAAGGGATTTGGGTCTCAAAGAGGGACACTTGGGAGGTATGTAAAGGTTTTATACAGATTTTTTTTTTCTTGGGGCAGGGGAAGGTAAAGCCTTGCTAGAGGAGAAATGGGGAGAGGCCTGGCTGAGGGAGAGAGACCTTGAGAGGAAGAGAATGAGGTGAAATATAGATACATGTAAGTTTATGCATTTGGGTTGCAGAAACAAACATGCAACATACTCACTAAATGGGGAAGCTGCTTGGTGAATCCTTGTTAGACAGATTTAGGGGATCTGATAAACAACAGATTTTACAATAGTGTGTAGTGTCTCTCAGCTGCTGTAAGGGCAATAAAGTACCATCACATATAAAGAGGGGTATAGATGTTAGAGACCTTTCCTGCATACTTAGGATTAAGGATACTTGCTGCTATGTATTTTGTCCAGTGCCCAGAAGTGGTTTGAATGGCTGTGCCTTTGGATGATATAGGCATTTTCAACACAACTTTTTAATGCTTTAGTGGTGTCTTAAAATTGAAGGAGTTAAACAGTATTTCAGCTTATTATTGTGCAATTTAGCAGTCGTACTTAAAACTGAAGCTGCCTTCGCAGGCCTACACAGTTCAATTCTGATGTAACAGATAAAAACTATTGTGGCTCCAGAACAGACATAAAGATACATTTATGTTCTTTTTCTAAGTTAGGCATTAGGACTAGTTCAAATGAGTTTCAAGACATTCACAGTTCTCCATTGATAATTAAAGATAAGAGAGAGAAAAATGAAAGCTGGAGATCATTAAAAGAGGATCAGGAGAAAAGTTCTTTTTCCACTTCATTAAGAAACAACTATTCAATACAGAAAGAGCAATGTAGAAGAAAACAGAAATCTACAGATAGAATGTAGAAGTCATTTATTAAAGACCGTCAGACTGAGGTACTGTGGAAAATGGTGCAATCCTGGAGAAATTCAATGTATCGTAGGCATACCTGGGAATTTTCAAAATGAGCTGACCCTAAGATCCTTAGAATATTAACTTTTATCTCTCCATAACATAGATTATAAGCAATATGTTACTGCTTGCTGTAATCCAGAGGCGATCCATTCAGCATACCTTGGAAACTGGAGCTGATTTTGTATATATTAACCTATATTAAAGGGAGCTTTAAGGGTTATCAGTGATGTGTCCCTATTAATGCTTATTGAGTGGCACTCCATTCAGTCCTTAAGGCCCTATTAACAAGCAATAGCTTAGAGATATCACTGCTTTAACACATGTAAGACAAGAAGGATTTCTCTCCTTGTCTTCCTGATATATGTGGTATCGAGTTAGAGACCCTGAGAATTTGTCTCTTTTCCCAGAGACTCTGAGATTGGGGTCAAAACCCTGAGTCTCAGGGTCAATCCCTGACAGTTCCAATGTTTGATCATAGGCAACAAACAGAAATTTCTTAACCTTTTATGGACCAGAGGGCTGCACAACACATTGGTTCACAATACGTTGCACAGCCCTCTGGTCCTTAATGGATTATATGCCAATTGATTTAAAGGAGGAGTTTAACCCTACTGAATTCTAGAAAGTCTCTCGACACATTGCTGAATAATTTAACGGGATTAAAAAGACCAGTTAAATCAATGAACTTTTTCTCTCTATGCCCCAGAACTTCTCTCTAACTGTACATCTAGTGCAAGTAAACTGTGCCACACTGGAGGACACTCACTGTTGCACCCTACTTACTTATACGGACTACTCCACAGAGAACTCCACTGGGCTGTGGTTTAAGATTCGTTAACCACTAAGCTAAAATTACCTAAATTCATTACACTTACGGAAAAACAAAAAAAATACAAGTTGCAAGTAGTTTAAAAGGATGCATTTAACTCTTTGTGTACAAGAGGGGTTTCCAATACATGGGAAATCCCTCTGGCATTGAAATGGTTCATAGCTGAAAAAGTTGGTAAGTGACAAATTAATTTTAAACATCAATGAGGTGTATCAAGCAAACAAGCTTACTGTTATTTGGTTCTGAAATGTTGCTACTGAAACATAAGCCTAAGTATGGTCACTCCTTCACACTTTAATAAATAAATAATAATACTAAAATAAATTCTCTCTTCCTTCTTCTTCATCTTCTTTCCTCCATCTTTTCTTCATTTACCTTTAAAAATAAACAGAGATATCAATAAATATATGATGAGGCTGAAAAAAGGCATACATCCATTAAGTCCAGACAATGCCAAATCATACCTGTTGATCCAGAGGAAGGCAGCAAAAAAACATTGAAGATATTTCCAATCTAGACCCAAGAGGGTAAAAAATTCCTTCCTGACTCAGAATGGCAGTCAGATAGTTCCCTGGATCAACAACCTATCTGCATTGACGCCATCTGTCATAATTTTCAATATTGTTCTGTGCTATATAGGCAGCCATTGTTTTTTTGAAAGCAGTTGCATTATCTGCAAGTACAACATCCCGTAGCAAATAATTCCATAGTTTTACTGCCCTTACTGTAAAAACATCCCTGTTTAAGTTGAAAGTGCCTTTCCTCTAGTCTTAATGGATAACCTCTCTTTCTTAGCTCAGCTCTTTGAGTAAATAATTCATTGGATAGTTCTTTGTATTGCCCTTGTTTATATCTGTAAATAGTACTCATATCATCCCTTAGATGTCTCTTCTCTAATGTAAACAAGACCAGTTTGGCTAATTTCTATTTATAACTCCAGTTCAATAAAGTATTTTTTAAGAACTGGTGCCCAAAACTGTGCTCCATATTCTAGATGAGGCCTAACCAAGGATTTATATAGGGGTAGAATTATATTAGCATCTCATGCATCTACGCCTCTTTTTATGTATGATAGTACCCTCTGCACACTGCTGTGAAGTCTATCATCTATCAGTACTCTTAAATCACTCTAATGAGGTTTCCCCAAGTTGTTTCCCATTTAGTGTATATGTAACATGTTTGTTTCTGCAACCCAAATCTTTAATTTATCTATATTAAATGTCATCTGCCACTTTTCTGCCCATTCATTCAGTTTATCTAGATCCTTCTGCAAAGAAAAAACATCCAGCTCTGTATGTATTTCTTTGCACAGCTTAGTGTCATCAGCAAAGATTGAGACACTACTTTCAATTCCCACTTTTAGATAATTAACAAACAAATTAAAAAGCATTGGGCCCAGGACTGTCAACCCGCTTACAACTTTAGACCAACTTGAAAAGCTTTCATTTACAACAACTCTCTGCCATCTATCATTTAACCAATTCACAATCCATGTACAGATATTACCTCCCAAACTGAAGCTTTTTAATTTCTTCAGTAACCTGTTGTGAGACAATGCATGAAAAGCTTTTGCAAAATCCAAGTATACTAAATCAACAGCAATTCCCTTTTCCAAATTACTACTTACCCTTTAGAAAAATGCAAGTAAATTTGTCTGACATGATCTATTCTACATAAACCATGCTGACTCCTACTATTAATAGTGTTTTTCTTCACAGAGTTCAGAATACTGTCAGCTAGTAACACTTCTAATATCTTACCCACTATGAATGTCATGCTCACAGGTCTATAATATCCAGGTTCAGCTTTCCTCTAATCACAGGGCACTATGCCTGATGAAAGTGAATCAATAAATATTAAGTATAATGGTCTTCTATTACTGAACTAAGTTCCTTAAGTACCCTTGGATGTATACCATAATTTATTCCCCATAACATTTTCCAGTCTCTTTTGTCCTCAGTAACCCATGTACATGATTGAAGAAATTCAGTGGTGTTGTTGGTTTGCTCCAGAATGCTCTATTTCATCTTAGAAATTCAGACTCAAAGAATCAGTTATCCAGATTCAAAACAAAACAGCTGAAGGCTTGAATAGGAAGCAGTGTGTCCCTCATCAGCCTCAACTTTAGGCCTGCGTTGACGACCAACATCCCAGTTTAATAGGGAAAACGTCCTGTTGTGTTCCGCTAACCTAGAAACATCACACCACTATTCTGCTTATTGCTGTCAGCAAATGGCCATTTTGGTGGATTACAGAATATATGTTTTTCTCTTTTATTTTAGAAAGGTCTGCTGAGACTAATGAGAATCTTAGTACAATGGATAGAGGGAGCCCTGTACTACAGGAGATGATGCCAGTCTCATAAGGTTACTGAAGCATTGCTTGTTATACTTACATTTACAAATTCAAATTTGTTTCATTATGATGACTTTTTTGGACAATGGACCTTTAGGTGATTCTTTAACCCCTTAAAGGGATAGTAATACTTAATTATTACTAATCCTTATATTAAAGTCATACTAAAAATAAATGTATTGCTCCCAGTGTCATCTCTCAAACCTTTATGGTTTGAGAGATAATCGCTCCTAAAGTTGCCCTCTCCCTCCCCTTTCCCCGAAGTCAGTGTTGCAGCTGACTGAAGGGAAATCTGGTCTTACGATCATCAGACGGCTCTGCAGCAGAGCTGCGATCGCTTTAATAAAAAAAAATCTTTCACTAAAACAGTCTTCTACATGTGCTTGCAAACCAAGCACACGTAGAAGACCATTTCAGTGAAAGATTTATTTTTTATTAACGTGATCTTGGCTGTGCTCAGAGCAGTCTGAAAGTCGTACGACTGGCTTCCCTGCAGTCAGCTAGAACGCTGATTACGGGAAAGGGGGAGTGAGAGGGCAACTTTAGGAGCGATTATCTCTCAAACCATAAAGGTTTGAGAGATGACACTGGGAGCAATACATTTATTTTTAATAAATTAAGTATTATTATCCCTTTAAGGACCGGCGCATGCGAGGGCGAGGACCACAAATCGTTTTATTTATTTTTGTCTTTTAATCAAATCAGAATCAGGGCTTCCCAAATGTCAGGGAGCCTTGAAATCCATGACAGTCCTGGCATGTCATGGGTCCTTATCGCATGTTGGACCCATGACGTGCCGGGACCATCATGAGGTTAAGAGGACCTGGAGCAATTCCAAAGCAAACCAGCTGAAGCAGAGGGGACAAGTAAATATTTTTCAAATTCCTGTTGATTTAAATTGAAAGTTAGAGGTCTCCAATGTATCATACTGCAATGGAGACCTCTCTAGTATTCAAGGGGTTAAACTCCTAATTTAAATCAGTTGGGATGTGTATCTGTCCCCTATGGTGCAGTTAGATTGCATCAGAATTGCTCTTATTCATTTATTTCAGCCACACTGGTTTTTAGTGACTAATGGCAGCGCTTGTTTGCTTTGTCCCCAGATTATATAGTCTAGCTTTGTCTTATCAGCTTGATGTACAGTTCAAAAAATCAAAGAGAAAAGGTCACCCCATTCTTACTATTCACATGTTGAGGGTAAAGTAAAAATCCTCACCATTGTGTGCTACACTGCCCATGATTATGTACTAAACATTTTATCGTGAAAAATTGCCTCTTTTCCCTTCTTGTGCCAAGCAACAAGCATTTTGTGGGAGTCTGTGTGCATTGTGGGATGTGCCATACCTCTACATCTTGTTTTACTGTGCGCACTAACCAGCAGCAGAAGGAATCAGCAATAAGGAGCTTATTTATCAAGCTGAAAGGGTTCCGTTATGGAGAAAATCAACTGCTCCACTGAGTTAAAATGGATATTACCCATCTTCATTGTTTAAAATAAGGCTTTTAAGGTCTTGAATACTTTTGCAATGGGTTAGCGACAACTATACAACCACCAGGGGTCCGGGGAATTTACCTTCCTTTAAGGATTGTTTTGAACGTGTTAGCGTGACAACACATGTGACCAACCAGGTCTGAGAGAGACCGCTCTGGTCTTGAAGTAGTCCGCTTCAGACCCCCTCTGTGCCTACAGTTCTCTCGCAGGACCGCTGTGCATGAAGCGCCAGAACCATCGCCAATTCTTCAGGGAAAAAAAAAAAGACGGTCCTGACATGTCACAAGTCATTAACCCTTTGAGAACCAGAGGGGCACTGAATGCATTGCAAATCCTAATTCATGTGATATCTCATGCAGGATGTCATGTAGTAAGTTGTAAGACTATAAATGCTATGTCTGATGGTCCAGTCACAGTTTTCTCCTCAAGTGGTGCTGTGCTGCATGGTTCCTTGTACAAAATGAAAACTATCAGTGTGTGCGGCTCTCATTGAGGCTGTGCACACATTGATAATCTCTGGTTTATACAGGGAACCAAGGAGTGTAGCATCATATGGAGGGAAGAAAGTCATAGCAGGACCTTCAAAAGCCTGTCATCATATGGAGGAAATTTGATCATGGCAAAACCTTTAAACATGGATTTCATAGCCTTACAAAGGGGTGCCCAGAATTTAGTGACATGGGATCTACATTTTTTTATAGTCATCCTAACATGATTTACAGCATTACCAGCGTGTGTCAATGCACCCTCACCATCACCAACCTATTGGGCATCCCTGCATTTAAACCACATTATACAGCAGCCTGCATGAGGTGTCACATGAAGTATCAGATTGAGAAAAAGCAGGAGTTGGTGCTTAGAAGAACAGAGAGCTGGTACATTTCTGTCAACCCATGTGAAATAGCCCTAAATATTCACTGTGGTTTTTAAGCACTTGTTATATAATTATTTAAATTGCACATTTAATTAACTGATATATAATAAATGCATTATCATAGCACATGCAGTAACAGAGACTGGTAACACATTACTAATTACTTTCATTACATTAATGTTTACATACACAATAACAACTGTGAAAACAATGGGAGAGCCATTTTGTGTAGTAAAACTAGAACTTCTAAATCTGCTTTTTCTCCTGTGACTTTCCATACACTTCCTTTCTTCTCTTGCACAAATTATTCTGCCAGAGATTCCTCAAGTAACTAAAATATCACACAAGCCCAGGGAAAAACAATATGCAAAAAAGTAAAATAAAATAAAGCTGTGCTAAGGCTAGCAGATGGTTTCTTCTTTGATAAGTCTAGGGTTTAAAAATGTCCAAGTGGAGCAGTTGTTTTTGCCAGCAGCTGCCCCCGAGCCTTGTCCTGATTGCTGATTTTTAAAGTTCATTCCTTTTTCACTTCATCTAAAATAGAAGCAATGGCCCAGTGGAATCTATCTTCAAAAAGAAAATATGCCTCCCATGAATTCAGACAAAACAATATGAACATGAAAAATACACAGTATATGTTTTATGGCCCCTAGCATCCATTGAGGTCAAGGAACAGTATGTAGTGCACAAATACTACAGGATGCATTAAACACAGGAGAAAAACAAGAGGCATGCTAGCCACTTACAGTACTCAAGGGACTTAACCCTTTCAGTGCCAGAGGGGTACGCAAAGCAATGCGTTGCGTACCCCTCTGGCACTGAAATGGTTAAAAAGATAGAAAGTACAGTATGTTTTACCATTTTCTGTATATAGATAGGTAAATACTGAATAACCTGCCCATGCACAACTGCAAAGGTATCAGTAGAGAAACAGGTTGGCACTCACAAGGTTTAGTTAATAAGTTTTATACATTTTTTTCAAGGGATTGACATTTCAGTCCAGTTGAGACATAAATTATACATATGTTACCATGAGGAAGAAAAAGAAAAGAAACAAATAGTAGAAGCACTCTGGTATTTTTTCATTTAAATACAAATGTAAGCATATTTGCCATAGTATTTGGGCCATGGAGAGTGTTATTTCAAAACTGTCCGAGTTGTAGTTCAAGAGTAATTGAATGATAAAGTATTCCCCTCTCTCCCCTTTTACTTAGTGTAAAACATCTCTCCTCAGATGTGGAATCTGGTCCTGGGACCAGACAGCTCACAACAAGGGGTAATCTTCTTACTGTGAGAACAATGAAAGCCCTGAACCCCTTGGCAGGTTTTTCAGGTTTTTCCTTATGATCACTGGAGATTGTCCCTCTCTGCAATCCATTGGTTCACTTTTGAAAATGTAAAAGATTGTACGGCTACATGCCACAGTAAGCAAGTCACTGTGATTAAAACAATGACATGAGAATCTCGCCCTGCATTTAAGAGCAAAATTCTCATATCGCCTAATGAAAGGTCGTTGCTGCTGAAACATGTCAGGGCTTAATAGCACTAAAACTCCCATAATCCTTACCCACCTGCAGGCTTCCTTTCTGATGAAGATCTCTATGTATCCCTAGCCTAGGCTGATCATACCTCACCTTTAAAGGGATAGTAATACTTAAAATGTAAAAAAATATGTTGTAGGGTTTATCCCCCTGAGTAAAACAAGAGTACTCCCACTGCTGAAAGGTGTTTCATTCAAAAGTTCTTAATTTTCAAAGTTGAATTTTTTAGGTGCAATATCACAGTGGCCTGAAATTGTACAGTGGCGCTGTTGCTACACGATCCTATGGACAGCTCTGGTCCCGGGACCATAAATCTCCATAGGATGGTGTAGCAACAGCGCCACTGTACAGTTTCAGGCCACTGTGATAATGCACCTGAAAATTTCAACTTTGAAAATTAATAACTTTTGAATGAAACACCTTTCAGCAGTGGGAGTACCCTTGTTTTACTCAGGGGGATAAACTCTACAACATATTTTTTTTTACATTTTAAGTATTACTATCCCTTTAACCAGGGACGCATAGGAAAAATGTATACTGCAGGACTGCTTTGATTTCAGTGAAGTACTGAAAAATGGCTATTTCCTATGTGTCCCCGGTTAAAGGTGAGATCTTGTCAGCCTACCTTAGCCCTAATGATGTACTCCCCACCATCCTCACATGACCCCATTCACTGTTATTTGGATAGAAATATGAAGTCCATATCCTGAGTGCTGCTCTGGGCTCTCTCTCCCCTTCTCTGCATGCTCCGCTGCACCCTGTCATTCTGTACACAGAGAAGGGGAGAGATTATAACATACATTCGGGAGAGCATATGTATTAACCCTTAGTTTGAGTGTCATAGAAGCAGTGTGTCAGATACCTCTCTGGCACTCAATGTGTTAAAACAAAAAAGTCTCAAAATTCTGGAGGGGAAAACAAATGCAACATAAGTTCAAATTGGCAGCTTAACCCCTTGGGAACTAGTAACTACTCTTTAGGGCATTGCTTCTCAGTCTATTGTATAAATCTAGCATCCAAAGGGTTCATTTTCATAAACACTGTGAGCTGATCTGCACCATAGCTGCTCCATCTTTGCCTTTCTGCCCCCTGTATTATACCCTGCCCCCGCTATTGGCTCTATACATTGCTCTGCGCTATGCATTATACAAAATAACTACAGTGCACTGGGGGATATTGCGCTCTGGCAGACGCACCGCAGACAAAGTATTAAGCATTTAAGGACCAGAGGGGCGCTCACACTTCTCTGTGATCCTTAAAGGGTTAAACTCCTTGTTCATAAAATCAAATGTGGAGCAATTCTGGACCATGCCATCAGCACCATAAGGATTAAACATTGAGCAGACTCCCAGTGATTTATAAAGGGCTTTTTACCTCTAGAATACCAAAGAGGCTGAATTACTTGATCGAACTACAGGGGAGAAATAAAGATCCCAATTACTTAAAATGAGGGTTTAACCCATTGAATGCCAGAGATGAGCAATCCTGGAGCATACTCTTTTCTCTGTAGGCTCTATTGTGATAGATTCCTGTTACCCTGATAAGGAACCTCCTAGACTTTTCAAAGTGAAGCTCCTAAGTAGAGCAGGGGTAGTCAATTGCTGATCTCAAGCTGTTAGGAACTACAACTCCAATAATCCTCAGATTCCCTGCTTTAAAATGTTTTGCTGATTGAGTGAAATCTCTGTTGATAGTAACATTTGGAAAGTCACGTTGCATTGCACTATAAACAAAGCTCTTTTCCATTGATAGTCTCTCTCAACTCCCTTCACGCAGCCTTCTTTCCCAGGTATGCATGCAATGCGGCTTTTAAGGACGCAATATGAGAATCTGACGCTTATATGCAGGGCGAGTTTCTCATGTTGTCCTTTTCATCCAGGCAACATGTTTAATGCGATGTGTAGCCACACAATATTTAAAATGCAACCTTTTAAAGGATACCTGATCCATCTGGACAGTCTTGCTGCTCTGCGGTGAGCAGTGTTACATCAGTAAAAGCAGTGGGAGGGGGATACTTTATCATTCAATTACTCTTGACCAACAACTCTGACACTATTGAAATAATGCTCTCCATTGCCCAAATACTATTAAGATTAATTGGAGCTACTTTTATTGTGAAACATTACTATCCCTTTAAAATCAGAAAAAGTTAATGGGTGTTTGGAATATTTAGCTTTCTCTCATGGTACAGTTGGTTTGCTCCAGAACTGCACCTCCATTTCTTTGTGCATCAGATTCTGCATGTATACACATATCCAGAGTCAGACTACAAGCATCCTCATGGGAACCACTGTTTTACAGTTATTCTTGGCTGCTGAATTGCGGTAATGTGCAAGACAACTACTACTATGGGTTATCCTTAGTCATGGACTCTGGGGACATTAACACAATCTCTTGATCTGCCTGCAATATGTAAACTAAGTTTAAATAAGACACAATTCCATCTATGTGTTTAAGGCAACTCTAAATAAATTGGGCATTTTAAAGGGATATTAACACTTAATTTTAACTTTATTTTATTTTGTAGGCATTAAAAAAACATGAAGAATGATATAAGTCTTACCTCTCAAACCTTTATGGTTTATGAGATATTCACAAGTAAAGTTTCCCCTCCCGCCCCTTTTTCCTAGTGTAAGCCATCTCTTCTCAGATGTGAATCTAGTTGTAAGACCAGACAGTTAACAGCAGGGGACAATCTTCTTTGTATGAAAACAATGAAAGACCTTCCCCCCTTGACAAGCTTTTCAGCTTTTTCCCTTATCTTAATTGAAGATTGTCCCTCTCTGCAGTCTACCTGGGCACCTCCCTTCTGATCTGGCTGAAAGGGGGGGGATACTTTGCTTGTGAATATCTCTTAAACCATAAAGGTTTGAGAGATAAGAATTATATCGTTCTTCATGTTTTTTTAATGCCTACAAAATAAAATAAAGATAAAATGAAGTATTACTATCCCTTTAATGAAAAAGTACTTGAGTGCTGCTATTCTTTGGGGGGATAAGTGAGAATATGATTCAATTGAAAAATAGACACTGGAATAGGTTTTCTACCCTCCCACTTACTAAATACACGATATATATCAACTGAGCCCTAACCATCTGCCAAGGAATATCTAGGACAGATGTTAAATCTTCAATAAAATCAAACATTTTACTCCATAAGTTTCTAATTTGCAAACATTCCCACCAAATATGGACGTATGTACCCTCTGACTGATTACATCTCCAACATATGGACAAGCTATTATGAAACCTCTTATTCAGCCTAGTCGGTACTAAATACCATTTATTAATTACTTTGAAATGGGTTTCATAACTTCCCTAACCTCACCAGTTTTAACCCTTGAGATACAATTTTATCAACTCTTAAACCATTAAAAATCTTTTTTGCTAACTGCAAGGTATTGGTAGGAGTATTCAATATCTCCTTTGTCAAAAAATGTTGAACTCTCAAATATTTAAAAATCTCCTTATTAAACAATTGGAATTCTTGGGCTAAATTATTAATTGGTTTCGGAGAACCCCCCCATCAACAGTGACACACACTCAATACCGCTATTCTTCCAAGAATCCAAATTTACGTTTATTATATTTTGTTCTAAGGTATACAATGGTGCAAAGAAAGGAATCCCATTTTTTAAAAAGCACCCAAACCTCCATAATTTGACCCAATATCATGCTATCGGCAACTAAAGACTTTTCAATATTTTTATTTCCTTCCACAGTATTCCAGATCACAACACTTAAATCCGTAAGTCCACAAGCCTCCTTTTCCAAAACATACCAAATATCTTTTTTGGCATCATCCAACTGTAATTTGTATACATGGGTAACCATACCAGCCCAAAAATAATCTTTAATAATTGGAAAATTGAACCCTGTCTCCCTAGTCCTATTCAATAACAGATTCTGGCTTAATCTAGATTTCTTGCCATGCCAAACAAAATTCCTAAAACTTTCCTGAATCATCTGTAAACAACGGTCAGAAACAGACAACGGGATCATATAAAACAAATAAGTCCATTTGGGGACAACATAAACATCCCCAATTTTTTAAACAAGAATTTGTTTGTTTCAAAAGTAACATAAAATTATATTCCATAATATTTTTTATATCTTTCGTAACATGGATGCCCAAATACACAAATTCTGCTGAAGACCATTGAAATTCATATCTTTCTCTAATAGACTCTTTAACACTCTGAGACAGATTAATATCCAAGAGAATGGTCTTATTCTCATTTATCTTATAATTAGACACCCTTCTATAATCTTTAATCTCATTCATTAAATAATCTATTGAACTAAGTGGATCCATAATAGCAATCAACACGTCGTCCACATATAAACTCATTTTGAAATCTTGGGTGCTCAAAGGATAACCTATTATCACCATATTATTTCTGTTATTAATTGCCAAAGGCTCCATAGTTATGATATACAGGAGTGGAGATAGAGGACAATCCTCTCTCGTTCCGTTCTTTAAATTAAACCAATTCAAGCAAATATTCAGTCCATTTGTTCTAACCGTAGGGTTAACATACATGGACGTAATCGCCCTGTGCATCCACCCCTGTACACCAAATTTCAGTAAAGAGCTACTCATAAAATTCCAGCTAACTCAGTCGAAAGCTCTTTCAGCATCAACCAATATGGCCAACAAAGGAACTCCTTTTTTCTCCACACCATCAAATATATCAATCTCTCCCC
The DNA here is from genome assembly GCA_037306005.1 of Rhinophrynus dorsalis. Taxonomy (NCBI): domain Eukaryota; kingdom Metazoa; phylum Chordata; class Amphibia; order Anura; family Rhinophrynidae; genus Rhinophrynus; species Rhinophrynus dorsalis. The sequence goes on from CM074718.1 coordinate 172,453,723, forward strand.
TAATATGGGCACAAGATGATCTACCTGGGATAAACCCCACTTGATCCCAATGTATAATCAAGTCCATTACCCCTTTCAACCTATTTGGAACTTCCATACGCAGCTGCACATCAATACATCCATAAGAACTAGGAAGGATATACTAAGGTGCAGTGTTGCACCGGTGCACAAATGGTTACTTTGCTCTTTGTTATTTTACTGCAAGCTGTATAGATTTCATTTTCTTAAGCCAACCAATTCTGTCCTGTAAAATATTGTAAAAATACCATTGCTGTAGTTCTTGGGAGAGAAAGACAGTCTAGAGGCAAATAGGGGAGCTAGTTGTTTGTGGTTGGAGGGAGTGTGCATTTGTGTGAATAAGTTCAGTTATGTGTCAGACAGGGACAATTAAAATAAATAAATTAAACTTTGACCGATAGACAGACAAACTATTTTTTTACATAAGCTGTGATGACAGCCATTAACAGTGACAGACACTGACTGCTGACTGTAATAGTGACATAGATCACACAATAAAGGGACAAACACTATTCCACATATGACTACCAGCTATGTGGCATATTTTAACAACAACCAACAGTACTATTTCTATGTCCACCAATTGTCCCTAGGACAGGGTTAAAGGGAAAGGAGGGTATGGACATGTTGGTGGTATCAAAGCGGTACTCAGAAAACTGAGTATGGTCATGGTTGCATTAATGATGGTGATGAACATATTCCAAGCAATGATTATTTAAATTAATGTGAAAAATTCCACTACCAGTAGTAGACCTACTAATACTACAAAGCCTAAATAGTGCCATTCTAGTGTGGTTGCCATAGTGGATGAGAAGGATTTAGCAGTGGGACCAAGTTCTGCATCAGACAGTGATAGCAACACCTCACTACTGGCAGTGAAAAAAGCAGTGTTAAAGTATCTTTAAATCTGTCTCGGATAAAATTGAAAAAATGAGAAAAATGTAGAAGAATATGAATGTGGTGTGAATAGGGTATCTGATGGGGATGGTGGTTGTGAGGAACCAGGCGATGCTGTTGCTGCAGATTACATAATTATTAATGAAGAGGAGGTTGATGGAAATGTAGAATATGTCCCTCCATTGTCCACTCCTTATTATTCAGATACAGATTCAGTAGAGAGTGAGAGCAATGATGAACTGGGGGAGCAATTAGCTGAATGGAAAAGGCTTAGTCTTTTACCAGTGGAAAGGAGCAGTAAATCTGTTTATAAACTGCTTGAGAGATCATGTGGAAAGTCTGACAAAGTAAACAAGGTGAAAAAAACCTATCTTGGTCATCATCAGCGGTGTCACCAAGTGCAATCCCTGTACAGCCATACTTGACATCACTAATTTTAAGTAAACAGCTTATCAGTTCAAGAATGTTCCCACCCCCAGTTAGTAGTGTTTCTGGTGCCACTGAATGTGTAGAACCTACAGCTATCACCACTCTAACATCTATCCCCTTACACTGCAGTAGGAGTCTGCTACTTAGCCTATGAAATCTCCAGCCTGCAGACACTTCACGTATGATACAAAATCTGTTGTTGTGTAAAAACATTTGAGCAGGGGGGAAAAGCAGGATTCCATCTAGACATTTCCTCATTGAGATCTCACCTAATGTGCAACCATAGGACAGATAGGGAGAAACAACAGCAGTATATCAGATGAGTCATGACTAGCAATAATTGAAACTCTCGTAAAAATGGAAAGGACCAAGGGGCATCTGTTATTAGTGTTAGAAAATTGTCAGGGCATGAGACAGACAACATTGTCTTCCATAACAATAACTCCAGCATCTCATTTTGCTGGTTTTATGCTAGTGCAAGGTATGGAGGAGGATTACATTTTTTTATAACATTTTTATTGAGGACCACAAAAAAAGGATAAAAATACAAGATGTATACAATAGGAGCATTATGCCGTAGTACATAACAAAGGATTCCACAGTGATCGAGCATAATTAAGACAAATAATGCAAGAGAGAAGTGTATCCAAATTTGGATTTTATCTGTAAACACCCAAACAGAGGAAAAAAAAGAAAAAAGAGGGGAGGGAGGAGAGAGAGAGAAAGAAGGGAGGAGGAAGGTAAAAAGAGAGAAAAGAAGCAAGAAGGAGGGGGTGGGGCCTCCCCACCACCTAACGCCCCAGAGGCGCTAGAGGAGGATTCATTTGAGCTAGTAATAGGGCTTGACAAGAGTCATAGATTGCCTGCTGCTGCCACTGCCACCACCAGCTCTCCTGCCACCACTAGTCATCATAATGTAAAAACAATGAGGTCCACCCTGTCTCGTCTCTCCTGACGGTTCTTGCTGGGGGATTGGGGTGGGGAGATGGCCTGGGGTGGAAAGACATAGGGTTACCATTATTCCTGGGCGGTGCACACGGGACAGTCAGCGTATTTGACTGTTCAAGACATATATGTTCCTCTTTGGGGATGGGGGGAGTCGGGGGAGTTACGGTCGCCAGACCGTGGGTATTGGTTTGTCTGGGGTTGATGGTCAGCAGATCGTGGGTAAGGGTACGTTTAGGGTTGAGATCTCTGTCAGGTTGGGGGTGATAGAGGTAGGGTGGGTTTCTTTGTTTGGGGGATGTTGTTCTCCCTCTCTCTCTCTGTCTCTGCAGCTCGGGTCATCATGGGACGGGATCTGTGGGGAGCTGGGAATGTTACCTATATTTTCCTATTGTCATGGCTGGGAGACTGTGTAATTTTCTTACATGGAATGACTCTATTAAGAGATCCTTGGTTATGAACCACATTAAGAATCAGGCACCAGATGCCATCATGTTACAAAAAAACTCATTGTCAAGGGGTAAGACCTTATCTGTCAGGAAGCAGTGGCTACAGACTCACTACCACTCCACCCATACAAATTTTGCTAGGGAGGTGTCCCTGATGGTGGCTAAAAGAACTGCATTTGAATTCATAGATCTTAAAACAGACCCGAAGGGCAGATATGTGTTCTTAACCTGTAAAGTCCAGAGAGCCCTCTGATCAGTTTTTACATCCCACCTCCTTTCGATGCCTTGGTCCTTTGGGAAGCTTTGGCTTCTATTTCAGACAAAACCAATCATAATATCATTTGTATTGGTGACTTTAATGTGGTGATGAACGAGGAGCTTGACAGGAGAGGGGCTCTGACTAGGGACAACCCGACTCACATTCGACAATTCCAGACACTAATAGAGGATATGTCTTTGGTAGACACCTGGCGACTGCTGCACCCACACGAGAGGGGATTTTCATGTCATTCTTCCACACATAAAACTCTTTCTAGACTAGATTATGCATTTGTCTCCAGGTCCGTATGGACTATCACAAAAGAGTTCTGATTCCTTCCCAGAGTAGCATCAGACCACTCCCCCTTGAATTTAACTTGCCTAGTGGGAGATCGAATAGGTCCAAGAGAGTGGAAGCTTAACTATCACGGTCCCCGTGATTCCCTGTCAATCTATGACTGTGTACCTTTGCATTGGAGGAGTCTGATTGGCCCGCCCAGGATGTGCCTTTATATGCTGGGGTTTGGGCACTTGTCAGTTGCCCTTTTGTGGTGTTCCTGTTGCTGCGCCTTGTTGCTGAATTCCTGTGTCTCCTGTATACCGACCCGGCTAGTCTGACTCTTCTCCTGTTCCTGCTCCGTGATTTGACCCGGTTCTGGCTGACGACCCTGCTCCGTGATTTGACCCGGTTCTGGCTGACGACCCTGCACTGTGATCTGACCCGGCTCTGGCTGAAGACCCTGCTCCGTGATCTGACCCGGCTCTGGCTGAAGACCCTGCTCTGTTATCTGACCCGGCTCTGCTGACGACCCTGCTCCATGATTAGACCCGGTTCCGGCTACTGATCCTGCTCCGTGATTGATCCGCTCTCCGGTGGTGTTCCTTCGGCTGTTTCCATCCGGTTCCGGTTATCGCTCCTGTCTGGTTGCTGCTCCAGTGTCCTCCGGTCGCGCTGGCGACATTCTGAACTGTTTCTCTCTCTCACTCATTCAGCTGTAGCCCGAGGGTGCCTGCCATTTACTCGCTGAGCATTGCTCTTCTGAATGTCCAGATTAACCCTTGCAGTGCCTGTAGCCTCCGGTTACGTGCCACTCATTTAGCTTGCCAAGCCTCTGTTGGTTCATTGAGCCGTTACACTTTGAGTCTCCTTTTGATGCTATACCAGTCCTTGCAGAGCTCCGCTTGTCCGGTGTTCGGGGTGCACCGTGACCACGCCGGTTGGCGCCGGTAGTCTGTTCGCTCTTGCTATAGGATTCTGTGCGACACCGGAAGGGTGTCCTGGCTCCGTTTCTCATTCTCTCAAAGTGTACAGTTTCATCTGCACTGCTCTGTGCATCGGCTCTTCGTAGCTTAGGCAACTATCATCCCAAGGGCTTCGTAACACAATCCATTTGGCACATGCAGGGTTACTCACTACTCACATTCTGGGCGATTCCTATTCTGGTTAATTCAGGTTTGGCAGTCGCATTCCTCCTAGCCCACGGTGGTGGTACTGGCTCAGCTCAGAGCAACTGGGGCGCATCCCGCTACTGCTTAGAGAGTGATACAGTGCTGATCCTGTGTTCCTTGCTCTACATCTAGAGACTGTTCTCCAGAGACTGATATCTATCCTGGGCGTTGGCCAATCTAGCCTGAGCCTCACCAGTTGCTCCTGTTAACCCTTTGGGGTTGCTACAGCCGTTAGCTGTATTTATTCCTCTGTTTATATTACCCATACCTTGTCTGTATTTGTCAGTATTGTTCTTACCTATACTGGCCCCTAGGGGCACTGTTTATCATTCTGATTCAATAAACTGTGTTTTTACTTTACAACCTGGTCTGAGTGTCAGAAAGCCGTAACATTAACCCTTTCTGGCTGACTGTAGATCACATTTCTAAATCACATCCTACTGCTTTACAGACTTATTTTGAATTAAATGAAGGCTTGGCTTCACAGGGTGTCATTTGGGATGCGGTTAAGCCTTTAGCGAGGGGGTCATTTATTTATCTTTACATAAGAAACAGGGGAGTCAGAATGTCAGGAGACTGGAGGATGAGACGGAGCGGGATGAAAGACAGTATGTATTGCAGGGAGACGCATAGTCCTATGCCAGGTTTGTGTCCTCATCATCTAAGTTTTCGATCCGAGTAGCAGAGCTAAATGCCGATCATATATTTTTAAGAAACATACCATTTTTTAAAACAGTGATAAAGCTGGTAAACTGATGGCCTTACTAGTCAGGAGCACTAGGTGCTTGTCGCATATTCCTGCGGTGTTTGATGGACAAGGCACTCTGTTGCTGAACCCTGCAGGCATTCTTGATAAGTTTGTTGTTTTCTATAAAAACTTATACCAATCTAAAACCAATTGGTCTGTGGACCAGATTGATGGCTATCTTGAGTGTTGTGTGCTACCTAAGCTCTCTCTGGATGACAGAAGGATTCTGGATTCCCCTATTCTCTTACGGGAGGTGGTGGAAGCCATTAAGACCTTGCCAACTGGCAGGGTCCCGGGCAGGGATGGTCTCCCGGCTGAATGGTATCAATCCTATGCTGATATCCTTGGTCCGCAACTATTTAATACTTTCTATGATGCACTGGATGGGGGGAACTACCGAGCTCTCTGACAGAGGCATCCATAATAGGTCTGCCCAAGCCAGGTAAAGATCCAAGGTATTGTGAATCATACAGGCCTATTTCACTTCTGTCCACTGATGTTAAGATTCTGGCAAAAAGTTTGGCCAAACAGCTCAATATGGTGATATCCACTTTGGTCCACAAGGACCAGGCGGGATTCATCCCGGGTAAGTCCACATCGCATAATTTAAGATGCCTGTATACACATCTGCAGCCTACACATACTAACTCTGGCAATAGGATGTTGGCATCCCTGGATGCCTCCAAGGAATTTGATTCTGTAGAGTGGGGCTTCTTGTGGAGAGTGCATCAGAAGTTTGGCTTTGGTTCTATGTTTATCAGCTGGATACAGCTCCTTTACATCTCCCCCAGGGCAAGGGTGATGGCAGGGGGTTTTGGATCAGAAGATTTTCCCTTGCAAAGGGGCACGAGACAGGGCTGCCCCCTCTCCCTGGGTCATTTCACTCTAGCGATTGAGCCACTAGCTTCGATGATTAGGCAGAGAGGTGAAATTCAGGGTCTGGTGGTGGGACAGAGGGAGGAAAAGATATCACTGTACGCAGACAATATAATGCTATTTCTGGGGGACTCAAATAATTCTATTCTTACAGCGCTTCGATTGATAGACTTGTTTGGGTCATATTCGGGATTGCGAATCAACTGGGAGAAGTCCTCCTTAATCCCTATTGATGTGTTGACGGAGGGGACGACTGTGGCAGATACCCAGATGCAGTGCATTGAGATGTGTGGGTAGGGGTGGGCGAAACTTGTCTCCGTGTTCCTACGGGAAATTTCACGAAAACCATGTTGTTATCCACATTTTCGTGGGAAAATCTGCTTTAAAACTAGCGGTTAAAATTTTTCCATCTTTCGGCCATTGGCCAAAATTTTTTGCCATTTTTTCAATGGCTATAAAGTTTCCGCCCATTGATTTACGTTGTTCTCCCACTTCCGCTATAAAAAGGTGACATTTTCGCTGAAGGCAGACACAATAGAAGCAGCTACAGAGCAAGATAGACGTGCTGTGCTGTTCTGCTGTGATATTTTGCAAAAATTGAGGCAGGAAAGGCTCATAGTGACTGCTATGACTATGGGCAGGGTGAAAAATAATTAATGGAGGAGCTGGAAGGACCCTTATGTGTCCACTGAGTCTGACGAGGAAGTGGAGAAGGAAGTGACTAGCAGTACTGAACCATTGCTGTCCAGTCCCCCTAAATCACCCCAAGGGATCTTGGGAAATGTAATGGGAAGGGAGGGAGAAAAGGGAATGGGAAGGAAGAATGAAAAGGGAATGGAAATGAAGGGAGAAAAGGGAATAAGAAAGGAGGGAGAAAAGGGTAGTACTAGTGAGAGCAGGACAGGTCAGCTGCCTGTGTCTGCTGCAAGATGTGCTGCCCCTGCTGCCAGATGCCATCATTGCTATACCTGCAGGCACTAGTGTTGTACCTGCTGCCAGATTTGCTGCTACTAGTGTTGTAACTGTTGGCAGTGCTGAACCTGCTGCCACCAATACTTTGCCTGCTGCTAGTGTTGTAGTACTCAGGGGGGAGGAGAAAATGATGCCAAGTGTGACAGCAGGGGACCCTCTGTCACATTGCTCATCACCTCCTCCAAGCAGCAGTGAGATGTCTGGAATAGATTAGCATCATGTAGGTACTAGTGGTAGTGGTGGTGGTGGTGCTGGAGAAGCTGGGGTGGAAGAGAAATTGATGGCCTTTTTATCAGAAAGTGAGAAGGAATGGGAGACAAGGATGAGGATGGGCATCACCACCACCACTAGCAATCAACTTTTGGAATTTGCAGAAATTGCAACTGGTCTAATTCCTGCAGCTGCTGAGATGAGAGGGCAGCAGGGTGCTGAGGAGCAGGCTAGTGTGCCACAGACCACGGTGGACACAGTGGGAATGGGGTCAACAAGTAATGAGGGACTAGGACAGGTTCCACTCACCAGCACCAGAAATACTCCTGGTCCTAGTTGTAGTGCTAAATCTGAGGCAGTAGCAGCAACATTATCCGCTGCTACAAAAAGTGAAGGGGAATGTGGAGAAGAAGAAGAAAGAGGCCATTCTTCTGCACCTGTTCCCTATCCCTCCCCCCAGAAGTCATGGGTGTGGGACTATCATTCTCTTCCTGCAGGCACAGTGCAGTCATCATCAACAATGGTACAGTGCAAAATTTGTGATAAATTAGTGAGAAGGGTAAAGGAGTGAACACACTTTGGCACAAGCACGCAGATAGCACACATGAAATACAGACACCTTGAAATTTATGTCAACATGTTAAAGCCAAACACCCATTACAGAAATCTAGCACCGCTGTTACTGTACCCCCTGACTCTCCAGAAAGGTGGGGATCAAAGAGGAAGAAGAATAAAGAAACCCAGACAGACATTGGACTTTCCATGATGAGCGAAGCAACTAGCTCACCATCAACATCACCTACTTCCTCTAGGGTAACAAGTACATCTCCTGCCAATCCACCTCATTCATCGTTACCTCCCCTGCCAAATGATAGCCACTATTTTGATGATAGGATATTTATCTCTACCGATTGCACACTGTGTGGTGCACTGACCACACATGCCAGTGTGATGGAGGAGAATAGATACCAGGTCATCAGGTGGCATCTGAGGAGATTCCACCCCGCAGAATATGCTAGGATTCCGGCAGGGAGGGTTCATCATTACTATTAAACTGTCAGCAAGTTGTCATGTGTCCTTAGCGGGGTCTGGACAAGGGGTACAGTGACAGCGGCAGTACTTGGTTTCTGGTGTCATGATGTTTGGATACAGTTGTGCCCCCAGATGTTATTTACCACACACACACTGTGCATATAACAGTATCACGGTGCCCGTGCTCATGGCCACCGGCGGCGACATTATTATTCCTAATATCACTGCCTCTCTCTTATTGGTCTGGTATTCCTGACTCCGCCCAGGGCTAGCCTTTATATACTCTGTCATGTCTATACTGAAGCGCCCTTTCGTGGTGTACCTGTTCCTGACGTTTGTTCCTGAGTTAGTCTGATCATGTATGACCTGGCCTGCCTAACGACGTTCCTGCGCTTCCTGTGTTGCTGTTCTGTTGCTGACTGATCTGGCTGAGGACCCGTTATGCTGCTGACTTCCTCTGGCTGTGTACCCGTTACGCTTCTGAACGTATCTGGCTGAGAACCCTCTCCGGTGCCATCAGTGCCTGGTTGAACTGCTCGGTTGCCTCTGTCTGGCCAGCGTTACTAGCTGCGGCCTTCCAGTTGCGCTTGTCTGTTGTGCACCATGTGGCACTATCATTCTCTTGCCGACCATAGACTGGGCATACGTGCTATAGCTGCTTACTATAGCTGCTTACTATACGTACCGGTACAGTTTCTCTGATCTCTATCTGTTTCCTCCATATTATAGCTGGGCTCACTCCCTGTTGGAGTTGCAGTATTCACTCTGGGCGTTACCTATTGACCCGTTCAGTGCCTAGATCTTCTAGGCAGGGCCAGTGCTCCATTCCCCTCTTCAGTAACCTTTTGGGCTCAAGAGCCAGCGGTTGTGTTACGTCTCACTAGTTAGTGTGAGGGGACACAAGTTACCTTCCTGTAGTGTGTCTCAATCCACCCCTAGCGTTCTAGGGTTTGCCTACCATAAGCGGTTGCCTTGGTCTTTCGGTGACCCTAGTTCCAGGGTCGGTGTTGCCTCGCTACTACTGGGTTCAGTGCCTCCCAGGCGCCTGGACCTCATGCCAGTTACCTACTACTGGAATACTAGTCATCTAGAGTCCTGCTGTCAGCTCCGGGGCTGCATAGCCTATGGTCTTACATGCCTCCAGTCATCAGGGTTCAAGCCCAGAACTCTCTCTAGCCAGCTGCTGCCTCCATTTCCTGCTATATCTCAAGGGACTGGCTTATTATCAATATATATACAGGGCTAAAAATTTCCACTCGCCACTAGCCAATGGCGAGTGAAAATGTAGCGCTGGCAAGTAGAAATTCAGCCCTGGTGGGTATGTTTTGGCTTGCAGTGGCAAGTAACTTTTCAGGTCTGGCTAGTAGCAAAGGACTTAAAATTATAACCCCTATATATATATATATATATATATATATATATATATATATATATATATATACTCTGTTATTGTGGGCTTGTGGGCCTAACTCCTAGTATGTACTTTATCCTAATAAAGTCATTTTAACCATATCAATCTGGTCTCAGTGTTCATCAAAAACTGTGACAAACAGTTGCTGATGGAAGCCACAGTTCCTGTTTTGAAGGGAAAAATATATATTCTAATAACAATGCACCCATGATTTTGGAGGAGGGGCAGGTGGAGAAGATTTAATGGCCAACTTCTTATTTTCTCCACATATACTGGGGGCTACTTGTTCTTCTGATACTGCCTTAGGCGCATCACTGGAGCCAGTCGTGGCAAGTGGAACCTTCATGATCCATCTTCCATGTTACTGCTATTGTTGATCCCATTCCTTTTCAGCTGCCTAATCATCCTGCTGCTTAAATAACTCGGCAGCAGCAGTACGAACAGCAGTTGCAACTCAGGACTCAGGAGGACATTTGACAATGGCCAGTGGCTACTGTCCAACATGACCTGCTGGCACCGGGCCAATAGGGCATTTTTATTTTTTTTTCTCAGGGATTGTGCTTTGAAAAATAAAAAATAAATAAATTAAAAAAACATAGTCCTACAAAAAAATAAAAAAAATGTGGGGGGTTTGTTTCTAACAAACTTAAGTCCTACAAATCAGTTTTTCATTAGGGCTTGTGCCAAACAAGCTTAAGTCCTACAAATCAATGTTTCCTCAGGACTTGGTTCTCTAACAACAAATCTAACAAATCATCCTCTATGAAAAACTCTATCAAGTCAAGTATCGGTCCACCCCAGAGGCAGCTTATGTCAAGGGGTTCCTGTCTCTATAAAGTTAAATACAAATTTCTTATTTTATTTTTTTATTAACTGTCCCCCTAATAGCAGTCAAGAAACCCCCCAAAACAAATTCCCTGTTCAAATGATTCATTCATTCATTTATTCATCAACACAGGCACTCTTCTCAGACCCCTTTATACCATGTCTTATGGTTTCTATTTAATTTTATTTAGGATTTCTTTTTTCTTAATTGCCCCCTAATCCCAGTAAACAACCCCCCAAAAAATCATCCCCTGATTCTTTACCCACACCCCACCAAAACAGGCACCTTCATGCCCCTTTTATACTATGCCTTTGGGAAATTAAATAATAATTATTTTATGTTGTGTGTAACTTCAATGTTCCCATTGATTTCAATTGAATGAGTTAGGAGGAAAAAAAGCAGAAAATTGACACTTTTCTCTGGAAATTTTTCGCCATATGGAAAGTGCCATTTTTCGCTGATTTCAGTTTGAGGTGGAAATTTTCGCCCATCCCTATGAGCGGGTACTTAGGAATAAAAATTGGGGCCTCCTTTCATACTTTCTTGAAGCATAACCTAATCCCACTCATTGTTAGTTTTAGGAACAAGACGTCCACCTGGATGAACCTCCCATTTAATTTAATTAGACAGTCCAATTTAGTGAAGATGATCTTCCTCCCGAATTTCCTGTATATTTTTCAAAATGCTCCGATTAGTATTCCGAAAAAATATTTAAAACTGATGGGATTATGAGACAATTTATCTGGGGAGATCGCCACCGTCTGATCCTTTTGCTGACTCTGATGCAGGGGAAGGAAGTGGGTGGGGATTTCTTTGTCAAAATTTAGATTGTACTACCTAGCAGCACAGTGCCATTATGGGTTGGCATACCTAGATCAGCAAACAACACATTATTTTATTCACTTAGATAGGGAATTGCTTCAGCCGGGAATGGAATTCAATCATCTCTTGGTGGTGGGGCCAGGATCGAGCAGGAGGCTGTCTTTTTTGATTGGAGCCCTCTTTGATGCATGGACACAGCTGCAGAGGACCATGGGATTCCTAGCTCTAAACCCTGGGACGCCCCTTTGGGGCGAAGCAGGATTGGCTCAATTTAAGAGTCTGGAGTTTGGTCCGAAGTGGGCAGATTGGGGTATTACAACTCTAAGACACTTATACCGAGACAATGTACTTAATTAATTTCAGCATTTCCATTTGGAACATAGAATACCGAACACCATGTTCTACTCATACTTGAGACTTCGGCATGCTCTTAGTGATCTATGGCGAGGTGGTGAACCAGAGGTGGCGATCTTCCCACTACTAATGTAAGCTCCCGGTGAAGCCACTTTATTTATAAATGGGCAGAGAAGAGGAGTATTAACAGGCGTGGATGCATGAGACATAAATGGGAAACCAACGTGGGGCCGATGGAGGACTGGGAGTGGGGTGAGGTGTGCAGAACTCCTTCGCAGGTGCAGACCAGCTACTTCAACTTAATATCCTTCACTACACATACTGCACACCTGTCCGTTTACACTACATAAATGCCTTCCTGAGTAGGTTCTGTCATAGATGTGAGGGAGTGGAAGGAACATTTCTGTACTTGATATGGACATGCCCACGGGTGCAGGAATTTTGGAAGGGGGTTGTAAGACCGTTACCTATTACACCTAAGTTTTGTTTGCTCTCAATTCTTCCTGATAATACGGGAGGAGGCCCTGTTGATACCCTTATCAGGGAGCTTCTCATTATGGCTAGGAAAGTGGTGGCCATGCATTGGATGGTGGACGGGGCTCCACCACGAAAAACGTGGCTAGAAATGTAGCCCAAAACTTGCCACACGATAGACTGTTCATCTTCACAGTGGCAACCTCCGAAGATTTGATAAGGTATGGGGACTTTGGCAGTCTATGTGGCCTTGGCTCTTTGACGGCTGTGATGGTGATATTGTGACACATCCGGGGGAGGGTGAAGTGATTGTGGCTCCCTGAGCTGATGGCGTCTAATCGCTTAAATTAACAGGATAAGCAATGGTCCCTCTCCCAATGTGGCTATATTTATTTGGAGGGCTGTGGTGGGGGAGTGAGAGAGAGAGCTGGAGGGGGGAGGGTTGGGTCATCAGTGAGGGGGGTGGGAAGTGTTTGGGTGTTATAGGGGAGAAAAGTTCAGGCCAGGTGGAGCTGGCCATATCTTTGTTTCTGATATGATGCTTAATACATTCATTGCACTTGATTTTGTACTGTTTATATATTCAACCATAATGTATGAATTTACTCATGTGTGGCCAGACTCGGCCTGGCCTGTTAATAAAAAACATTTATTTTTAAAAAAAACAAAAAAAACAATGAGGTCACACAGCTCTTCTTCTATGTGCAGTGAAACCACAATTACAGAATTCTTAAAAAGAAGACAAAAATTGCACACAATAAAGTATGGCTATGGAATGACAAGTTGGCCAAAATTTAAGCACTAAAGCAGTTGACATTCTTCTCTTTTTGTGGAGAAGTGTAGGATGTGGCATCCCACTGGCATCTCCTAAGCCACAATCCTTTTTCTAGGATGGCTGTGCCAGAGTTGTACAAGCTAATGGTTAATTTAGTTGGAAAAGAGCTTGAAATATCAGATAGTAAGAAACTCACCTGACCACTGATATGTGGACAAGAGAACAGATTACAGACTACATAACTATATATAAAGATATACAAAAAATCTAGAAATTACAATAATATATAATCATACAATCAACAAACACATGACCCATGTACCCCCCAAGACAACCGCCCCCCCAGACAAAGCAAACAAGAAAAATGCACTTCTCTAAATAGTAACACTGGCTGGGCCCAGCTGTCAAAGGGTTAATCAGCTTGCAAGCATAATTAAAGCAGAACGTGAAGATTCACATAGATGCGTAAAAATGAATGCAACACCAGCCAGTTGCTAATATTAATAAAGATCCAATGTGTTAGTAGCATAAGCGCACGTAGCCAAGCATCTTCAGGTGACTAAAGCGGGCTGTGATTACATGTGAATGAATGCACCTCCTCTCTTATCCTCTATTATACATAGTATGTCCATATACAGATCGGTACTGGATGCACTTAATCCTGGCGGGGAAATACATATAATAAGTGTCGATCTCACCACTTTGAAGTCTGATTCATCATCCAGGAGGTATTACTTCATATACCTGGATGAATATCCACCGATCACTTCACTCCTGCTATCTTCAGCATCCTCTTATGGCTGTGGGACATGTGTTACTGAGATTGACAGTTGATTAGACCACACAGAGATCTGATACGTAAGAGTGCCTTTTTTGGATCTTCTTTTTTTCTTTTGTTTTGGATATATAGTATTGGATCCATTTGGCACCCTGTGTGTGTTGCACACAGTAATTACTTCCTAGGGTTATTCTATCTAGTGCACACCATATTCTATTTTTTGTAGATTACATAACTGTGAATGATCACTGGGTATCCTTTCCATTAGCAGGCAGCAGCAGCATTTCACAACCACCACCATCACCACTATCATCTCCTCTGTCAGCAGTAGCAAAGTTCAGCTGCAGAGTACTCCATGCCCCTGACATGCCACTTTATGTATGGAGAGCTTTTAGAGGCAGTCCCACAAAGCTGCAGTTGTCTTAAAGAAAAGGTTTGCACCTTGTTGCTTGAGAACTGGCTTTATGTCTGCTGAAAATGGCTTCAGCATCATAGATGTCATGAGAATGGTAGATATAGGGCATATATCCTACTTTGCCCATGTTCTCAACCTAGCATTCACGCAGTGTATGTGAGAATACAAAACCATCAGAGTAATTCTGAATATTACCTGTAAAATCTGTGCACATTTTAGCTGGTCCAAAAGTACTAACTATATATTATATTCTATACAAGTGTTTTACATCCTACACCATCAACAGCTGAAAATGAAGGTCCCTGCTAGGTGGAATTCCGCATTACATATTCTTGAACTTCTGTATAAGCAGACAATTGGACAATATACAGTGCTAAACTGGAAGGCTTTGTAAGGGGTTTCTTTGTCACTTGGTCATAGGCAGCTTATGTCAAACCTCTGTGAGCTCCTGATATCTTTTGTGGAAGCCAACATGTCGGTTAGTCATTCTAGTATAGGGATAAGTGAAACTGTCGCCATTATTTATTTGTTGCACAAAAAACTAAAGACAATAGAGATATGTTAGCATGTTTTGATCAGGATCTTAGAACAGTGTCTATAAAAAGCATAAAATGTCTGAATTTGTGCCAAAGTATAATCAGTTTATGCTAACACGTGATCAGCAGCATACTGAGTTGAACATTATACCGTTGAAGAGGAAAGAGAGAAATGTACGGGCCCCAAAAATTAGAAAACATAATGAAGTCAGTAAAAGGATGGTACCTTAAACAGCAATAGCAACATCTCAAGAATTAGGAGAACACATGGCATCTGCATCACTGAAGGCAATTGTGGTTTCTCATGGGCAGAAGCACTAACATAGATAGTGGTGATGGAGGTGTTGGAGGTAGAATGAGCAGAGATGGTGATGGAGCCTGTTGCATGAATATGGGTTATTAACTGATACCCAAGAACATAATCTAGCTCAAAGGAGTCATTCCAGTGCAGGTGAGATTGTTTCAGCCTACTTGCAGGATAGCTGTGTTCTTGGCAGAAATGATGAACTACTGGAGTACTGACAAACAACAAAAACAAGCAAGCCTCAGAAGAATATGGTACATGTACAACTAACAGGCACAATGATGATGAGTAGGGATTTGTATAGTTGTCAGGCCAGGGTAAGCCACCTGAAAGGAACAGTGCTATCATTACATTTATTCACTCTCTCAAGTGCCACAACACCAACATCTGCACCAACCACATTTAAACTACATTTTATTTTCACATTATCTATATATCATAAATTTGTTTTCAGGCTTATAAGGCAATCCTTAATAACTATTGAATGTAAACTTAATTAAACAAAAAGAAAGGCATGAGAAAAAATGTTTATAGGCGCTTACATACCAATGCTAACCTTGACTAAAATGCTGAGTAGGCTTGCACAATGTTCAGAAGTCCATAGAGCCATATTGGAGAATTTAAAGGGATAGAAAGACTGCGAACGATAGACAATTTTAAGTATGAGGCACTATGGCCAGTAAGGAAAGATGGAGGGGTGCTGCTGCTGTGGAGAAGGATTCTTCCATGACGAGCAACAACAGTGAGTGTTAAATCCCAGAGAGCTACACGCAGTCTTCCCAGGGCAGTAGTGCTGTCATTGGTGGTGGCTGGCAAAGATACCCTGCATATTGTTACTGATAGTGGGGCAAGCATGACATTGTTCTTGGAGATGACAAATGAAGAATGGATGATAGATCTAGAGGGAATTAATATCACTCTCTTCCACCCCACCCCAGTACTACTGAAATTATGTCATTAGCTGCAAGTTTTGTTCCTGCTGCTGAACTGTCTCTATTTACCATCAGTGATGATCATTTGTCACAGCAGGAGAATAAGAAAAAAATTATCCTCATCAGGCTGCTGCTCATGCATCTACCTTGTCCGCTATGGGTGCAAGTGTTGGTGTTGGGAGTGGTGGTGAGCAAAGATACTGATAGATTTCCACCTAGTGGTGGTGACAGTGGGAAAGCAGTGGTGGAAGATGATGTTCCACTTTCTAGTACTAGAACAGCCAAATCCCTCTTCAGCTTTCCCAGCCATGAAATCATGAGTATGGGATTATTTTACTTTGGGGACAGGAACTATTCAGTACTCAGCATTCGCTTTATGTACAATATGAATGGTAGTGTTGTGGACATCAATAGAATACAGGGCATAAGGTAGCATCTACAGATAGAACACCCTGCTGAATATGCCAAAATGATAACTGAGGGAAGGTGCACTATTTTGAAAGTGTAGAGTAAGTCAATCACCCACCCATCATGGCTTGAATGGCTTACCGTGTTTGAAAAAATGCCATTGGGTGTTTATTTTAGCGACGGGGCCAATTGAATCAAGGCCTAGATGTGTAACGACCTTCAGTAATAGAATCTTTCCTAAAAATTCACAGGGCTGAGGAGAAGATAGTAATAGTGTTGTAGATGTCTAAGACAGTGGAAAAACATTCTCATCACTAACAATAACACCTATGTTACCAATTGCTTTTATGCTGTGCATAGCATGGATGCAGATGACGCTGAGTTAATTGGAAATGACAAGAGTCTTATAGTACCCACACTGTCAGATCTACCTCAACCACCTCCAGCACCACCACCAGTACAAGTCATGTTATGAAAACAACTAAGGTGTACAATTCTGCTGCGTGATGTCAACCCACACTACATTCTTAGAAACATAGTCCAAAAGTATGGAGAGAGAGTTCTTTAAGGAGGACAAAAAATGCACAAAAATGCCACAAAAGTACAACTATGGGATGACAAAATTGCCAAAATGTTGGCAGTTGAGATGGTGTCCTTTTATTTTTGATAAAAATAGAACTTTTAAAGAAAGGACGTCAGGTGTTCCCCCTGATGGCTTATCTAAAGCCAGTGTTGTTTTTCAAGAACAGCTGTGTCAGAGTTGTACAAGCAGGTGGTCAGTGTGGTGGGAAAAGGAACCCAGCCTGACAATTCTTTTCAAGGTTCATATTGCTGTAGGACTCAGCCTGCTAACACATTTTACTTTCAACTGTGGATTTCTCCACTTTCAGCACTGAGCAGCAGTATTGCCACATGGATTCTGATTCCTGATGCTGACTCCTAGGAGAGAGAGCAGTCAATGCAGTCATTCCTGATTATCCCACCAGCTGTCAAACAGGCGAAAGCAGCCATTTACAAAAATAAATAAAATAAAATAAATTAAAAAAAAAAGCAATTTTCTTTCAGTATCGCAGTAGTGAAATGGTTAAATACATATTATACACAGGCTCTTGATGGTACCATACTGTTTTTCCTATTTGTGTTTCATTGCTACAAGTCAGATACATCAGGGGCTAAGCCCTTTGGCACTTAAAGCATCAGAGTCAAATGGCTAAATGCATGTTTAAAGTTGCTTACCTCTTTGGAAATAAAGGTTTTAACTACACTGCGGTTTTCTGCAGCGACAATCTGATAATGAGTTAGAGGGTGACAACGTGTTTCTCTAACAATGAAGACTAACTAAACAAATTCAGGGAAAGAAAAGAGTCCTCTGAAAATATAAGGAAGACCCTTAAAGCAGAGGTACACAACCCAGTAAATGTAGCAAAGATGTACAAAATCATTTTATTAAGGCAATATATGTAGAATACAAGAGGACTCATAAAAACACTTAAAAACAAATTGATAGGGGGACTCTCCATTACAACAAACTAGATATGCAGGAATAATAATAATATCCCATACAATGTATAAATAAATACACAATGCAAAATCCAGTTCACATATATACTACCTAAAAGTCTCCTACAAAGAATAATGATGTAAACAAGTGCTACATTGCAAAGACTCAAAAATCTAAAGTGCTAACAGTGCTAAAACCATATTATTCAAACCTAAAGTGCATGTACTTATCCTAAAGTCAAATGTGCAAAAATGGAGTCACGGTAGGAGAACAAGAAGGTAAACTGAGGCCACCCCTATCACACACCACATCACACCCCTATCACACACCACATCACACCCCTATCACACACCACATCACATCCCTATCACACACCACATCACATCCCTATCGCCTAATCGGCTTTGCAATGTAGCACTTGTTTAAATCATTATTCTTTATGGGAGACTTTTAGGTAGTATATATGAGAACTGGATTTTGCATTGTGTATTTATTTATACATTGTATGGGATATTATTATTATTATTGCTGCATATCTAGTTTGTTATAATGGAGAGTCCCCCTATCAATTTGTTTTTTTATGTGTTTTTATGAGTCCTCTTGTATTCTACATATACTGCCTTAATAAAATGATTTTGTACATCTTTGCTACATTTACTGGATTGTGTACCTCTGCTTTAAGGGTCTTCCTTATATTTTCAGTGGGCTCTTTTCTTTCTCTGAATTTGTTTAGTTAGTCTTCCTGTTACCCCAGAGGGAACCAGACTATTAAGTGTTTATGACCCAGTGTTACTATATACCTAGTGCTGGCCTGTTTTGTCTCTAACAATGAAGGCAACCATCTCAAATGCTTGGCAGCTTCATTGCATACATATAAACAGGTAATTTTTAGTGATGAGCGAGCATGCTCGGCCGAAGCTCGGTTCGGCTCGAGCATCGCTCTGCTCGGCACATTGGCGCAGCCAATAAACGTGCGGGGAGGCTCTGACATCAGTGTAATGCCAGCAGCCATGTTGGCTGCTGGCATTACACTGATTGGCTGGCCAGAACCCGTGATCGGGTGCTGTATAGCACCTGACCAGCGAGTTCGGCTCAGTCTTAGCCAGGGAGAGATGAGGATAGGAAGGGAAAGTCAGTGTAGGGAGAAGAAAAGTGTGTTTGAACAACATAAAGACCCAAAAGTCCTTTTTAGGACTATTGTGTGTGGGGGCAGCAGTTATATTTTGTTTGGGGGGGCAGAGATTTAAAAAAAAAAATGTCACATATTCCGTTCACTGTGCCTAGCCGCAGATTAGCAGCACATTCTGTTTAGTGTGCAAAGTTGCAGATCAGCAGCACATTCTGGTTAGTGTGCAAAGTTGCAGATTAGCAGCACATTCTGTTTAGTGTGCAAAGTTGCAGATTAGCAGCACATTCTTTTTAGTGTGCAAAGTTGCAGATTAGCAGCACATTCTGTTTAGTTTGCAAAGTGTAAAAAATAAAAGTCACATATTCCGTTCACTGTGCCTAGCCGCAGATTAGCAGCACATTCTGTTTAGTGTGCAAAGTTGCAGATTAGCAGCACATTCTGTTTAGTGTGCAAAGTGTAAAAAATAAAAGTCACATATTCCGTTCACTGTGCCTAGCCGCAGATAAGCAGCACATTCTGTTTAGTGTGCAAAGTTGCAGATTAGCAGCACATTCTGTTTAGTGTGCAAAGTGTAAAAAATAAAAGTCACATATTCCGTTCACTGTGCCTAGCCGCAGATAAGCAGCACATTCTGTTTAGTGTGCAAAGTTGCAGATTAGCAGCACATTCTGTTTAGTGTGCAAAGTGTAAAAAATAAAAGTCACATATTCCGTTCACTGTGCCTAGCCGCAGATAAGCAGCACATTCTGTTTAGTGTGCAAAGTTGCAGATTAGCAGCACATTCTGTTTAGTGTGCACAGTGTAAAAAATAAAAGTCACATATTCCGTTCACTGTGCCTAGCCGCAGATAAGCAGCACATTCTGTTTAGTGTGCAAAGTTGCAGATTAGCAGCACATTCTGTTTAGTGTGCAAAGTGTAAAAAATAAAAGTCACATATTCCGTTCACTGTGCCTAGCCGCAGATAAGCAGCACATTCTGTTTAGTGTGCAAAGTTGCAGATTAGCAGCACATTCTGTTTAGTGTGCAAAGTGTAAAAAATAAAAGTCACATATTCCGTTCACTGTGCCTAGCCGCAGATAAGCAGCACATTCTGTTTAGTGTGCAAAGTTGCAGATTAGCAGCACATTCTGTTTAGTGTGCAAAGTGTAAAAAATAAAAGTCACATATTCCGTTCACTGTGCCTAGCCGCAGATAAGCAGCACATTCTGTTTAGTGTGCAAAGTTGCAGATTAGCAGCACATTCTGTTTAGTGTGCAAAGTGTAAAAAATAAAAGTCACATATTCCGTTCACTGTGCCTAGCCGCAGATAAGCAGCACATTCTGTTTAGTGTGCAAAGTGTAAAAAATAAAAGTCACATATTCCGTTCACTGTGCCTAGCCGCAGATAAGCAGCACATTCTGTTTAGTGTGCAAAGTTGCAGATTAGCAGCACATTCTGTTTAGTGTGCAAAGTGTAAAAAATAAAAGTCACATATTCCGTTCACTGTGCCTAGCCGCAGATAAGCAGCACATTCTGTTTAGTGTGCAAAGTTGCAGATTAGCAGCACATTCTGTTTAGTGTGCAAAGTATAAAAAATAAAAGTCACATATTCCGTTCACTGTGCCTAGCCGCAGATTAGTAGCACATTCTGTTTAGTGTGCAAAGTTGCAGATTAGCAGCACATTCTGTTTAGTGTGCAAAGTGTACAAAATAAAAGTCACATATTCCGTTCACTGTGCCTAGCCGCAGATAAGCAGCACATTCTGTTTAGTGTGCAAAGTTGCAGATTAGCAGCACATTCTGTTTAGTGTGCAAAGTGTAAAAAATAAAAGTCACATATTCCGTTCACTGTGCCTAGCCGCAGATAAGCAGCACATTCTGTTTAGTGTGCAAAGTTGCAGATTAGCAGCACATTCTGTTTAGTGTGCAAAGTGTAAAAAATAAAAGTCACATATTCCGTTCACTGTGCCTAGCCGCAGATAAGCAGCACATTCTGTTTAGTGTGCAAAGTTGCAGATTAGCAGCACATTCTGTTTAGTGTGCAAAGTGTAAAAAATAAAAGTCACATATTCCGTTCACTGTGCCTAGCCGCAGATAAGCAGCACATTCTGTTTAGTGTGCAAAGTTGCAGATTAGCAGCACATTCTGTTTAGTGTGCAAAGTGTAAAAAATAAAAGTCACATATTCCGTTCACTGTGCCTAGCCGCAGATAAGCAGCACATTCTGTTTAGTGTGCAAAGTTGCAGATTAGCAGCACATATTCCGTGTAATATGAAGAAGGCGGGTAAAAAGGGACGGGGAAGTGGACGTGATCCTGATAGTTCAGGGCGCGGGTCAGGACGCGTAGAAACTGTGCCTGGTGCCAGAGCACAAGAAAGAAAGACATCCACCATACCTAGCTTCATGTCTCAGTTTACAGGGCGTCACAGGACATCACTCTCGAGGTCAGACCACTGCGAACAGGTGGTCGGTTGGATTTCAGCTGATACTGCTTCCAGTCGGTTAAGCACCACCCTGTCTTCCACCAAGTCCACTCTCAGTAGCCAAGAGTCTGGTCAACATAATCCTCACCCTGATCATCCTTCCTCCCACCATAGAGGGTCTGGCCAAAGAAGTGATCCCACACTGGGATATAGTGAGGAGCTTGTCTCATCACCAATCCTTCATTTGAACCTCTCTCCAAGCACGCTTGCAGAGGAACATGACATCTTGTGCCCTGTTTCACAACCTCTAGAGGGTACCCATTCACAAGAAGATGACAGAGGGGAACGGCATTTAAGGTCAAAGGAAGTGGATGATGATGATGAGACACAGTTGCCATCAAATCAACCACTATTACTGTCTCAAGACCTTGATGAGGAGGATGATACACAGTTGTCAATGACTGAGTATGTGGTGGGATCAAGAAATGAGGAGGATGATCAGAGTGAGGAAGTGGAGGAGGACTTGGTGGACGATGAGGTGACTGACCCCACCTGGGAAGGTGGAGAGCCGAGCGATGACAGCAGTCCTGAGGGTGAGCCATCTGCAGCACCGCAACAGGCTGAAGAGGCAGTGGTGTGGCTAAAGAAAGAAGGCGGACCGCACCAAACCGGCCCGCAAATGTTCCACGGAGCACCCCCTTGCGTAAATCTCCCTTGCCAAGGGCTAGGTGTTCCGCGGCGTTTTTTTAAGGAAAGTGCGGACGACAAAAAAATTGTAGTTTGCAACCTGTGCCACACCAGAATGAGCCGAGGCATGAACACTAGAATCCTCACCACCACCAGCATGATCCGACACATGGCATCCAAGCACCGTAATAAGTGGGAGGAACGCCCGGATCGCCAATCTGTGTCTGCAGGCCACACCACTGCCTCCTCTTCCCCTGTTTTCGGTGCCGGCCAATCGCCTGTCGAAGGCGCAGGCCCGCATACCTCCCGCCCTGCACCTGTACCATCTGAAGCACCATCAGCGACCACATCCACTTCCCTGTCCCAGCGCAGCATCCAAATGTTGTTACCCCAGGCATTTGAGCGCAAGCGAAAATACCCAGCCACCCACCCACAGGCCATAGCACTAACCTCACACCTTTCCAAATTACTGGCCATCGAAATGCTGCCATTTAGGCTTGTGGAGACTGAGTCCTTCCGCAGCCTGATGGCAGCAGCTGTCCCTCGGTACGCAGTCCCCAGCCGCCACTACTTTTCCCGGTGTGCCGTCCCCGCCTTACACCACCATGTGTCCCGTAACATCACCCGTGCCCTGACCAACGCAGTTACTGGGAAGGTCCACTTAACGACTGACACATGGACAAGTGCTTGTGGCCAGGGACGCTACATTTCCCTGACGGCACACTGGGTGAATGTCGTGGAGGCTGGGAGCGACTCAGACCCTGGGATGGCACAGGTGCTACCCACGCCGAGGATTGCGGGCCCTACCTCCATCAGGGTTTCCGCCAGCACCTACGTTATTGGCTCCTCCTCCTCCGTTTCCACCTCCGAATTCTCTGCGCGCAGCGCCACTCACCCATCAGCCGGTAGCTGGAAGCAGTGTAGCACTGCAGTGGGGAAGCGTCAACAGGTCGTGCTGAAGCTGATCTGCCTTGGGGACAAACAGCACACGGCCTCAGAGCTGTTGCAGGGGATTAGTCACCAGACCGAGCAGTGGCTCTCGCCACTCAACCTGCAACCAGGCATGGTTGTGTGTGATAATGGGCGTAACTTGGTGGCGGCTTTGGAGCTCGGCAAGCTCACACACGTACCATGCCTAGCGCATGTATTTAATTTAGTGGTTCAGCGATTTCTAAAAACCTACCCCAATTTGCATGATCTCTTGACCAAGGTGCGCCGCGTGTGTGCACATTTCCGTAAGTCATCAACAGCTTCAGCCGTCCTGTTGAAGCTGCAGCAGCGCTTACAATTGCCAGCTCACCGGCTGCTGTGTGACGTGAGCACGCGCTGGAACTCCACCTTCCACATGTTGGCCCGGCTTTGTGAGCAGCAGAGGGCAGTAGTGGAGTACCAGCTGTTACACGGTCGTCGCCTCTCCGTTCAACTTCCTCTAATCAGAAGTGAGGAGTGGGAATGGATGTCAGACCTCTGTGAGGTTTTACGCAATTTTGAGGAATCGACACAGATGGTGAGCGGCGATAACGCTATTATCAGTGTAACCATCCCACTTCTGTGTCTACTGAAACGCTCGCTGCTCACAATTAAAACCGACGCTTTGCATGTGGAAGAGGTGGAAATGCGGGAGGAAGAGCTTACACAAGGTGATAGCCAGAGCACCCTCACTTCGTCTTCTCAGCGACAATTGGAGGAGGCGGAGGAGGAGGAGGAGGAGGAGGAAGACACGGTTGCCTCCGCTACAGAGGGTAGCCATGGAACTTTAGTTCCATCTCTTCAGCGTGGGTGGGCAGAAGAGGAGGAAGAGGATGAGGAGATTGAGAGTCATCCTCCTGGTGAGGACAGCGAAATCTTGCCTGTTGGTACTCTGGCACACATGGCTGACTTTATGTTAGGCTGCCTTTCCCGTGACCCACGCGTTATACGCATTTTAGACAACACGGATTACTGGGTGTTCACCCTTCTGGACCCCCGCTACAAAGAGAATTTCTCATCTCTCATTCCTCCGGTGGAGAGGACAAGCAAAATGGTGCAATACCAGAAGGTTCTTGTTGAAAAATTGCTCCAAAATTTTCCATCTGACAACGCTGGCGGCAGAGTACGTGCTACCTTGGCCAACCGAGAAGGGGAGAAAAGGGGAGCACACAGCAGTTCCGACAAAGGCAGGGCAACACTCTCCAAGGCGTGGGACACCTTCATGACACCCCGCCAGCACCCTCACCCTGATGCGCAGCCTAGTGTCACAAGGAGGGAAAAGTTTTGGAAGATGGTGAAGGAGTACGTAGCAGACCGTGTCAGCGTCCTCAATGATCCCTCTGTGCCTTACAACTACTGGGTGTCCAAGCTGGACACGTGGTATGAACTGGCACTCTACGCCTTGGAGGTGCTGGCCTGCCCTGCCGCCAGCGTTCTGTCTGAGCGGGTATTTAGTGCTGCTGGTGGCATCATAACAGATAAGCGTATCCGCCTTTCCACCGAAAATGCTGATAGGTTGACACTTATAAAAATGAACAAGGCCTGGATTTCCCCTGACTTCTCCACTCCACTGGAGGAAAGCCCCGGGTGAACATAAAGTGACTTTATATATGTTATTTACAATGATGGGAATACTCTGTATTCCCATTCACCCCTTCCACCCAAAAAACGGGTATATGGTTGACTCTCTTCCATATACCCTGTGATATAATTTTTGTATAGGGCCAGCTCACCAGCGGGCCCTGTGATATAATTTTTATATAGGGCCAGCTCACCAGCGGGCCCTGTTTGACAACTTTTTGTATAGGTCAGCTCACCAGCGGGCCTTCTTATATAATGTTTTATTGGGTCAGCTGTCTAGCGGGCCCTCTCATATAATGTTTTATAGCGTCAGCTCACTAGCGGGCCTTCGCATATAATGTTTAGGATGGTCAGCTCCGCAGCAGACCCTCACCCATAATGTTTTAGATGGTCGGCTCAGCGCACGTTTCCCTCTTAATCATGGCCCCAGTTCAGAAAAATCGAGGAAATTTTTTGCAGAATTTGCCTCTGCGCACGTTTCCCTCTTAATCATGGCCCCAGTTCCGAAAAATCGAGGAAATTTTTTGCAGAATTTGCCTCTGCGCACGTTTCCCTCTTAATCATGGCCCCAGTTCAGAAAAATCGATTAAATTTTTTGCAGAATTTGCCTCTGCGCACGTTTCCCTCTTAATCATGGCCCCAGTTCCGAAAAATCGAGGACATTTTTTGCAGAATTTGCCTCTGCGCACGTTTCCCTCTTAATCATGGCCCCAGTTCCGAAAAATCGATGAAATTTTTTGCAGAATTTGCAGATGATATACAAGTAAATATACAGCAAATACTGTTTGGTAACAATTTTTTGCCTAAAGTCGTTTTTATCTTCCTTTTTGTGTGTTTTACGGTCAGTCTGTAAAAATGGCGTACTACGGGCGAAACATCGTTCCTAGCAGCGACGTTGGAGTCCAAGATGCATCCAGACATCCTCCCTATGCTGTCCCTGAACCATTTCTGTGGTGTTTCCATCATTTTCTGCCCTTTTCCTATGGACCAGGCACCCTCCCCTCATCAGAGCAGGGGGTTCCTGGTGTAATGCTCGAGTCCTCCCATTGACTTCAGAGCACCCGAACACCCGAGCATTGGGGTGCTCGATCATCACTAGTAATTTTTAATGTTTTAATGGTGTATAGGAAGATATGAGGGTTTGTTTTGAAAGTGTCATAGTCCAGTCCAGAGATTACTGGTTGCCGTAACTGTGGCCTGATCCAGGACTCAGTCCAGATCTTGCTATCACCTGGCTTCCTTTATAGAGTTGCCTCTTTCTTGCAATGATGCTTGCTCAAAACTTCCTGTTTGGCCTTGTTCTGTGTATACTTGTTGTGCCTGCTCTCCAGTTACTTACTGGCTTTTGCTTCTAAGTACTGACCATACTTTTGGTTCTGACAATGCTTTTGTTAGCTGCTTGTTCTTTTATTGATCCACTGTTGATAGTCCATTACTGCTCCAGACCACAGTGTTGTATGCTGCTTGTTCCGGTATTGATCTACTGTTGAAGAAATAAGTCTGCTGTAAAACCAGTCCTGTTCCCTACCACAGTATTGTTTGTTGCTTGTCCTTGCTTTGACTCACTGTTGCCAAACCAGTCATGTTCCAGACCACTGTATTGTTTGCTGCTTGTTCCTGCATGTATTGATACACTGTTGTTGAACCAGTCCTTTCACCAAGCAGTCCTGTAGCTGAGTCAGTGCACTTCTTGTCCATATTATTGTTTGCTCCCAAATTGATCTGCTGTTGCTGAACCAGTTCTGTTAAAAAAACATTTATTTCTGAATCAGTCCATGTCCTGTCCACAGCATTGTTTGCTGCTTTCTCCTGCATGTATCTGCTGTTACTGAACTGTTTTTATCTTTGCAGTCTCATTGCTTGTTGCATTTTTGGCTGTGGCTGCTGAATCAGACCTGTTCCAGCTGTGCTGCTCTTGTTGATTTCCTCTACTCTTCCACCAGTGTTCTGTACCTGTTCTACAGCTTGTCACCAGAGAGACCTATTTTCATCCAGTTCCTGCATTGCAGCTTGACTCCAGCTCCTCCTAGTGTTCGGTACCTGTACTTCAGTCAGTCTTAATTATCTTTTCTAGTCTGGTTTGTCTCTGCCTGACAATAGTCTTTAGAAAGCTACTTGTGACCATCTCTACAGACTCTGCCCAGTCATCCAGAACATAGTCTGGCTCAACTGGTCAATACAATCCAGTCTTGCAATTCACACTTTACCTAGCATTGCAGACTGCTCAATGGTCTGTCAGTGTTCTCTAGGTCTGCTCTCTAGCACCATTCCCCAGTGTCTGGCAGCTAACAGTGGCAGTTCTAGTTACTCTTGGATTATAGACAGATGTTGGGGCAGCAATATGTCTTCAAACTGTCTAAATTGTTTTAAGGTGGGAGTTTCCCATTAGGCAGTGTAACGGAAGCTAGGAAGGGACCGCGTCGCCTTCCGCCGTCGTTCCCGGGTCTCTCCCTCTCGACACCAGATAAGCGCCGTCGGATGCACCGGTTGAAGTATGGACGGTCTCTGAACCAGTAGCAGGATCGCTGGAAGCAGAGAAACATGGGCAGTAGAGAGTGAGACATCTTCTCCCAGTCAAAGGATCACTGGAAGATGTCGCAGGAACACAAGGATGAGAAGATGGAGTCCACGTCACCGCCTGACAGCATACGAAGTTGAGTCGCAGGAAGCTGGCAGCAGGCAGTTGACGATTCAGGATACTTGGCGCAGATGGGTATCAGAGTGGACACTTTAGACCATAAGCAATACAAGACTCCAGGACTCCTTGTTCACTCAGAGTAAGACTGACTTTATTGTACAAAACCACACATATTTATATAGATCAGCTACATTGGAATACATTGGCCAACCAGATATAATAGGGTGAGGGGCAGAGATAATACAATCCAAACATAAGACAAGGAACCAGTAGCAAATGGTAAGGGCTGACACAATGGGAGCATTCACAGAGGTAATCAACTCACAACATATAATACAAAGGACTGACAACAGAGTTTCAGGTTATACAATGGGTGACTCACAGACTAAGCTGCATGAATGGATTAACACACAGCAGGGGGTCTCAATACATCTTACAATACACAATACAATGGCTTGAGGGACTGCAATACACATTCAAAGAATTAACCCCTCACTGCCCCTTCCCTTGGAAGCAAGCCAGCAATCTAACGCAGGGCAGTTTTGTGTAATACAGTACATTAGACCCATTCATATAAAGTCTATCAAAAGTCTTTTTTAGTGCACAACCAGGGCAAAATGTCCACAGTCTTTGGATAAATAGTTCTAGGGCCAGACAAGGGCTCAAGTAACGGGTAGGATCCGTTACAGGCTGCAACAGACAATTTGAAATAAGTTTAAAGTAAGAATCCATGCACTGGCAGTTTTAGAACTTATGGCATAATGGGTCATTTGTACAAAAGTGGAGTTCTTTAAAATATGTTTAGCAACTTGAATTACATTTATACAGCCTTACCTAACTTAGTTTCTTCTGTGGAAAATCAATGTTTTTTGGTAAACCAATTAACCCTTTGAGTGCCAGAGGAGTACGAAACACATTGCAAAGCAATGCATTTTGTACCCCCATGGCACTCAAAGGGTAAATGCTAATTTGAGTCAGGGCTGAAGCCCAAAATAACAATAATCATTTAAAGAAGCAATTAATATTTGTTATAAAAACATACAATGTAGGCATTTTCATTTTAAGTATAACAAGAGTGGTTACTGGGGCATTGTATATTCTAAAGTGGATACAGATCAGGGCTCTCACAGTTCATCCTCAGGTACCACCAACAGGTCAGGATGTAAGGATTTCTGTGATGGAGCACGGGTGAGTCAATCAAAATGAATGAACCACTGATTAACTCACCTGTGGGGGAAATCCTTAACTTTGAGTGCTTTGCAATGTGCTGTGTACCCCTCTGGCACACAAAGGGTTAAATCCTAGCCCTTCAGAGGCCCTTGTGGAATGAACTTGGACAGACCTGATATAGATGAAAGAGTTTTATTTTATATTAAACTGTTAGTAACAGTGCTACCTGGTGTTCAATTATTCTATTGCATTCTATGGGAGAAGTATGCCATTGTCTATAGCTCCCAAAAGAATGTGATGGTAACAGTTCCACCTCTTTGTGACGGTTTATACTCACAGAGAGGTACTCCTGCTTTACTCGCCTGTGATAGCCCTACAGCATGTTTTCTTTTCATAATAATCTTTACTGATTCTTTAACCCTTAAGTGTCATATTTTGGATACCTCTCTAGCACTCAAAGGGTTGCAGTTTTTCAAATGTAAATACTTCTCGTTTTAATCTATAAGGTATAGGCCTGTAACCCTATCATATGACAGTCACTCTTTTCTGTCCATACCATTAGCATTACTTTAAGGGACATTACTTACTTGTTTAACCCTCTGAGTTCCAGAGAGGTATCCAATGCATTGCTATGCAATGCTTTGGCTACCTCTCTGGCTGTCAAAAGGTTAAAATGACTTAATTATGAATACAGAGTATTCAGTTTCAGCACTGTGGGTAATTTATTGCCACTTTAAAAGGACAGTGATGTCCCATAAAAATATTTTCTAGTTTTGTAGAGGTAAAAATAATAAACTACGTGCTACAAATCCTATCTCTCAAACCGCTATGAAAGTTCCTCCCTCCATCCCCTTCTCCTGACGTCAGCTGTAAACCTGACAGCAGGAGATTCGAGTCGTACGACTCAAGAAGGCTCTCCAGCAGAGCCAAAATTGCGATATTTAAAGTGTAACTACCACCGCATAGTAAGTTTACCCTAAATAACTCCCCATCTGGTGACTCGCTGCTTAGTAGCGCTAGTTGCCAGAATTATTACCTTATTAAATAGATTTCTCCTTTCTTTCCTGGCTGACAGGCAGGACGGATCGCATACATCTTGCCATAGTGATGTCCGCGCACCTGCTCTGTCAGTCCCAGCTGACTCTATGAGGCGTTGCCAGGAGCCATCCAGCTCCAGAAGGGACTGACAGCGCAGGCACACAGACGTCACTATGGCAAGATGTCCGCACTCCATCCTGCCTGTCAGCCAGGAAGAAAGAAGAAATCTATTTAATATGGTAATAATTCTGGCTACTAGCGCTACTAAGCAGCTAGACACCAGATGGGGAGTTATTTAAGATAAACTTGTTATGCAGTGGTAGTTTTGTTTTAAAAATAATTACTTCATTGTAACGGTCTACAGTGTGCTTGCAAACCAGGCACACTTTGTAGACCTTTCCAATGAAGTAATTCTTTTGAAATAACGCGATTTCGGCTCTGCTGCAGAACAGCCGGCTGGTCCCAGGACCAGGATCTCCTGCTGTCAGCTAGACGCTGACATCAGGAGAAGGGAAGGGAGGGAAGAACTTTCAATGCAACCCCTATGGTTTGAGAGATAGGATTTATGGCATGTAGTTTATTGTTTTATCCTCTACAAAACTAAAAGTTTTTTTATGGGACACTAGTGCCCCTTTAATAACTAGATGCCAGTATGTCATTAAAGGATTAAAGTCTCTGTAATAATATAAAATCAGAAGCGATAGTAACATTTGGTACTAGATTCATCAAACACGAGAATCCACTTCTGTTTAGAATTTTTTCTCTTTTTGGTATAAATGCAATGTTTCAGGTTATTCCCTCCTTTTGCTTTGGATTTATAATCAAAATGACTGAGCAAATGATTGTGACACTCATTCAAAAGCATGAATATCCAAAACAAATGAAACGTGACACCACTGGAAGAAGACAAGACTTCCCTCTAATCCTATTGATTATGCCAGGCCAGGTTTGTCAGCAGTACACATTGCTTAGTGATACATAGAAGAAAATTGATAAAATTACTTTACTTAATAAAAGCCTAAAACATAGGTTAACTGCTTTTGAGGAATTAGTTTGACAGTTGTGATTGGTTATTTTGTAATCAAAATTATTTTTTGCTTCGCCTGTGCCTCCACCACCTGTAGTGTAACTAATCATAGCCCATCATCATTACACATGGGTACCCCTTGTCATCACCATTCTCAAGTGACAAGACTGTTGTCTCTCTCACTACTACCCAGGGGCTATCTTTGAGCATCATACAAATAGTTGGAGCCATACTCAAAGACTAGCATTATGCTGATTTATTATAAAAATAACATATGGTGAGGGTACAAGTAACAACAAAATATTAAGGACACAGGACTGAATTGATAAAGTTCAACTATGCACATGAAATATGTTAGTTATTTGTTCTCCAGGCATTTTGTTATGACTTTTACTCATGCCATATGCTGTTGCAAAAAATGTCTTTGGTGTCAGTCTGAGTGCATTTCTGGCTTTTTTAATGTATGCATTCTGGATGATGGCAAACATCCATAGAGCTTGCACAATAGGTAGTAACTCAGCTAAGTGCGTGGACAGGGGTTGGCTAACAGGCTGAACTCTAATGTGCATGTGTAGATTGAACTTCTTTCTCCAGACATTGCAAATATATATTAGTGACACATATGTCAAAGTTCGGCATGCATCTGAATTTTGCAGCTTTAGAAGGGCCAAATCATGTTTTGCGAACTGGGTAGGTTACCACATATTTCGGTAATATATATTTTCTTTTGGGTTTTTTTTTCCTATTTTGTGTGGTTTTTTTTGTTTTTGTTTGTTTTTTGTCTTCTGAACCTCATGTCTGCTCCCATGCATACATAAACTCACACATATAGTTGCAATCAAACTAACCATCTGAATCTTGAACTTCACACTCAATAAACTTGCAATTCAGTTTTCAGAAACTGCAAAGTCCCAAACAAACTGACTTGCAAACCAATCAATGGCAGTCAGGTTTGTATAACTGTTTTGCCTGTCAACTAGAACACCTTGCTCTGCCACTCCTCATAACTGCATGGAGGGACAGTTACCACTTGCAGTGAATGTCAAATGGTCAAATAAATAAATGATTTAATACATACATTGACCGTATTTGATCAAAATCTAAACTGAACCTCTACAGTAGGTTGGGGTCTCCCTGCTTCCTGATAGCCCTCCTGCCTTCACCATGCTCTCCAGCCTGCCACTAGTGCAGTCAGTATTAGAGATCTGAGTAATGCCCTGTTGGCTTGATTTAATGCTCCATATTGGTCTCCTGTAATCCGTTATTGCAAAGTTGGTCTCATGTAATACTCTGATAATCTAATGTAACTATACATTTTTCTGCCAGTTTATAGTGCATTACCCTGATGGTCTCTTGTGCAGCCCAACCACACAAGAATTTCTGATCGTGAGTCCCCCTATAGAAAAAAATCTGGGTGCTTCTGTATAAATGATATATATCAACATACTATGGTAAATATACATAACGTCAAAGATTAATGTATTTCTATACACACTGTGACAAGATCTGATCAGCTACCCCCTCATCCCCCCAGAGGACATAGGACGTTATGTAGAGTGGTGTTTGAAACCTACCTATAGACTTAGGGTTGGGACTGGAGTTCTCTGTAGATGTTTACCAGGTTGTATTGTAATGGCAGTGGGGAAACAGAGCACCTATTAAATAAAGGTCAAGTTCACTATTATTCAATGTCCAGTTCCAGTATTGTGTGATATATCATTGTGCAGCTTATGACATCCCCTACACACACACACACACACACTCACATGCATATGCAAACTCATGCACATCCAAGCACACTTCTGAAGGTGTCCTGCCATGGTGGCTCCAGGTTCAGCACTATGGCCAGTGTATAAAAATGTTGAATAGCAATATAATGTCACACTGCTAACATTCAGGAAATACTTTCGATGATATTATGTCATATCAGTGTTATAACTGATGATGTAAATAGCAATATGAGTGATGTTATCAGCAAGGCTATATTTAATGTTAATGATACCTTAAAATTGCAAAGCACTGCATTGCATACCACTCTGGTCCTTTCAGGATTAACAAAAATATTGAATTCTCCTCCACCTTATGTGTTTCTCACTCTTCTATCAGACTCATTCGCAACCTGACAAAGAACTGGTCATCATTTTACTAGTAACAATATATAGTAATGGGGAGAACACAAATGAAAAGAAGCACATTGTTATTTGAATCGGAGATTAGGATTTCAACACTGTTCCATCACATGATGAAACAAATGGGTAAGCTTCTTTGTAACAGAGACCCTTTTCCATGCTTGAAAATATGACCTGACAAGTTTTTATAATGTTGTTTTCTTATCAGATGGAGCTAGAAAAAAGAATGTCCCTATGAATTAGATTTGAGACTAGTGTCTACAATGTCCTCTAATCCATTTATTGCACAATCCCTTTGTCACATCATGTGAGCTATTGCTCTTTAACATTCTAAACCTTCTATGGCTGCTGGGGAAGTTTATAAAGAAAGAATGGAATACAACCCTTGGCATAACGAAAATAAACCTAAGCTCACAGACGTTGCTTTTGTAGTCAAGGCTTAAAAAGGCTGCATTTAGGTAGCTTCATAATATGAAAAGACAGTCTGATTTTGGCCTCTCACATGGTGAGATCACTGCTGTCAGTGCCATTTATTTGCATTCTCTTGTGTTTTCTGCATCTAAAACCCTTTGAATGAAAATGAACCACAGATCCAGTAAAAACACCTGCTTTATGGACATGCCCAATTAACGCCTTGATTTGTGCCTGCCTGTGAGGCCTGGTTGGTGAGACTTTGAGCTGTCTGTGTAATTAATTTACATTTCAAGATTCTCTTTCTGGATTTGGCTGAGTAGCATTTTTGGCTATTGCATATAAAATATTAAAAAAGCAAACTACCAATTTACAGCCCAATTTGCAGAGGAATGACAACCATCTGACACTTAAAAGGGTTAATGTAATTTCAAATATTTTGGCTTAACCGCTTAAGCAGCAGGGGCTTGATACTATGCCCCACTGTAAAAAGCAAAACTGGTGATGGTGGTTTTAACAGAACAGTTTGTTATTTTATTAACTGTGCTGTCAAAATTGACCACAGAGTAAAAATGTCCAATAGGTACAAAATATGCACCCATTGGACACAATTAAAAATTATATATTAAAACAATATTGAGCGCTATCTGGGCATGTGGGAAAAAGAACACTCAGAAACTGTATAATATTTAAGTCAACTCTTTTACTGGTATATGTCAATTCTCCGGTCACAAGTGAAGAAGTAACTACAATATCAAAAGGGACAAGAAAAAACAAACCCCTTTATTTTATTATCCAAATATAAATATTAACTGTATCAAAAAAACAAATATCTCCACTACACAAGTTATACATCAATAAAATACATCCCTACTGATTGGGCTGTGGTTATATTCAATGATCAAGCAGATCCTCTGACATTACAAGAAGAATTATATTAGTATGCCTCCAACCGACCCTACCACCTGTCAGACATTAGGTCCCAGATCTGATATATAAATAGAACCCGATAAATCTATGCTGAGGTGTGATGTGTTTTAGTCAACCCTCCAAATACATTTCTAACCCAGTGTCAGCGAGTATCCACCTGCCTCTATATCAACACACCAGAGCAAAATGAGCAAAGGACATATTCATCCTCATCTAACCCCCATATAGGGATGGGCAAAAGTTGCCTGCTTTAAAACTAGCAATTACAATTTTCTTATTTTTCACCCATTGGCCAAAAATTTTTGCCATTTTTTAAATGGCTAGAAAGTGTCCGCTGATTGATTTACATTATTTTTGCATTTCTGCTATAAAAACAGAGATATTTGCGGAAGGCAGACACAATAGAAGCAGCTACAGAAGGAGATAGACTTGTTGTGCTGTTCTGCTGTGATATTTTGGCAAAAGAGGCTCATAGTGAATGCTGTCCAGTCCCCCTAAATCACCCCAAGGGATCTTGGGGAAATTAATGGGAAGGGAGGGAGAAAAGGAAATGGGAAGGGAGGGAGAAAAGGTTAGTACTAGCAAGAGCAGGGTAGGTCAGCTGCCTGTGCCTGCTGCAAGACGTGCTGTCCCTGCTGCCAGTGCCACCATACCATTGCTGTACCTGCAAACACCATTGCTGTACCTGCTGCCAGATGGGCTGCCTCTGCTGCCACCAGCGCTGTACCTCTTTCCACCAATACTTTGCCTTCTGCTAGTGTGTCTTGTAGTATTCAGGAGGAGGGGAGGAGAAAATGATGCCAAGTGTGACAGCAAGGGACCCTAAATCACAGTTGCCATTCCCAAGCAGTCCTGCCAGTGTTAGTACTACTGCTACTAAGGTCCAACAGGTTGTTAGCTTTAGGAGTGAAGGAGGGGGTAATCAACAATATCCTCATATTACTGGTGACTTTGAGACTGAGGAGGAAGACTCTGCGGCTGAACACGGTGTGGTTGGTGTTAGTAGTAGTAGCAGTAATGGTGAAGCACCTGGAGTGGCAGGGGAAACATTTGAGAGCATCTATACTAGCGATCAAGGGAGCTCACACCATTCCTCTGGCTCTGGGAGTCCTCCTCACCTTTCCTTCACTACAGTGTTCAGGTGGAACATGATCGTGAAGAGGCCAGAACTGGTGTTGGGG
Source organism: Rhinophrynus dorsalis (assembly GCA_037306005.1). NCBI lineage: Eukaryota > Metazoa > Chordata > Amphibia > Anura > Rhinophrynidae > Rhinophrynus > Rhinophrynus dorsalis. The sequence goes on from CM074718.1 coordinate 172,488,836, forward strand.
GAGGAGAGCAGGCTCAGAATTAATACCAACACCACCAGTAGGAGCACAGATCAGCTACCTGTGCCTGCTGCTACTGCTGCTAGTGCTAGTCTGCCTTCTTCTTCAGGGCAAAAGGAAATGCCAAGTGTGACAGCACGGGACCCTCTGTCACATTGCTTGTCACCTCCTCCAAGCAGCAGTGAGATGTCTGGAATAGAGCAGCAGCATGTAGGGACTAATAGGGGTGGTGATGATGATGCTGGAGAAGCTGGGGTGGAAGAGACATTGATGGTCTTTTTAGCAGAAACTGAGAAGGAATGGGAGACAGGAATGAGGATGGCATTACCACCACCATTAGTGGTGAGATTTTGGAATTAGAGGAATTTGCAACTGCTCTAATTCTTTCTGATGCTGAGTTGCAAGGGCAGCAGATTGCTGAGGAGCAATCTAGTGTGCCACAGACCACCGTGGACACAGTGGGAATGGGGTCAACAGGTGATGCGGGACTAGGACAGGTTCCATTTTCCAATGCCAGTATCACAGTGCCCGTGCTCCCCTTGCTACTTTCTGTCAGTCTACACTGTGCTTTGCTTCCATTGGCTATTCTGTGTTTGTCCCGCCCAGTATGGCCTTTATATACTGGGCTCTGGCACCCCTCCGGTGCCCTTTCGTGGTGTTCCTGTACCAGTGCTTGTTTCTGCTCAGTGATTCCCAGTGTACTGACTTGGCCTGCCTGACTACTCTGCATCTCGTCTCCTGCCTGTGTACCGACCCAGATTGCCTGACCATTCTTCTGCACCTGCTCCTGTGTACCGACCCGGCTTGGCTAACGTTCCTGCTCCAGTGTACCGACCCAGCTTGGCTGACGTTCTTGCCCCTGTGTACCAACCCGGCTTGGCTGACATTCCTGCTCCGTGATTCGACCTGGCTTGGTTGACGTTCCTGCTTTGGCTGCCTCTGTGTCGCCTTGGCGACATTCCTATCCATCAGGCATTTGAGATGCTTCCGGTTGGTTACGACCTCAGGGCGAGTTGCTCGGTTGCCCAGTCAGTCCGGTCACGGCAGTGTTCAGTTGTGTCTCCGTTACTGCTCCTGCAGAGTGCAAGTGGCCTAGTCTCCGTTACTGCTACGGCAGTGTGCCATTGGCCTTGTTTCGTTTCTGCTCCTGCAGAGCGCAAGTGGCCTAGTCTCCGTTACTGCTATGGCAGTGTGCCATTCGTCTTGTCTCTGTTACTGTTCCTGCAGAGCGCAAGTGGTTCAGTCTCTGTTATTGCTACGGCAGTGTGCCATTCTCCTTGTCTCAGTTACTGCTCCTGCAGAGAGCAAGTGGCCTAGTCTCCATTACTGCTATGGCTGTGTGCTATTGGCCTTGTCTCCGTTACCACTCCTGCAGAGCGCAAGTGGCCTAGTCTCCGTTACTGCTACAGCAGTGTGCTATTGGCCTTGTCTCCATTACCGCTCCTGCAGAGCGCAAGTGGCCTAGTCTCTGTTATTGCTACGGCAGTGTGCCATTCTCCTTGTCTCCGTTACTGCTCCTGCAGAGCGCAAGTGGCCTAGTCTCCAACACTGCTATGGCTGTGTGCTATTGGCCTTGTCTCTGTTACCACTCCTGCAGAGCGCAAGTGGCCTAGTCTCCGTTACTGCTACAGCAGTGTGCTATTGGCCTTGTCTCCATTACCGCTCCTGCAGAGCGCAAGTGGCCTAGTCTCCGTTACTGCTACGGCAGTGTGCCATTGGCCTTGTCTTCGTTACTGCTCCTGCAGAGTGCAAGTGGTCTGTCTCCATTACTGCTACGGCAGTGTGCCATTGGGCTTATCTCCGTTACTGCTCCTGTAGAGCACAAGTGGCCTAGTCTCCGTTACTGCTACGGCAGCGTGCCATTCGCCTTGTCTCCGTAACTGCTTCTGCAGCGTGCAAGTGGCCTGTCTCCGTTACTGCTCCTGCAGAGTGCAAGTGGCCTGACTCCATTACTGCTACGGCAGTGTGCTATTGGTCTTCTCTCCGTTACTGCTCCGGCAGAGTGCAAGTGGCCTGGTCTCCGTTACTGCTACGGCAGTGTCATACGTTGTTCAGTTCCTGATATTACTCTGGCAGTTCACGTTTGTTCTGCTAACCTATTTCTGGGCGTTACGTATCCTTAAGCTCTCTATATTGAGTGAGCTCCATCACAGACCTCTCTTCACATGAGACTGTTTACACTCTTTGAAGACCATTAACCCATGCAGTACCTTTCTCCTGAGAATTCATCGTATTCTGCCTGACCTGTGTCAGTATATGCTGTTATGGACTCTATGGTTATACTGGACCTGTGTAGGCATATGTATATGTAACCTGTCGTGTATCTGTATTATTCTGCTTAAATACTACAGGACCTGTGAGGGTTATTATATTACTGTGATTACAATAAAACTGTGTTTCATCCTAAACCACTGTGTCTGTGTGTCAAACAAACCATTACAGTACGAAAGGGCCATGACCTCAGACAGTAAAGGTGAGGGAAATACACAGAACATCCATTGGAGGATGGATGTACATGAGCAGCGTTTGGACCAGTTGACACTGGCCATACAAACTATTCTTGAGGGCAGGGATCCGGTGGTCTGCCCAGTTTCGACACCGGAGAGTCAATCCTTGACAGCTGTTGCCTCAGTTAAAGGGTTAACTGCCTCTGCTCTGCTACCACTCAGATACGATGGCGAACCCACCCTGTGCACAGGGTTTATTAATCAATTGGAGATATTTCTGGATCTAACCCTTCATTCCTTTCCGAATGACCACAGTAAGGTCGGGTTCACGATATCACTATTGACGGGCAGAGCCCTGGCGTGGGCCAATCCCTTGTGGGAGAATGCTAAACCTTGCACCAGGAACTTCAGGGAGTTTGTACAGACTTTTTGGAGAGTATTTGAAGTTCCTGGTAGAGTCGCCTCTGCTGCCAAATGAATTATGGAGATACAACAGGGCAACCGTACTGTGGGCGAATATGCCATAGAATTCTGTACATTGGCTGCAGAGGTAGGTTGGAACAACAAGGCGTTGGTGGCAGCTTTTGCTCAAGGACTTGCTGACCGTATTAAGGATGAAACGGCAGCTAGAGAAGTGCCTAGTGATTTGGACAAATACATTGATTACGCCATTCTAATTGATTCTCGTATTCGTGAGAGACTTATGGATAAAGACCGTAGGCTACGGCCTAGAAACAGTGGGAAAAACAGTTTTTTGATCCCACCCATGCCTCCCATACCTCCTGATCGTATACAGGAATCCTGTGAACCAATGCAACTTGGGTTCACCAAACTATCTAAGGAAGAACGGGTACACCGCAGGAGGCAGGGGTTATGCAGAAACCCACAATCCAGGTGGTATTTTCATGGGCAGAACACTCAGTGGAGGTTCTGGCCCTGGTTGATTCCGGCACGGCTGGTTACTTCATGGACAGTTCATTTGGTGCGTTACATAAGATTCCGTTGGTCAGGAGGGAATCTCCCTTAGCCATTGAGGCCATTGATGGCAGAATGTTAGAACCAGCTCAGATAACTATGGAAACTATTCCGCTTTCTATGACTATTGGGGCTTTCCACGCGGAGAAACAGCGATTTCAGATAATCCATTCTCCTCATCATGCAGTCATTCTGGGGTTCCCATGGTTACATTTGCATAATCCCCAGTTTGACTGGCAGATTTGTGAGATCACGTCTTGGTCCGAGTACTGTATGGAGCATTGTGTGACTCATCCAGTTAAGATTTTGTGTACCTCTCCCTCCGTGCCAGCCGAATACCACCAATTCAGTGAAGTTTTTAGTAAGGGAGAGGCTAGCACATTGCCCAAACATAGGGCATACGATTGCGCCATTGATTTGCCCCCTGGGGTTGTGCCCCCTAGGGGCCGCACGTACCCACTGTCGTGCGAGGAAAATTGGGCCATGGAGGAATACATTGACGATGCCCTTAAAAGAGGGATTATTAGAAAGTCTACCTCACCTGCTGGTGCTGGTTTCTTTTTTGTGAAAAAGAAGAATGGCGAGTTAAGGCCTTGTACCGATTACTGGGGATTATATAAAATTATGTCCAAGAATGCCTACCCCATACTACTCATTACTTTACTATTTGACTGGTTAAAAGGTTCTTCCATTTTTACTAAATTAGATCTATGGGCTGCCTATAACCTGATCAGAATAAGAGCTGGAGATGAGTGGAAAATGGCATTTAATACCAGATCTGGGCATTATGAATACCTAGTCATGCCATTTGGCCTCTGTAACGTACCCGCTGTATTTCAAGAATTTATTAACGATATCCTCCGTGATATTCTACAGTCCTGTGTAGTAGTCTACCTTGATGACATACTCATACACTCAGTTAATCTGTCTCAACACATCAAGGATGTGTCAGAGGTCTTGCTTCGTTTACGCAAGAATAAACTATTCTGTAAAATGAAGTGCGAGTTTCACAGGTCCAAAGTGCCTTTCTTGAGTTTGCCAATTATTACAGGAAGTTTATCCAAAACTTTTCCACTATTGTTGAACCTCTGTCTGACCTTACGCACAAGGGTGCTAATCCATCCCAATGGTCTGATGCAGCTGAACATGCTTTTGAAACATTAAAATCTGCTTTCGCATCTGCCCCTGTACTGTCCCACCCCAACCCTTCCCTTCCATTCACGTTGGAGGTCGATGCCTCTGAAATTGGGGTAGGGGCAGTGCTGTCACAATGCCCCGTGGCTGGGAGTACTCTGAGACCATGTGGATTTTTCTCAAAAAAACTGTCCAGTGCCCAGAGTCACTATGAAATTGGCGACAGAGAACTCCTGGCTATCATTCTCGCTTCGAAAGAGTGGCGTCACCTGCTGGAAGATACCAGAACTCCTGTACTAATTCTAACTGACCATGAAAATCTGACTTATCTCTCGGAAGCTAAAAGATTGTCCTCTCGTCAGGCCAGATGGGCCCTGTTTCTATCTCGTTTCAACTTTGTAGTATCCTACTTGCCGGGCTCCAAGAATGTTAGGGTTGATGCCCTGTCTAGACAATTTGGGCCAGAGATGGAGAAGGATTAGGTCCACGTACCCATAATTCAGCCTGATCGCATCTTGGCCACCCTACATACTAGTATCACTCCGCCACTGGAGGAGGAAATTCTGGCTACCCAGGCTACGGCACCCCCAGAAACCCCAGTGGGCAAGTGCTTTGTGGGTGAGCCATTTCGTACCCGTTTGCTCGAAACATACCTGTCATGGTTTGTTTGACTCACAGACACAGAGTTAAGATAAAAACATAGCTTTATTGAAAAATATTAATAAAGAACCCTCACAGGTCCTGAACATCACACATATGTTACAAACACACGACAGGTTCAAGTAATATAGCATACAATGTATACATATATAGACTCTACTGGCCTTACCAAAATACTGGGTAAGGCAGCCTAGAAGATGGTGCAATAGGACTGAGGAGGCTCTACCGGCCTTACCAAAATACCGGGTAAGGCAGCCAAATCTGGTACAACAAGGAACTGTGGAGGCTCTACCGGCCTTACCAAATACCGTGTAAGGCAGCCTATGACTGGTGTGACACGGTTTAGCAGAGGCCCTACCGGTGCTATAACGGAGGCAGCGCTAGCAACCGGTGTCAGAGTGGAGCAAACCAATTACTGTGTACCAGCGCAATCTTGGAGGCAACACTTGCGACTGGAAGGACAGAGTGGAGCGAACCAGTACCACGTACTGGACAAATATGGAGGCCCTACCGGTGCTATAATGGAGGCAGCACTATCAACCGGTGTCTGAGAGGAGCAAACCAACTACGATATACCAGCGCAATCACGGAGGCAACACTTGCGACTGGAAGGACAGAGTGGAGCAAACCAGTACCACGTACTAGACAAACACGAAGGCCCTACCGGTGCTATAACGGAGGCAGCACTAGCAACTGGTGACTGAGTGGAGCAAACCAGCTACTGAATACCAGTGTGATCACCGAGGTAAGACAAGCCTGTGGGCAGCGGTGCCATACCAGGAAGACACCGGAAGTCAGAATGTTGCCGAGGCGACCAGAGTCAAAGCAGAACACAGCCAAATCAGGATCCAGGAGCAGGAACGTCAGCCAGGCCGAGTCAGGATACCGGAGCAGGAACGTCAGCCAAATCGGGTTGGATACGGGACCAGGAACATCAGCCAGGCCGGAACGGTACACAGGAACAATACAGGAGAGTTGTCAGGCTATCCGGTCGGCACACAGACGCAGGAACAGGAGAGAAGTCAGGCAGACCAAGGAAGTACACTGGAATCCACAGACAGGCGTTGCACTGGCATAGAAACACCACGAAAGGGCAGTGAAAGGGTGCAGGAGCCCAGTCTATATAGGCAATACTGGGCGCGCTAATCACAGGCAACAAATGGGAAGCACCCATTGCTAACTGACAGGAAAAACAAGCAATCACGGGCACCGTAATAATATGGTCTCTCTCACAAGTATTTTGGTGGCCTTCCCTACGGGCCGACTGCTCCGCATTTACTGCAGCCTGTACCACCTGTGCTCATGCCAAGACCCCTAGACACCTCCCAGTGGGCTTACTCCAACCAGTACCTAATGGCGAATGTCCTTGGTCCCACGTATTCATTGATTTCCTGGGAGAACTGCCAGTGTCTAGGGGTTACTCGTTCATTCTTATGGTGGTTGATATATTCTCTAAATTGGCTCATTTCGTGCCCCTTTCTGGCCTCCCCTCTGCCCAGGAGTTGGCAGTTGTCTTTGCTAAAGAGGTGTTCCATGGGGTACCTAGAGTTCTGGTGTCCGACCGTGGGAGCCAATTTGTATCCAGATTTTGGGGTGCATTCTGTAACCAGATGGGCATTCAACTGTCCTTTTCTTCTGCCTACCATCCCCAGACCAATGGAGCCGCTGAGCGTGCCAATTAAGGATTGGAACAGTTCCTACTCAATTTTGTTACCAATCATCATGATAATTGGGCAGACCTGTTGCCTTGGGCAGAGTTCGCCAGGAACTGTGCGGTTAATTCATCATCCGGGAGCTCCCTGTTTCTCATCAACTACGGGTTCCAGCCATGTTTGCTCCTGGACTCATTCCAGTCGCAACAGATTCCAGCTCTGGACGAGCACATCGAGCAACTCCACTCCACTTGGACACAGGTTCAGAGGGCCCTCAGTCAGTCGTTCCAACGTCATCAGCGCCACGCTAACCGTAGATGGCTGCCAGCGGTCTCCTTTCAAGTTGGCGACAGGGTATGGCTCTCCTCCAGAAACCTTAATTTGAAAGTTCCGTCTAATAAGTTGGTCCCCTGTTCATTGGTCACTTCAGGGTGATCCGTAAATTAACCCTGTTTCATATGCCTTGGATCTCCCAGCGTCTATGCGCATTCACAATGTGTTCCATGTATCCTTGCTGAAACCTCTGGTATGCAACTGCTACACTACCATGCCTGTGGTTCCCGGTCCGGTGGAGGTTCAGGGTCAGGAGGAGTACGAGGTCCAAAGCATAATAGATTCATGCAGATTTAGAGGAAAATTGCAATATTTGGTTCATTGGTGGGGCTATGGCCCTGAGGAACGTTCCTGGGTTAATCAGAATGACTTTCATGCTCCTAGATGACTGCGCAATTTTCACTCTAAATATCCTCAGAAACCAGGTCCCTCTTCCAGGAGAGGGGGTCTTTGAGAGGGGGGTACTATCACGGTGTCCGGGCTCCACTTGCTACTTTCTGTCAGTCTGCACTGTGCTTTGCTCCCATTGGCTATTCTGTGTTTGTCCCACCCAGCATGGCCTTTATATACTGGGCTCTGGCACCTCTCCGGTGCCCTTTCGTGGTGTTCCTGTACCAGTGCTTGTTTCTGCTCAGTGATTCCCAGTGTACCGACTTGGCCTGCCTGACTACTCTGCATCTCGTCTCCTGTCTGTGTACCGACCCGGATTGCCTGACCATTCTTCTGTGCCTGCTCCTGTGTACCGACCCGGCTTGGCTGATGTTCCTGCTCCTGTGTACCAACCCGGCTTGGCTGACGTTCCTGTAGTCCTCATGGGTGTGGGACTACTTTTCTGTTGGGGCAGGCACAGTGCAGTCATCAGCAATGGCACTGTGCACAATTTGTGATGTCAGTGAGAAGAGGAAAGGAGGGAACACACCTTGGCACAAGCTCCCTCATATCACACATGAAACACAGACACCATGACATTTACATCAAACATGTTAAAGACAAACACCCACCACAGAAATCAAGCACTGCTTGAGGAAGAGGAATAGAGCAACCAAGGCAGAGACTGAACGTTCCATGATATCACGGTTCCCGTGCTACACTGTCAATCAGGGTTGTGCTATCTGTGCATTGGAGGAAGCTGATTGGCCCGCCCAGGATGTGCCTTTATACTCTGGGGCTTGGGCACTTGTGCTTTGCCCTTTCGTGGTGTTCCAGTATCTGCGCCTTGTTGCTGTGTTCCAGTTCTCCAGTGTACCGACCCGGCTTGTCTGACTCTTCTGTTAATCCTGCTCCGTGTATGAACCGGCTCTGGCTGACGACCCTGCTCCGTGATTGATCCGGTTCTGGCTGATGATCCTGCTCCGTTTATGACCCGGCTCTGGCTGATGACCCTGCTCCGTGATTGATCCGATTCTGGCTGATGATCCTGCTCCGTGTACGACCCGGCTCCGGTAGACGACCTTGCTCCGTGATTGATCCTGTTCTTCGGCTGCTGTTCCTGCTGTGCTCCGGTTCCGGTTATCGCCTGTTCCAGTCTGCTGTTCCGGTGTACCTACACGGCCCGGTCGCGTCCGCGACATTCTGATCACTTGGTGTCTCGTTATTACTCTAACTACTCTAGCTGAGATTAAGGTTGCTTTGCCATTCTTAGTACGTTGCTGTGTTCCGGTACAGAACCAGTTAACTCCTGCAGTACTTCGTAGTCTCAGTCTTGTGCCTCAGTTCTTGCCAAGCCTAAACTTATCGTTAAGAGCCACTCCTGCTGTACCTCTGAAACGCTTCATTACCTTCAGCAGAGCATTGCCGGTCCGGTGTTCGGTGTGCACCGTGACCGCGCCTGTGGGCATTGCTATCCTTTCGCCTCTTGCTGGGAAGGTTCCGTACGGCACCGGAGGGGTGTCCTGGCTCCGGCCTACTGTCATACAGAGGTTACGCTATCCATCTGCACTATCCAGTGCTTGGCTCTCAGTGCTTGTGCATTCGATACCACTATTTGACATCCAAGAGGTGTCAGGGCACTTTCCATTGGGTACATGCAGAGTTAACTTCCATTTTCAGTTAAGGGCGGCTCAGGTTATTGTACTACAGTTTGGCAATAGCACTTCTTCCTATCCCACGGTGGTGGTATTTACTCAGCTCTGGCACTTGTGCCTTCCGTTTCCATTTGAGAGTAAATCTAGTACAGACACCTTGCTTCAGCTTTGTGATTCTAGAACTGTGTTCCAGAGACTGCTACTGAGTTCCAGCTTTGTGATTCAAGAACTATTACCCAGAGACTGCTATATATCCTGGGCGTTGGCCAAACTAGGACTGAGTTCTCCTCTTGCACTTGTTAACCCTTTGGGGTCATTTACTATATCTATCCATTGTCCAGTATTATTTGCTGTACTGCATTCACTCTGATCATGTTTGCTATTTCTGCTATTCCTGTACTGGCCCCTAGGGGCATTGTATTACTTGTTAATTCAATAAACTGTGTTTTTACTTTACACCCTGGTCTGAGTGTCAGAAAACCGTTACACATGACGAGCGAAACAACTAGCTTGCCATCACCTTCTAGGGTAACTGCATCTTCTGCCAATCCACCTCGTTCATCATTACTTCCCACACCAAATGATAGCCACTCTGTTGATTTTAGGATGTGCCAGTTTATGTCCAGCCTTTGCACACTGTGTGGTGTACTGACCACACATGCCAGTGTGGTGGAGGAGAATCGCAAGCAATACATTAAGTGGCATCTGAGGAGATTCCATCCTGCAGAATATTCTAAGATGGTGGCAGGGAGGGTTCATCATTACTATTAAACTGTCAGCAAGTTGTCATGTGTCCTTAGCAGAGTCTGGACAAGGGGTATAGTGACAGCGGCAGTACTTGGTTTCGGGTGTCATGGCGTTTGGATACAGTTGTGCCCCCAGATGTTATTTACCACACACACACACACACACACACACACACACACACACACACACTGTGCACATTGCAGTTGCTGATGAGAGCCACTGTTCCTGCTCTCAAGTGAATTTTTTTAATTCTAATAACACACCAATGATTTTTGAAGAGGGTCAGGTGAATAAGAATTATTGGCCAACTTCTTCTTTTCTCCACATAGACTAGGGGCTATTTATTGTGTTGCTACTGCCTCAGGCCCATCACTGGAGCCAGCTGTGGCAAATGGAACATCCATCATCCATCTTCCATGTTACTGCTATTGTTGATCCCATTCCCTTTCAGCTGCCTAATCATCCTGCTGCTTAAACAACTCAGCAGCAGCAGTAGGAACAGCAGCTATAACTCAGGATTCATAGGGCAGTATGTTCAAAGGGATAATGACAAAAAATTGTTGGATGAAAGACAAAAATAAGTCATTGTATCCATGAAAGACATATTTTCTATAGAGTATATGACAAAAAAACATAGTAATGTCCATTGTGTACAACACAACTCCAGAATTGATGGGCAAAGGGGCGGGGCAAGGGCGGGGCTAAACTATTCTCTAGTGTCGTATAGAGAAAAAGAAAATTTGTTGTAACTAACGACAAAAAATGTCTTTCAAAAGATAATATTTGTATGTTAAGAAAAAAGTGGAGGGAATGTGTTCTGAATGTGAGAATTCTTGTCTTTAGTTAAGACATTTTTGTCGTTAGTTAAGACATTTTTAAAGACATTTATGTCATTAGTTGTGACTTTTTTTGTCTTTCTATATGACATTTTCAGTCAGGACAAACAACATATTTCCAATCACAACTGACACTCTGAAAATATTAATGATCCCAACGACACTGTACTTTGAAAAGTCGTTACAAATGACAAAAGCTATTTTGCTACTTCTTGAACATATGGCCCATAGTCCTACAAAAAATAAACAATTTTTTGGTGGTTTGTTTCTAACAAGCCTAAGTCCTACAAATCAATGTTTCATCTGGGATTGGGCCTCTACCAACAGATCTAACAAATCATCCTCTACAAAATACTCTATCAAGTTAAGTAACAGTCAACCCCAGTGGCAGCTTATGTCAGGGGGTCCCTGTCTATCACTTTACAAACAAATGTATTATTTTATTTTATTGATTTATATTTTTATTAACTGTCCCTCCAATAGCAGTCAAGAAACCCGCCCAAAACAAATTCCGTGTTCAAATGATTTATTCATTTACCAATACAGGCACCCTCCTCTGACCCCTTTTATACCATGTCTTGTTTTTTGTTTTTTTGTTCCACATAATTTCTAATCAAGTCCTTATGTTTTACAGAACCAAATATATTTGCCCCAACATGACATAGTAGAAGGTCTGTCATTATGAAGGTCTTGTTATTTGGGTATATATCTCCAAATGCATTGCACCTCATTCCTTTTTCAAAAGTTGTATCATTGGTGAGGTGTTAAGGAGTCCTGTGTAAAGCCAAAAAGCCGCTAGGCCCATATTCTACAATCCCAATAGGTGTATAGGTGGTCAGTACTTCAATCCACTTGAATAACAGTTTACTCAAATATAACAGATTGTGTAGCTGCTCACTTCAGAAATGCATGTGTCTCAGAAGAAGTAGTTCCAATAACTCCAATAACAATAAAGTATCAACCTTCCATTTCTCTGTTAGTGCATTCTGAAGGGGGCATCTTAGTAATCATAAAGCTTTCCTAGAGAAAAACCTTCCATATTGAAGGCTAAGATGGGATGCCAATATGTCACCTAATCTGCTTTACAGATACCAATTGTAAATTGCCAGGAATAAAGGCATCTTATTGTGGAAAACCTGGCTTTCTCATGCCTGCCATTTTTTATTATGTCAGGAAAGGTGGAAACAGCCACATTTAGGCTACTAAATAGCTTACCTCCTATCATCAGTTTCCTTATTAGACATGAGCAAAACTTCCAAAATTTCACAGGGTCAATTAGGAGGGCTTGGAATGGATTGAGTATATGTAAGGGGGAAGGGGACTGTGGGAAGTGCAGAAGTGCAGAAGCGCAAGAGTGAGGGGTTTAAGTGAGGGAAATCAGGAGAGTATGCGCAAGATAGGTGATGAGAGAAAAAGGGAGCAGGAGCATAGAAGACAGAGTGAACTGGAGATACAGAAACAAGAGAAAGAGTGAAGAAGAAGTATAGAAAGAGTGTGGAGGATCAGCGAGAGAGTGGGAGACTTGGGCAGCAGTCCTCACTGCCTACAAACTTGCAGAAGTTCTAACTTTTTGTTTTTCGTGACATCATATGATCACTTTTTCTGCTATCTAATTTGGATCATGCAAAATGTTTAATAATCATCAGGCCCTGGACATTTCAGCTGTGAAATTTAAAGTTAAAGTACACATTTGAAGTACTTATGTCCTTATATGGTTAAAACACTCTGGAGTACTTTTACAATAATTTCGGATAGGCCTGTTTTAATCCATAAAGAGTTTTGACTTTGAGTCAAACATTTCCTTTTTCTCTACTTTGTTTACAGTAATTATGCTGTCATCATTATCTAAAAATACAGAAAGGAAGAATGTTAATTATAAATACTAATAAAAACAGCAGATATCTGAATAATTCCTTAAAAAACACAGGAAACAAACAAGTAAACATTTCAGCTCTGATTTTGTCCAAAAAACACAATTAAGTTGATTGGAATATTAAAATAATATTTATAATTTGCCTTCTATGTGACATTGCAGTCGTATGTTTATTCTGAACAGTTTTTGAAAGTTACCTTCCAAACTTCTTGTCATAAATCCAAAGACACTGTGGGGCCCTATACTGCAAGATTAAAACGTTATGTTTCACAATGTCAGCATTATCATTAGTATGTATAATAAAGCTCACTATTTTCATATGACACATGCAATTGCTCCCAAATAGAGTTTTCCAGGAAAATACTGAGACTTATTAAAACTAAAAATAATAATGTGGGATATAAAAAAAATATACTTGCATGGAAAAAATTACCTAAACCTTCTGAACGTCCTTATATAAAATAATTGGAAACACATGTATTTCAGCCCTTTAAATACATTCAGAATCAGGCATCCTATAAACATTCAATTTATTAACTTTTTTACATTGCTATGTATCAATTGCTTTAAAATAAACTGAAAAAAAAAAATAGGTTATGATAATGCAATAATGATGTTGGCCACATATTCTTTTATTTTTCTGTTACTACAATATTATTTTGCTTTTTATACTATATTTAGAATAAATAATTTAGATATGATTATTTATTATTATTTTAAATGTGATCATGTATTATTGTTGATTCCAATATTACTGTATTTACTGTACATGCTAACACCTTGAATATGTTTATGCATCTTGGGTTTCAAATGTGAACACTGTACAAATCAGTTAAGACAGATGTCATCCATGTTGTTAAAACTGCCATTGCTTTCATATCAAATGCTGCCTGGTGGTTCCAGTTCAATTTGCAGCTTGGCGAGAGCATGGCTTCTATGGCATTTAATCCATATCTCATTTTGAAACATGATCACTGGTAAAAGATCCAGAAACATCAATTGCATTGCTTTTGATTCCTGTTCTTTTAGTAGTACAAACAGGGGCCACCAAAATAAGTACTCTATGCACATAATTGCAAACTGATATTAATTGATAAATATAAACAGCTAGTAAAAGTATATATTTCACTTGTTAAAGTTGTGAATAAAACACAAAAGTAATTGATGTTATAAATTTGTTACAGCCTGCTGTACCTCTTGGCCTGCATCGTATTGCCGGCTACTGATGCCTTGCAGGGGCCAGTGCTGATGCTCCTTTCCTGTTCCCTTGTCTCTCTCAGCTTGCGGCCTAGCTGCATCTGGTTCCTCCCACGGCCGGCCGTGCCCTCTCCCAGGGTGGCACAGCTGGATTTCATCTTCCAGGCGATGCAGGGTTCGATGCACATGCACGGGTTGTTGCAACATTTTCTGAAGCGCATCTGTGAGAGTGGAGCATGCACGTCTTTATACCTTGGGCCATGGCTTAACGCCGCCTACTTCCTGGCTTGTTATATAAGGGCTGGAGGAGCCTGTGCTCAGTAGCCCTTACGTTGGTATCAGTTACAGTCGCTTTTCTCCTAGTTGCACTCCGTGTATGACCTTGGCATTGTCTGACCATCCTATCTGGTGCTGACCTGTGGCTCTGTCTGACTAGCAGCTCCATTCGCATTCCTGCTATTGTTAGATACCCAATCTGGTGCAGACCTGTGGCTCTGGCTAACTACCTGCTCCATGTATGACCTTGGCATTGTCTGATCATCCTATCTGGTGCTGACCTGTGGCTCTGTCTGACTATCCTCTCTGATCATCTCTGGGATAGTTGGATACCCAATCTGGTGCAGACCTGTGGCTCTGGCTGACTACCCGCTCCATGTATGACCTAGGCTTGGCTATCCATCCATCCGGTTGCAGACTTGTGGCTTTGGTTAACTACCCGCTCCGTGCCTTGACCTTGGCTTGTCTCGCTACCCATTCTGGTTCTGACCTGTGGCTCTGCCTGACTATTCTCTCCATGTTGCCCTACTTAGTCAGATACCCTATCTGGTGCAGACCTCTGGCTGTGGCAGACTCCTCACATATTCACGTGGGCTCCTAGTCTATGTGAGAGATACCTGGACGCAGGCTACTAATTATCATAGGACTATCTTACTCCGCGTTGGGATCCTCTTTATCTTATCCTGTGTTCATTTTCGTATATTCCATTATCTGTTTGCCTCTCTCAGTAAAGTGAATTTTTACTCTAAGTACTTGTCCGCCAATCTTTTGCAAACCGTGACAAAATTAGAATGTATAAGTAACAAAACATTCAAGATCAACAACCTTTGAAGTTAAAGTTATCAACTCTGTGCCTCAGTAAGAAATATTTTAATTTTCTTGACTAGCTACTTAGTATGACTTAACTTAATGGCTTATGTAATTAGCGGTATAGAATAGCTTTCAATTAATTCCCTACCGGATATGTCTTGGTAAATTGACTCCATTATACTTATAGTGGACTGTGGCAAGCAGTATTGCTATAAGTATGCAACAGAAGCACAGGCACAAACACAGGATAAGGTCCCTTTGGGCTGCCTAGTCTGTCCTGATCAAAGAATATTAGGTCCTTCTGGATGCCTATGTAAAGTATGTCAAAGAACACAGCAGAGGAAGCAGAATCTGAGCAGAACAGTAGACCTGTGGTAGCTATATACAGAAAATGTGAAGACTCATACAGAGAGTCTATGGAGACAATATTATGCAGAACAAGTAACTGAATTGGGAGACTTTTCAGACCCTTACTGTGCTCTGCCATTGGTCCACTGGGGTTCTCAATACAGCACTGGCTTATTAGAAAGTCTACTTTGTGAGGAGCAGACCTTCTGATGGGGCACTATCAGATAGCTGTCACATCCATAATATTAAATGGAATCCCGCTGCACACATGCCATAATTGCTGCTTGTGTAGTATCATTGGTATTACAGCTAAAAGAAAAACAAACATAACTTGTGGAATACTTAGAAAATGCTATGCTTACTTATAAATTATATTTAGATATGTATAGAGGGCTCCATGAAGATTTACCTCTGGGAATAATCAGTAATAAGGGTAAGTTTTATTTAATATTATTGATTTTTAAGATATATTTAATATGCTTTTGAACACCATCTGCCTGCTAGCTGAGTGTAGTAAATCAACTTTAGATTTTCCCCTACTATAGGCTGCCCTAGCTAGACCAGCTATACTTCACAAGTGCTGAGTAGGGTATAAGCAAACAAAGACGGTTTAAGCATTCTCTTCCATAGAATGTTCAATATCACAGAAGTACATAATCTTTGTAAGTGGAGGCATGACCAATCATGTTCATGTTCCATCAAGTTGTTTTCGACTTTTGATGACGCGATGGATTAGAGCTCTCCATTGTCTTGGATTATCTCATGCAGCTTTTGCACTGGGAGTTCTGAAGCCTCCTGGATTCCATTAATCCATGTCACCTTCCTTCACTCCTACTACCTTCTACTTTTTCTCAAACATAAGCAACTTCTCCAGGGAATTATGGGACCAAGTCACATGTTCAAAATATTTCAGCTTATATTTCACCATTGAATGGCAGTAGGTAAACAAATGGGATAATCCTCTGCACACCAATTTTTGATATATGTTATCTCAAGGCTCAAAATTTCCACTCGCCACTAGCCAATGGCTAGTGAAAATTTAGCCCTGGCGAGTATAAATTCAGCCCTGGTGGGTATGTTATGGCTTGCAGTGGCGAGTAACTTTTCAGGTCTGGCTTGTAGCAAAGGACTTAAAATTATAAGGTCTGTGTTATCTAACACATCACAGATACTTAACCCTTTGAGTGCCCCTCAGTGGGAGAAAGTTGGAGAAATCTTAGTGCATTTGCTCCATAGACTAACATAGGAACTGGAAAAGTGATATCACTGGAGAAGTCATCATCACTTTACCATCTCTTTATCACTCCTCAGTGCATACCCCCTGGCTTTCAGTAGACATTTTTATAATGCACTCTATCGGTCTTAGATTATGGCTTTCAATTGTAAATAATAGGAACAGTGCAGATTAAAAAAATAAACTGTAGTTAATTTTGAATGAAGAATCCCCAGAAGTCGGGGGAAGTTTGTTATACCGAGCAAGAATACATTATTGCTCCTTTAATCCTGTCTAGGGAGGATAAGTTGAGGTTGATATACTAATAAGAATTTAAATAGCTCTGAGTTAAATCAACTGTACAAAATAAAAAATAAATAAATAAAAATCCCCTTCATTTCAATAGGTGTATAGGAGTTCAGTACCCCCATGTATGCTCGAGAGGTCTCTAATGTAGGTTTCTGTAAATGGCTTTGTTCCCCATGCAACAGTTGGTTTGAATAAAAATTGTTCCACAATTACTAGGTACATCAGCCTTACTGTTAATCCAAATAACTTTGATTAAAGAGGGGTAGCCACCTGATGAAAACTTTATTGGCAGCAGCGTGCACAATCCTGTTTAATATCTGGTCACTGATCATTTTAAGTGAGAAGTTGGTAATTGAAATCTGTGCCCCAATTTTGCCTAAGAGGAACACTGTTAGGAAATAAAATCAACTTCCCTTGAAATTTCCTTGGGGAACTCAATGGTTTCTGAAACTGTAATGTGTTTTCCACTCCATAAGTGACACAAGGGTTCTGATGGGAAGTGGAACAAAGAAACACAAATGCATATATTGCAAATTATTAACAGAAGACGATAGCACCCCAGTTTTGACTACATACATACATACAAACACGTATGCCTAGATAAAGTCAGACATAGCAGGAAACTCTGCATTAACAATTAATATAAATTTCCACATTTAAACCCAATAAATTGATAATTATTTTCTCAATAAATAGAAATGATGCAAGAATTATAATAAATCATGATTGAAAGAA
Organism: Rhinophrynus dorsalis; assembly: GCA_037306005.1. NCBI lineage: Eukaryota > Metazoa > Chordata > Amphibia > Anura > Rhinophrynidae > Rhinophrynus > Rhinophrynus dorsalis. The sequence continues at coordinate 172,506,402 of CM074718.1, forward strand.
TGAGTGCAGTCTTATCATTAAAATAAAATGAGCAACAGAGGAAAGTGATACTTCAGGTTCAACCAAACCATCCAGTTCATATATGACAAAAAACAAAATAAAAAAAGGGGAAATATACCTTTAAGGGCTTAAATAAGTTAGGTGTCCTTTGTACATTTAGCTATATCTATATGTTCCACACTATGTCAGCAATCTCCTTTAGAAAGTGATTGCTGTGTAAGTCTGCCACTAGATCACAGAAAACAATAGTGGTCTCGAATGGGATGTAAAGATCACTTTTCTTTATCATTTGCTGAAAGGATATAAAGCACAAAAAGAAAAACAGGGCAAAGTGTCTAAGATGAAACCCCTTGCACACAGTGCCTAGAGAGATAGCTGCATCTCACTGACGAGGCCCAAAAAGGCCAAAATGTACATCTGGGGTTGACTGCTTCTCTTGTTCAGAGAGGAATTGCATGGCACTTTGTGGCTGGACTGCCTTTTGGTAGCATCAGTATGATGCGCTTTAGGATATTTCCTCTCTGTGAAAGACACTAGTGAGCTAAAAGCCTGGGTAGGATACTTATCCTATAGAACCTCATCAATTCAAGGGCAGGCTTGTTACTAGTTGAACATCTCTGACTAGCTCTTTGCATATGCAAATTGCCCTTGGGACTAGTCACCCTAAGGGTAACAGGGTAATCTAGACGTGGACCCCTTGCTCACAGTGCCTAGAGAGATCAGCTGCATCTCACTGACGAGGCCCAACAAGGACGAAACGTAGGTCTGGGGTTGGCTACTTCTCTTGTTCAGAGAGGAATTGCCTGGCACTTCGTGGCTGGACTGCCTTTTGGCAGGATCAGTATGATGTGCTTTAGGATATTTTCACTCTGTGAAAGGCACTAGTGAGCTAAAAGAGATTGCACCCTGGGTAGGATACTTATCCTACGGACCCTCATCAATTCAAGGGCAGGCTCATTCCTAGTTGAGCATCTCTGAATAGATCTTTGCAAAGTATCTAAAAGCAGTATGTTTGTTATAAAACAGAAACAATACAATGAAAAAATCCCCCTTTTGTGAAATGCACTCACATGTGACCCATCTTAAGCTTATAGAATCTCAGGTTCTCTGTCCTTTCTTTTAACCAATTACCTGTGCCCATGGCCATGTCCTAAACAGGTGATGTCTCCATTTGAGAGATGTCTAAAAATTGGTGTCCTGCTTATGCTACTTTTCTCTATAGTGTATTCTTGACAGGAATACATTTTGGACAGCAACACTGTCAATGTCTCTAGGACTTTATTTTGAGTTCATCTAGAAAATGAATGATGGGGGGGGGGGATGGCAAAGTCTATAATGGAGAAACTCCCCTCTTCCTCAGGGGTAAAATAGACTCTATCCATTTTAACAATGGACATTTTTTGTTTTTCATTACAGAGACTTTCAGTACTGTTTTTTATGTGGCATTACATTTATAGATGCATTAAACAGAGAAAAAGAAAGAAAAAAGTGGATTTGTACAGGCAATCCTTTCCTCGAAATTAAACAAAGAAATATAATATAATACTACCGAAGTACCAAAAAATATACATTTATTGTAAGAAATGAAAAACATGCTCCTCACAGGAGAAACGTTCCTCTAACATGACCCCACCATATCCCCGCTCACCCCCTCATATACAGTACAAGTACCCTTAAAAAGCTGTACATATGATCCTAAATATAGATACTGGCATCTATTGATTTAATGGTAAACCAATATTAGTGAAAGATAAAAAAAGCCTATATAAATGGCCTTAATCTTCAAAAAACAAATAATAATAACCGAAGTATTTAAAAAAATAGTAATTCCAAAAGGAACACTCTGTTATTCAAAATCCCAGCACCGTTAAAGTAATTTAAAGTCTGAAGACATACATCTAATCATAGATATAATGAGCCACGTGCCTTATAGTGTTCCAGGCATATATAGTGAAGTTGTATTCAACTCAGTCACAGGGACAACGGCATTACCCTTTAAGGACTAGAGAGATGTGTAATGCATTGCTTCACAATGCGTTGCACACCCCTCTGGTGCTTAAGAGGTTGATATATGCACAGCTCCCTCCCTTCTTCTCATGTACTCATGTTCTCTGGAGTAGTCTCTGTGACCTATGGCTTGCTGCAGGAATCCAGATATGCTATGGAGTGGCTTTGAGAGGTATATGGCATCCATTTATTAACTTGTAACAACATCTTTTGGGTGGTATACATGGACTGGTTTCTAATTATAAGTGATTAATTAAAAGTGAAATAGGACTTACAATGGAAAAACTGTGTACTCGGTATTAATCCTCTTTATAGCTCTCTCTTTCTCTCTCCTCAGTTATAATTAAGCTCCTCATGCCCTACTAGTAGCCTTTTATTGTTTTCAAGCAGCCATTCTATCTGGGTATGTTTTAACTCCTAATGTCCTGCTTCAGCTGATTGTTATAGCTTATTAATTAACCATCTATCAATATGGATAGCTGTCTGGGTATGTTATATTGTTAGTTAGAATTGACTGTCCTGCTTTCCTCCTCTCCTTCCACTGCTTGTGTGCATTATCTCCATACTTTTATTAATTTGTGTCTTGTCCTTTGCCTCTGTGTTTATCATGACACTTACAAGCATGCCATGGTAACACCCACCCTCCAAAATAGTGCCCTTCGCGCCCTCTCTAGCTATTACGCTTGCTCCTCCAGGCCAGATTATCATAGGGGATGTGTAGGCTGGTACAGAGGGCATAATTTGGCTTTGCCATTCCAGGAAATATTTCTGTTGATGCTCATGTTTGGAACACCTGCTTTTGACATTGTGGACCATGCTTTCATCCACCAAATTCTTAATTTCTTAAGCATTTGTAACTCAGCACTGAACTGGATATCCTTTAATCTATCTAACCGATCCTTCTATAACTCCATTGTCACCTCTTCATCTTATCCTGTCTACATCTCTGTAGGATAACTTCTGTTCTCTCTATGCACATTAACACTTGGTGAATGTATTAACTCTTTCAAACTTAAACATCACCTCTATATAGATGACACTCAGTTTTATTCATCAACACCTCATCTTGCTCCTGACATTCAACCCAGAGTCACAGATTGCCTCTTTACTATTTAAAATTGAATGTGTTATAGGTGCCTCAAACAACATGTCTAACACTGAGCTAATTCTACCTAGCCCAATCTCAGTAGTGCTCTTTCAGGACACAATAAATAGCACCACCATCCAGTCACTGAGGCACTTTGCTAGGTGTGATAATTGACTCTGCTTTTTCATTCTCTCCTCCTTTGAATGCTACCACCACATCTTAATTATTTTTCTTAAATAATGTAGCAAAAATCAATTTCTTCCTTCATTTTTCCATAACAAGCACTCATTCTATCCCACACAAGTTATTGTAAAGTAACCTTCTTCTATCTGGTCTTCTTGCCTCTCAGCTCCATACAGTTCAATCCAAACAGAATGCTATGGTATGAGTTACTTTATACTCACCTTGGTTTGTCGCTGCTTCCCACCACCTCCAAACTCTCCCATGGTTGCATATTAAACTATATTCATCATAAAAGAACCTGCTTCTCTAAGTGAAGGCCCTCCTCTCTTCTACACCCTCTTACATCTTCATGCTAATCTCCCACTATACCCATCTAAACCTTTTCTATCAGCCAAGGACACACTCATCACAACTCCATTTGTATGGTCATATCAAACAGTTTCCCTCGTTACTCCTTATCTGTGGAATAGTTTACCCCCAATCCTTCACCAATGTACCTCTCTTAACATTGTCATGTCTCCCTTAAAATCACATATCTTCATTGAAGCTTCAACAGACTAGATGAAGATTAAACTCTTCATGCAACCAAGGCACATATAATTTGTTTAACCTTCACATGACCAGAACCAAAATATGTATTCTGTACTAAACCCTTCTGTACTCTGTATATCTACTGTAGTCGCTTAGATTGTAAGCTCTACAGCAGAGACCCCATTACCATTTTTTTACTTGGCAAACTCTTGTGTAACCTTGTATTGCCTAACCCTTAATTTGTAAAGCTCTTTGTACCCATGTGCATATTTTTGTACATTTGCCAATGACAGAGTACAAGATACACTACTGGCATATCCTGTTATCACATGTCAGGTCTTGGCTGGCCATCCCAATTTAATTCAGTGGGGAACATATACACATGAACACAGTTATATACTTAGGACTTTCTATTCAAAGAAAAAATTGGAGGAATATAGGGCAAACCAATTGCATGACAGGGGAGAAATAAAAAGTATAATTTATTATTATTTTTTTTTTTTTTAAACTCTTCAATGCCAGAAATATCTCCAACACAATGTGAAGCAATGTGTTGGTGATCTCTTTAGCATTCAAGAGGCTTGAATGCTCTTTCATACCAATGGAAATGCTTCATTATTCTCTGTGGTATTATTGGTTCTTAGTTCATCAATTGATTTGTTTTACAGATTAATGCAAACATAAATACAATGATTAAGCCTTTAACCCTTTGGGGGAGATTCACTAAACGGTGATAAAGAGGAGATCACTTCTCCACTTCCTATGTTATTCTATGGAGCCTATGCACTAAGATTTCTTTAGCTTTGGAGATCTTAGTGCATAGGCTCTATAGAATAACACAGGAACTGGAGATGTTATCTCTGTATTATCACCTCTTTATCACTGCTTAGTGAATCTCCACTTTGAGTGCCAGAGCGGTAGGCAACGCATTGCTTTGCAATGTGTTTCGTACCCGTCTGGCACTCAAAGGGTTAAAGACCGGAAGGGTGTGCAAAAGCATTGTTTTGCAATGTATTGTGCAAAGAAATGTAAACCAGAGGGATGTTTTGCAATGCTTTGTACATTCCTCTGGTTCTCAATGAGTTACATCTTACATCTTTTTTAGACCAGGAAAGGAATAAGCTAACAAATTACAATGCCACTAATTAAGCCCTCATGTTTTGTATACACGTTATAATTGCATTTTGGCCAAGAAGTTACATGTTTGAGCATATAATAAAAAACAATAGTTGTGGTACATTCTCTGTAGAACATATGTCTATATAAGGATGGAAAGCAATCAGGCATTTCATTGCATTGTGTTCTGCAGTTACATTTTGGAAATAAGTTTTATGCTGTCTATACTTGCTATACCACTAAAAATGTCTTCCTTTTGGAAACAGCAGCTGTAGTATTTATGTGAAATTATTACATGGGCAGAGACCGTAAAATGGAAATCTGACATTTTGATTACCTGAATTCACCAAGGTAGTAATTTATCAAAGCTCCTACTGGGGAAAAGAAAGCAAGTAAAACATAGCAGTAAAGAGTAATATGGGACCAGTAGGCACACCGTTGTGTTCATCTGGAAGTGCACATTTGTATTTTGACAGGATAAAAGTGTTTTAATCTGGGAGTTGGAACAAGGTATATTTTAATGAATCACTCTATTTCTGAGCTTAGAGGAAATTGTTACTTGTCTACCTTATGCCATTCACACTGTCGACACCAAAGCATGTTATTATGTGACACATATTTTTTGTTTGCCATATATAATTCCACAGTAATGAAGATCAACAGCTTATTAGTCTGTGAAGTTCAGGCAAAGAAGAATAGGAACCATTCTGGAGCAAACCATCTGCATCATATGGAGCAACTGAAAGTACCCAAATACGGTACCCATTAATTTAAATGGGACATTTAAACCCTTGAATTTCTATATTTTAATCATCTCTATATTCATATATATAAGACAATGAAGCTGATGTACTAAGAAAGTGACCAAACTCTGGGCCAAACCAAATATGCCATGGGAGATACATACACTTGTTCATTGATTTAAATAGAGCTTTTAAGCAATTAGATGCACTGGCAACCAAGCTAAAATTCAAGGGATTAAAATGTATAATTGGGTCTTTGGGGAATATGTATGTGTCGGATTTAAATGGGGCTTTTAATAATTTAAATGCTAGAGAGGCCTCCAACCAAATGTTTTAGCGACCTCTCTAATGGCCAGGGAAGTAAAAGCTAAGTTTAAGTCAATGGAGTATTTATTTGTCCCCTACAGGACAGTTGGTTTTCTCCCGAATTGTCCCATGTCTATTTAATGCATCAGCCTCAATTATTATAAAGACGAAGAAGGAAATAAACAGAACCACTTTTGCATTTGAGTTCATGAGAGATACTAAGGAATCCATTGATGTTAATTGTAATTGACTGGAAAATTCTCACTTAAATCATGATGTAATAACAAACGTAGAAATTACTAAGGGTGGAATGCAAGAAACGTATGCAGTCGCTATTTACTTGTGATGGCAAAAAGATTAGCAACAAAATGTAACTGAATTGCAAATTTCTTTCATTCCGAGTGAAAATTTGAAAATGCATTTCAGAAAGTTGGCTTGGCTAAAAGTCTGTTGTTTTGTGAGAGGACTAGCTATTGCGCCTAATTCAGCAAAGCATTCACTAACTTTGCCATGAATGTAGGTGTTTGTGCTATTCTGCATCAAAGTGATGGTATGTTTCTTGCATCAAAATGTGAGCAATGGCAAATAGAGCATACATTTATGGATTTTAAAAAATAGAGAATGCTCCACTTTCTTGCATTATGCACAGAGCTGTATCACAGACAACACATCCTAGGTGGCTACCTAGGGCCCATTCAAGTGAGGACCCTGGCATGCAAAAGTTGAATGGGGGTGGAACAATTGTGACTTCTGACTTCTCCCATTCCCAGCATGTCAGCAGTGCAAGCGAGGCTTAGGACACCTTTGCCAGGACTCTTCCTATTGTCCTGGCACATACGTTTGCACATGTGAGGAGGATAAATTTAAGAGCTCCCGCCCACCGCTCCTTTTTTTTCAAGTCAATTATGAGGTAAGCAGTGTCAGAATGAGGCTTCCGCAGACTTGAGCTAGCAAAAGATGTACTGCTGACTGTACAATAACGTATAGGTAGTAATAGAACTCTGCCCATATATTTTAAGCATCATTATACATTAAGTGAGAAACGCAAATCTATTTGAATGTAACTTATGGAGAAGAAAAACGTATATGTGTACTGAAGGCTAATACACAATCTTCAGTACAATATCTAGTAGGCTAAACATCCGGATCCACACACATATATGAATGCATGATGACCATAAAGAATAAAATAAAAATCCCCATTATAAAGCATGTCCACCAGGAGGTCCGACTAACCATATATTGGAACATATCAAAATAATTTGCATTTTTATTTATGTCATATATGTTAGCATCCGTACGGCCACTGGACTGTTTGGTTTTTAATGTGCTCAAACATATGGTGAGTTGGCCCTACTGGTGGACACGCTTTACAGTGGGGATTTTCTTCCATTTTATTCTTTATATATGTGTGTTGAAGATTCTGCATGCTACTTTATTATATATAGGTTTTTATTGCACCGGCCACAGTTGTTTTAGGTTATTAGTGTATATTTTTAACAAATGTGATGCTATTTTAGTCTAAGTTTTTGTGTAACATTTATACATTCAAATAGTGTGGTGCGTCTCAATTTTTCTTTTCCTTGGTCTGTGTGTATGTGTGAGTGTGAGAGGGTTGTTGTGAGTTAAAAAGCATTTTTATGAGAGGTTTTCTGGTATTATGAGAGCTAATGAGAGCTTCAGAATCATCACCATCAGGATATGTGGTTTGAAGGCCCTATACATTTTAGTATGTGCTTGCAAATGAATGTGTGGTGTGACTAAAACCATGGGACTTTGGCCAATACCTTTTTTTAAATTAAATAAACCTTCTGCATGAACAGTTAGCCCTTTGAGTGCCAGAGAAGTATCCAACACATTGCATTGTAAAGAAGGAAAAGAGAGGCAAAAACAAGGGGCGCCCCTTGTGCGTATCAGAATGTCAAAGTAAAGCCACCACCGCACCCTAATGTGCGCACACACAAGAATTTATTGTCAGCTACGGCATATGCCGATACTGACTAGACAGACAACTGGAGAAATAGGAACCATCTCCAGACACGGTAACGTGGGCAGCTCCCTGGTCACACTTTCTCTCAGCGGTAAAACATGCATAGAACAAAACAAAACACAATGGGGGTGCTAATGGTAAAATATGTTATGATAAACAATAACTTCAACAAAATTTAAATCAATACACTAACCTTAAAATAAGGTCAGGGCTCTGTTGTCCAAGTCGACTGACTGATCAAGTATGCGGAGAACTTCCTTCGTCTCCGTTGGGGTTTTGTTTTTTTTGTTCTATTCTACGCATTGCATTGCTCTCAAAGTGTTAAGTTGCAAGTATGCACTAATATATCCCTCCCATTGGTGTGCATTCCCTCCCTCTGTTAGTCTGACAGCCTCCACTTCAAGAACTTCATCCTCACCTCCCATCTCCTCTCTGCCCCCCATCCTTTCTCTCTGCTCCCCTGCTCCCCCAACCCTTCCTTTCTTATCCCCATCCTTCCTCTCAGACACCCTATCATTTATCCCAATCCCCCCCACCCTGTATCTCAGCCCCGTTCATACCATCTTTCAACCTTTAATCTTCTCAATCCAAAGTTCCAGTCTTAGCTTGCATCTTCTCCCACACCTCCAACCTCTCTTTCAGCCTCCATCCATTCTCTCAGCCCCCCATACCCTATCTCTCAGCCCCCACTCCATCCAGAAAGTGTTTTGTGTATGTGTGTTTGTTTTACAAGGGATATTTCCATAATAAAAATTGTGGGCTTTAAGAGGTTAAGTGTAATATTTTGCCAACACCTTGCTAATTGTATTATGGAAACATGGCTTATAAGACACCCACAATGTAGCCCCACTATCTAAACTGTATTCTCCTTGAAATCATGTGTATAGCACCATTTCAATTATAATCTCTGTTGTACATCTTTAAAATATTTAACCCCTTAGTTGCTTTGCAATGGTTTGGTGACATCCCTGGCATCCAAAGGGCTAAAGCATTAGTTTTCTATAATATTAACCATGTGAGTGCCGAAAAGGCGCTGCAATGTACTAAATACTTCTCCTTCACTCAAAGGGTTAAGTTGGTACTAGAACCTCTACCCAAAGGACAATGGGTAAACTGTGGAAGTTGGGGTGGGGCCCAATGGGGTGTTAATCCAGCTCTGATTTCACCCTAAGTGTCTTATATATAAAAGTGTAGTAGTGCAATTCTGGGGCAAACCAAGTACGTTATAGGAGAGAATTAAACATTCCCCAAATTCCATTTTTTTAAATGTGGCTTTTAACCCGTAAATGACAGAGAGGGTTTCAGTGCATTGCTTTGCTTAACTCTGGATATCTCTCTAGCATACAGCATTTTGCATTTCATGTACAGCATATGGAGTTTCGTGATATAGAGTTTGGCATTTTGTATATAGTGTTTGTCGTATAGAATATTGCGCATAGTGTTTTGAGCACAGTGTTTGGCATATATCTCTTTGTGTTTGGCTGTTGTGTATAGGGTATATTGTTCTGTGGTGTGCATACAGCGTTTGGCGTATAGTGTATAGCATTGTGCTTATTGCGTGTAGCATTTTGAGAGTAGCATTTTGCTTATATTGTGTGTATATACCTATAGGACATGCAGTATAGAGGAGATTGAAATAACTCCTCCTTACTGCCTCACCTGAGTGTGCTTGCCAGGCACAAAGGTCTTGCTATTATATATATATATACACACACACTACCGGTCAAACATTTTAGAACACCCCCATTTTTTCAGTTTTAATTGAAATTTACACTGTTCAAGTCCAGTGAATTACCTGAAATGGTACAAAGGTAAGCAGTAAACTGCCAGAGGTGTACTGCAGGAAGTAGTATATTTCACTCAAAATGGTGAACAAAAGGCAATTAACAAAGGAAGACAGACAGACCATTATAACCAAGGTGTCAGTGAGACAGTTTCCTACACCATCAAAAGGCACTTGGAAACTGGAGGAAACTCTGCCAGGAAGAGGTCTGGCAGACACAAAGACACAACAGAATCAGATGATCAAGTTTCTGAGAGTCAACAGCTTGCGTGGCAGGTGGCTCACAGCACAACAGCTTCAAGCACAGCTTAACACCGAAGTAAGCAAGTGTCAGTTTCAACTGTGAAGAGAAGACTTTGAGCTTCAGGTTTCAAGGGTCGAATGGTAGCAAGAAAGTCAATGCTAAGATTACATAATAAGAAAAAGAGGCATGTCTGGTCCATGAAGCACCATCTGTGGACTACTGAAAACTGGAAGAAGGTCTTATGGACTGATGAATCAATATTTGAGATCTTTGGTTCATCTCACAGGGTTTTTGTACACCATCAAGTAGGAGAAAGGACGGTTCCTCAGTGTGGGACACCAACTGTCAAACATGGAGGAGGAAGCGTGATGGTCTGGGGCTCTTTTGCTGGATCCAGAGTTGGCAACTTGCACAGAGTGAGTGGCACCCTGAACCCATATTCCTACCACAGCATTTTGCTGCTCCATGTAATACCCTCTGGTACAAGCCTAGTTGGTCAGGGGTTCATCCTACAGCAAGATAATGACCCACAACATACCTCTAGGCTGTGTCAGAACTACCTTAGAAGAAAAGAACAAGACGGTAGGCTTCAAATCATGGAATGGCCAACACAGTCTCCAAACTTAAACCCCATCGAGCTGGTTTGGGATGAACTGGACAGAAGGGTGTAAGCAAAGCAACCTACAACTGCAACATATTTGTGGGAACTTCTGTGATAGTGTTGGGAAGAACTTTCAGAACAATATTTGATTTCCGTTGTGGAAAGAATGACACATGTGTGTTTGGCTGTTATATCTGGGAAAGGTAGCTACTTTGATGAGTCAAAAATTTAGATTACATTTTGTTAAGGAAAACAATTCCATGATATCTTTTTAATGTCCAATTGTTTATTTGTTCTATGCTTTATTTTCAGAGTACATTGAGATAGGTAAATAGATAGATAGATAGATAGATAGATAGATAGATAGATAATTCTCACTCTGTCAGAGACTCATTTGAAACGGACATCAGTAATGCACAAACGTGTATTTGCCACATCATATCACGTGAATGAAACAAATTTGATATTTCTGAACAATTTTTAGAACCAAATCAGTAGCACTATTGACAAGTGCTACTGCTACTTACCAGAGCAAATTACCAACATTTAAGAAACAAAGGGATACTAGCAATGTGGTGATGATGTTGCCCATCTTTTTTGTATGCATTATCTGTTATTGAAAAACCAAATGTATATAACGGTGTACATGTAGATCTGTGAGCAAGGGAAAAAGGCTGGGGGTTGGGCAGCATCCATGGGGATTTGTAGCTACCATCTGCCCCCAGTCTTGTTCCCTTGCCCAATGGTAGCCAGAAATCCCAATTTCCACTCTCTGGGCCTCCCAGTCTTGTTTCCTGACCCACTGGTAGCCATAGAACCCCATGTACACTTCCTGGGCAAGGGAACAAGGCTGGGGGTGTCAACCATTGTGATGTTTGACATTCTTGCCCACAATGCTTATATTTGACATGCTTGCCCCCAATCATTTATGATTTACACCAATGTATTGCATATTTAATATCCAAATTATTGGTATTTCTACCAGAAAGGCAGAGGGAGAAGTTCTTCTTGTCTTGTGAGTGTTTAATCCCTTAACGATTGCAGGATAGTTGTTTTTTTTTGTTTTGTTTTTTTAACTTGAATTCTGAGATGACAGAGAGGTGTGCAGCTGCAATGCCATCCCTGATTCCATGACGTGCCAGGACCATCACCGACCCTTAACCCCTTAACGACAGATGACTTACCAGGTACGTCCCGCAGAAACTGTCACTTAGTGACAGAGGACGTACCTGGTAAGTCACGGAAGTCCGGGTCTCCGTGCGGCTGCACACCACTCAGAGACTCCGGACTTGTTTGAAAGAAAAAAAAAAAAAATGTTTGTCGGGCGTTAACGTGACAGCCGCGTACGAACGTGGCTGTCACTAAGGGGTTAAGTGCCGGAAATGACGTGACGACCCTGGCATGTCATGGGTCCTTAAGGGCTTAAGGAATGTTCTCAGTTCTGTAGCATGATAAAGATTCCTTGAGGACTGACTGGATTATCTCTGGGTTAGAGCAACATTGACATAGCACCTAGAATCTACTTTCTTGGGAGTGTTAATGATTAATATTTCAAAGATCTCAGGGTGAGCTCATTTCAGAAGTTCCCAGGTATGATTGGAGACTAGCAGCTGTTGACTTGCACTACAGTATTTGAACATTCTCTGCATTGTTCCTTTAACTGCTTGGCTGCTACACACATCTCTAACATATTGTGAAGCAATACTTTGGAGACATTTCAAACAGCCAAGGGGTTTAAAAACAAAGTTTTAGCTGGTATGCTCTGTAGAATACAAGAAATAAATTTGTTATTACGGATTTACTGCAAATGTCGGTATTCCTTATTGTGACTTCAAAACATGCATTTTCTGTGTGATGACATTTTGTTTTGCTTTTCCATTTTTTGGTTTGCGAATTCATGTAGCAGGTGTGAGGGATTAAAATGGTTACTGTATTTTCATGCATTCCAAACATGCTTATTAAACTTTATGTTTTTTGAGGGAGAAATAACATCCAGTTTTTGGTTCTTTGACCCACAAAATAGATTCCAGATTGCGATTGCTTTGTTACCCCACTGACCATTGAAACTTAAAGGGTTAAAGCATTGTATGTGTATACAGACTAGAATTAGCCCCTTGAATGCAAGAGATGTCTATAATGCATTTCATTGAAGTAATCTCCAGCGTCTAATGGGTTAATTAACTCACAGTGGGACATGCACTGAACTGGGAGAAAACTCTCTAGCATGAGAAAGCTCTCCAATTACAATGTAATTCTAAGAAGACTCTTTAGTGAGATAATTAAGCTCAAGATAGATATATAGAAGTTAGGGAGTCTGATTTACTAAGATGAATTGGGGCAATTTTAGGACAAACCAAGGGCACCATAGGGGACAAATAAAAAATAGACAAATTACTTTAATTTCCATTGCGTTTAAAAGAGGATTTTAATCCCTTGAATGCTGCAGAGATCTAAAGAGCATTGATTCACAATGCATCTGAGACCTCTCCAGCATTCATGTGCTTAAAGGAGCAGTAAAGTGTAATAGCAGTGGTGGCATTAATCCTTTATAGCTGGTGGGGATTAGTAGGATTACCACCCTTGGTGCATACAGCGTAAAGAGTTCTACGCAGGCATTGAATGGGCACAGCTCACAGCTATGGACCAGAGGGGTGGCAACATCTCTTAAAATGTTAAAGCATTGTCATAAATGTTTAATGTTTTCATACACACACACACACACACACAATGAGCAAATAGGACCAGTGGACAATGGAAGAAGGCCAATGTGTAAGGCAGAGTATGTGTGGTTTTGTGTCTACCAGTAGAACAACAAAGAGGAATCAGTGTATGTGGGGCTGTGTCACAATGATGTGCCTGTGTTCATGGTCTACCTACTCAACCCAGAAGTGTGGTGAACACCATAAAAAGGAGATATGGAAGCAAGGAAGTGAGTGCCTTCCAGGTCACCAATGAGATAGGTGAACAATATACAGCGGGTAAGGTGGTAAGGAGGGTCCCGATCTCCATCCCCCCAAAGATGTCTGTCTTCCAACTCTAAAGTATGTGAGGGAGGAGAGTTGCAAGCAATATGCAGTACAGACTTGTTCATGGGACTGAAAACAGCCAGAGACATTTCTTGAGACACATATTGTTTGGGGACATAGGCCTCAGTCTGCTGATTGTCTCCAGAAAATGGTGGAGTCTGGTCACCTTAACAAAGAAGCGCTCACGCATAAAATGGTAGCTTTAATCTCTTTTAGCTGGTGAAGATTATCACTGAGTATCCAACCCTTGGTTCACATTATTCAGAGCTGCTTGCACAGACATTGGGTGAGTGCAGCTCACAAATGCAACTATTTGATCATTTTTTTAGCTCATAATTGTAATAACACTTTATAGATCAGCAGGATGGCCATCACCTCTTATAAACTTTTATAAACTTTTGGTATGCATAAAAAATACATTTCAAGATAGAAGCAAATATAATGCAGTGATAGCAAAAAACAAACAATGTGTAAGGTACTGGAATCCATATCGTGTAGGTAAAATGAAAAATGTGTATAAATAGATTGAATTCCAGCTGTGCAACTCAGTAACAAGCATTTAGGCACATTTGTAAGAGAAAGAGAAAACAAAACCAATAATGGAGCTCAATCTACTCCAGTCAAAATATAGCAAAAATTGTGATTGGGGGGAAGTAAAGGTCTAGAAAAAGAGGAAGAAAAGAATACAAGTGGGAGGAGGGAATAGAGGGGATTTGTTACACACACGCACACGCAAAGTACAAAAATGTCCTTTGAGGACTGTGTAGAGAGTGATAGCTCAATAAAACTCAAATTACACATCTGTTTTTATTCCACATACATAACACAGTGAATAAGTAGTGGTAGATTCAGTAGGTTGATGAGGAGGAGACATGGAGGGGTTGGAATTCTTCCATGGGAAGTTCTTATTAAGTTTGGGAGTGGAATTAAGAAGTTGGCATGTATGTGCTTCCATATAAATGTTAGACCGTATTTTCCTAAAAATTTGAAAGGCATAAGGAGCTGCCTCCAGAGATTATATATCACTCTTCTGGTGGCTAGAAGGATTTTTTGTATTAGCTTACTCAGCCAATTATTAAGAATATCAAAGTGTTTGAATACAAACAAATCACCAAGAGTCAAGGAGTACCTTAATATCAATGTAACAACAACTCATTATCAAGAATTTAATATATCTTTAAGAAGGGGCCAGCTTGGAATATGATCACTAAATGTGCAAAACAGTACAAGTTTGATAGTATGCCTTCCAGCACAATCTGTATTCAAGCACATCTTCAACATCTATTAGGCGCTAAGTACAATTTATGTAGTATTTTACAGGCCTGTTATTGAAATATAGCAAATTGATATGCGCTACCCTGTCCCAAATCATGTCACAATCAAGAGTGCCCTCCCTCCAGCCAACTTCTCACCTAACCAGTTGTAAGACAACAGTTGTCAGAAAGTCCTTAACAGTTCACTCAATCTTTTTCAATGTAGATAAACTGAATTGCAAAAAAAAAAAAAATGGATGCAAGGTGGAGTGAATGGAAGTAAAATCAATTAAAGAATCACTGGAAAACAAATCTTTACAGTGAGAAAGACCACAGTACTCCAGTGTTCAACAGTGCGGGTGACAGAGACTTGGAGGACATTTTTGTTATTTAGGTATGCAGTAATGGGGTGGGAAAAAAAATCATGGCCCATTTATCCTACAGTGATAGGGGATTATATAAACAAATGGGTGACCTGCATGCATAGGGGACAGTTAGCTTTCAGAACCCACATGGAATAGGATAGGTAATCTGGAGAATTAGGTCATTTTCATTATTTGGCAACAGTTGAGTGAAAATATCAGCATGCCAACAATGATTTTGATATAACTAAACATAGATATAATACGAGGTAAATTAAGAAGCCCTGAAACTTCAGCCTTTTGTGATCTAACAGTTCTATTTACTTAAGGCATTTTACCATTGCAAATGGAGCAAAACATTCATTTTAAGGATACACTCCACAGTCAGGATATCCTATATCTATTTCAACACCCAGTCCCATGTGATTGACAGTTACAAGGGTTTATATTTCATGGTGTATAGTTCAAGGTGGTGAGTAGAATGCCAGTGTATTTTACAGAACCTACAGCAATGGAGGTCAAAGTAAGTTTATGACATGTACAAAAATATTGAGTTTGATAGTTACAGTCTTAAACTGATTTTCCTCAATTCATCAAGTCATGGTTCCATTTTGTGAAAACATTTGCAAGAGATAGGGGAGATTTGTAAGGGGACTAGATAAGGTAAGTAAATATTATCCACATACTGTATTCTGCTACTTTGTAGGTGGAGACTCTAATTTTAATATCAGTAATGTTTTTGAGCTTTCAGATCTTATTCAGGAGAGGCTCTAAAGAAAGAATGAATAGCAAGTGTGAGAGAGGGCACCCTTGTCTGTTGCCATTTCAGATATAACATATGGGGAGATTAGTATCAGGTATCAAGACTTTAGCTTTTTGGTTCCTTATACAAGGCCTGAATGGATGATCAGGAACCTTTTCAGCACAAAATGAGAGAAATACCAAAACATCATAGGTAGAGGGAAAGATCCAGCTCCCAGTTCTAAGTAATAGTCTACATCCCAGCAGCACTATTATAGCAAGATTCTGGATCAGTCTACTTTTAATCAGAACCCTGGTTGCTTGTCTATTAACACTCAGGGTCCTTTCCTCTGTCCTAGTCCTTGGGTGACTGAGGGACATGGTGAGCAGGTATGGAGAAGGTGGACATCCTGCACCTGCACTCCTGGGGCTGAGGAGTTGTGTTCTCTTTAGTAGCTCAGCCAGAAGCTACTGAGTTTAATGTGAAAAGGAAAAGCTCAGTTGTTCTGCAACTCTTGGAAAAGGTCCAAATAAGTCTAAACATGAGTATAGCACTTGCTCTTTTAAGACTTGGAGAGAGAATGTAGAGGATGGGGGCACGGATGTCCCTTCTGCCTAGCCCTCATTGAGATTTCACTCATCACACTGCCCTTGACACAGCTCTGTCCATTGCCATGGCATTCAGAACTGATTGAAGATATTATCTCTTGAACAAGGCACCAAGGAAAAATTAATATCAGCCACCAGAATTTTATGATAATAATAAGGTATGTGGGAGATTATAGTCTGGAAGTGTTAGCTTTCCTTTAATCTTAGTCTGTCAGGAATAAAATAGGATAGGTGGCATTCCTACACAGCAGGAACAACTGTGTTATAGGGTTTTAATCCTATACAAGGAGAAATCACACACATACATATACACACACATACAAACACACGTGCACACACACATGCACACATACAAACACGCAAGATATAAAATACAATTTCATTTCCACCCCTTGAATTGTAGCGGGCCCTCTAACATTGTGAGAAATTCATTGGAGATCCTTCTAGCATTCAAGGGGTTAATGAGCAGTTCCTTCTAGGACAGAATTGAGATAAATACAGTAATGAAATAAATCAATCAGATCTGTACATTTACTTATGTCCTTATATCCCTTATATGCATAAAAATATTAAACACTTTAAAAGGCTTCATATGTTGCTATAGAAAAAGGCTGAGCCTTTGCTCTCATTTTCTCATATCCTTGTCATGTCAGCTGCTCAAATCTCACCCAGCCCTCTCAGCTAATACTTTTCCTTCCAATTTCTTTCCCCAGGGATGTCTTTTGATCATCAAGGTTTAACCCTGTCAGTACCAGAGGGGTGCCCAATGCAAAAGGAGACAAGCTGAAATTAGAAACAGCAGATAAATTCAAACAATGGTTAAAAAGATAACTTTACATGTTTTGCATGTGAGGCTACCTAGGAGTGTCATGGATAAGCTCACCTATGCTGTATTTATTAAAGGAACACTAACACCTAAAATGACATGTGCATATACACACATATATCTTGTACAGATTCTCTATTTGTTTTAGGTGACAAAAACTCTAGGCTAACATTTTTTGTCTAGAGGCTCCCATTATTGCTTTTACCTGAGCTCCAAGGCTACAATTCCCATAGCAATCTTGATAGATGTCTTCGTGGTGATAGTGTATTATTGTTTGTAAGTGGGCATGACATAATGTAACAGGCTTTCTGAATTGAAAAGCAGTGGGAACTATAATCAATTCTTCAGAATTAGCTCTACCCAAACAACCATTCTAACTGTGTATATAGGACAGTATACACAAGCATTAAAATACAACATTAGGATTAGATTATGGGGATCTAGTATAAAATAACTGTGTTTTACAGATGCTAGCTAGAAATACATGGTATTTACACTTAAAATATTCCAATTTAATTTTTAGATGCTACTCTTTCTCTAAAAAGAGTATTTTTTTTCCATGTAGATACACTGCCCCTAAAAATATTAAACTTTTGCTTATACATGTATGTTTTTTTTTTAAATAAATGCAATGCAATTAGCTTGAGCCAGATATATTATGTGTTTACTTGACAGTGATGTGTTCCAAAGCAAACACAATGGCAATGATTATTACAAGGGTAACCAGACTTGCAGTAAACATCAGCTGACAAATCACAAGTTGAACAGCACTGGAGTCAGGGCCAGCAAAAGAAGGGAATGTACAGTGAAAAAGACAGAGAAGATAGAGGTTGAGAAAAGATTGGGATAAAATAGTAGGCAACCTTTGGATCTCCTGCTGCTGTAATTGCTGGTAGGAAATTATGTGCCCTGACAGCTGTAGAGACATCTGTTGCTTTCCTCTGAAAGAATGAAAAATCAAGGAAGATGCTTAAGAAGAATTGAGTGAAGAAAGAGGGAAAATGCGGAATAGAGAGAGAGAGAGTAAAGAAAAGAAGTGTGTTGGAAATAAAACTAGAGAGGGATAGAAAACAGAGGAAGGTCAGGAAGAGGCAGGCAGAGCCTCAGATAGAGGAGTGGGTTAGAGGGATGTGGGGAACAGACCGCACTCTTATGCTGGCCATCAGATCTTATGTTCTCTCACTGAGAGTGTCCAGGTTCACATCTTTCAGGAGGACCTTGTCCACACTGATCTTCTTTAGTCAACTACTTCCTTATACATTAGAGGTGGGCCACCTGAGGCTCTTCAGCTGTTCAGGACTAGACTTTCTATCATGACAGTGAATGTCTCACTATGAATGAACAATAGGAGGGCCTTAGGTTACCCATCTCTATTGAAAATACAAGTTCATGTCTTGCTTCATATAAACACCAGACACTGTGTGGCATTATATAGGAAGCAATTCTTGGGAAAACCTAGCAAATAAATATTCCCCACATTCTCACTAATTTTAATGTGACTCTTTACCCTCCTTAATGCTAGAGTGGTCTCTACATTCTTTACAAATCCATGTTTTTCTGCCCCCTATATTGCAGGTTTCTATCTATCTATCTATCTATCTATCTATCTATCTATCTATCTATCTGGAAACATCATATGAACAACAAGCTTTGTCCAAAGCCAAACACACCCAGGGGCAGCAGTATTGAGGAGTTATGCATATTTCTTCTATACTGCCTTTCCTAGTAGTGTAAGCATGGAGCGTGATTTTCACATTCCTCCTCCTGTGAAAATATCTGCAAGGACTTCATCTTCCACCACAGTATACACCTCCACCCTCTACACCCTCCCTCTCATTCACCAGGTACAGGACTGTACCATCCACCACAGTACATCTTTTCTCTCTACATCTTCCCTCCACTTTGCCTCATCTCCTCAGACTCCCCTTCACCTCATTTCCTCACAAATGTTATACAAAATATACCAAACATAATACTCCCAAGTCAAAATGCTATATGCAATACACCAAATGCTATTCTCCAAAAGCAAAATGCAATACGCCAAATGCTATACTCCAAACACCAAAGCTATACGCATTAAGCCAAATGCTATACTGCAAATTCAGTATGCCAAACGCTATACTCAAGACCTCAAATGCTTTACTCAAAATGTTATATTCAATACTCCAAACGTTATATGGCAAACACCATAAGCCACACGCTTATACACAATATGGAAAAGCTATACGCCAAATGTTATACATAAAACATCTATGTATGCAATACCCCAAATGCTAGTCGCCAAAAGCAAAACACAATAAGCCAAATGCTATATGCCAAAAGCTATAAGCAATAAGCCAAACGCTATACTCCAAACTCAATATGCCAAACGCTATACACAATACACCAAATGCTATACTCAAAACGTTATATGCAATACACCAAACACCATAAGCCACACGCTATACACAATATGCAAAACGATATAAGCCATACGTCAGATGCTATACAAATACACCAAACGCTATACATCAAATGCAGTAGTCAAATTCAGTAAGCAAAATGCTATAAGCAAAAGGCTATACGCAATATACCACATACAAAACTCTATACTCCAAAAGCTATACGCCAAAAGGTAAATGCAAAATGACAAATGCTAAACGCAATACTCCAAACACTATATGCAATAAGCCAAACTCAGTAGCTTCTATGCCAAACACTATACTCCAAATGCAATATGCAACACACGAAACGCTATACACAGTATGCTCAATGCTATATGCAAGATGATATACACCAAATGCTATATGCCAAACGCTATACACAGTATGACAAAAGCAATATGCCAAATGCTATACGCTAGACACTATACAAAATACGCCAGATCCTATAACCAATATGCCAAATGCTATATGCAATACACCAAACTCTGTATGTCATACACCAAAACGCTATATGACCAAAGCTAAAAGCCAGACTCAAAACACCATATACAATATGCCAAGCAATGTATTCCAATCACTATACACCAAACGCCATATGCTATACACCAAATGCTATGCATAAATGCTATACACAAAATGACAAATGCTATACTGCAAAAGCTATACACTAAAACCAATATTCCAAAAGCAAAATGCCATATACAGTACAAATGCCAAATACTATATGCCTAATTCTATACGACATATGCTAAACACTTCATGCAGTACTCCAAACGCTATATGCCAAAAACTATATGCAAAATAATATTTGCAAGTACGCAATTTGCTAGATGCCAAAAGATATAAGTAAAATGCAAAACAACAGATGCAAAGCCCTATATGCAATACGCCAAATGTCAAGTGCTATATGCCGAACACTATACACCAAATCCTATATGCCAAACACCATAAGTAAAATGTTATATGCAATACACCAAATGCAAAATGCTGTATGCAAAATGCTATATGCAATATACCAAATGCAAAATGCTATACGCAAAATGCTGTATGCAACACTCCAAGCACCAAATGCTATAGCGCCAAACTCTACACGCCAGACACCAAATGTTGCTTGGAGAAGGCAAGTTACTGAGGTAGAGGCTCTGGCTGGGGTGTCAGTGCATGTGTGAATCTGTGACTACCAGTAGCCAATAGATCACGGTTGTAGTGTAAAACATTGTATGTAGATCTGTGACTACCAGTAGGACATAGGAACAAGGCTGGGGTGGAACACAGTGCATGTGTGGTTCTGGGATTACAGTTGGGCAGTGGAACAAGGCTGTGTGGGTATGTGCAGTTCTGTGACTACCAGTGAGACACTGGAACAAGGAAGAACACTGGAAGAAGGTTTGGATGTCATAAGTTGTATGTGTGGGTGCACAGTGAGATATTTCCTCCTTCCTCCTGCTTTTTCTCACATAGATAACTGTACGCTTTTAGCTGATTAGGCATAAGGCCATTTGCATTTCTATTTATTTATACAAATTAAGAGACCTTCACACCAGGTAAAGTGTCAGTTCCATATTATCAAAATCCTAACATATTAGAGATGAGTGATTTTCAACATGTGCCCTCTGTGCCATCTAAGAGGTAAGGATTTGACAATTTCCCTTTTTAAGTAATCAGATGCACAGTTATCCTGAGCAGTGTTCAGGCAGATGAATTATCAAAACAAATTGAGGGAATGGGTTGAGAACCACCGTTAGTGACAATCACATGATATTTAGTGCATTTTTATCATCTGCACAGTCGGCCATAAAAGTTACAAGTGGAGGGGAGAGGGGCTAGCGCTTGATGTGGATGGACGCATGCTAGGTTAGCTCCTGCTCTGCAGGCAAGAAATCACTAGCAAACCTATTTTTTCCTATTCCCCACTATGGTTAAGTCCTCCAAGAAGACTTCTAGGAAGCCTGGCACATAGAAAGATGTCAGAGCTGGGTCTTCTCAACCCATGAATAGCTACCTGATCCCTCTTCAGGCGGGACTGCAGTGGCCTATCAAGATGGCGCCGGTTCACCCCTCTCTGGATCAAACACCTTGCTCCTCGGAAGGGGAGATAGAGGATGACAGCACTCCGCCCTTGGAGGACCTGGTTCCTATGGGCCAGGAGTTGGTTACTAAGGCAGACTTTGCGGCCTTTACCCTGCAAATTTAAAAGGACTTGACGTCACTACGGATGTGAAGATTCTGGCGAAAATTTTGGCCACCAGACTGAATAGAGTATTAGGGTCAGTCATTCATGAAGATCAGACTGGATTTATTCCTGGTAAATCGACGTCACATAATCTTAGGCGATTATTCATGCACCTTCAGCTTCCTCATGATAACATAGGACATGGGGTGATAGCATCTATTGACGCATCAAAGGCTTTTGACTCTGTTGAGTGGCCATACCTTTGGCATGTTCTTCGGGGCTTTGGATTTGGTCCCTCCTTTATTAAATGGATCCATATCTTGTATAGTAAGCCCAAGGCCTCTGTGGTGACGAATGGGCTGAGTTCACCGCCATTTTCTTTGCACCGTGGTACTAGACAGGGCTGCCCTCTTTCGCCTGGCCTCTTTGCCTTGGCCTTGGAGCCCCTGGCTGTTTTAATTCGTGCTAATCTGTTAATCCAGGGACTTAAGATGGAGGGTAGGGAGGAAAAGCTTGCATTATATGCTCTTTTTGGGTGATGGAGGGGACTGCTTGCGAACTACATTACAGCTGGTAGATGATTTTGGCACATACTCTGGGTTTCAAATAAACTGGACTAAGTCCTCTTTGATTCCAATTGACGGTGGTTTGCGGGGCTCTCCTCCACCTGATATCCCACTTTCTTATGTGTCTGAGTGCTCATATTTGGGGATTCGGGTGACGGATGCGGCGGACTCCTTTTTGGAGCTGAATTTGGTTCCTACTATCCAATACTTTAGCGAAAAAACGATGGCATGGCTTCACTTACCTTTAAACGTCATTGGAAGATCAAATCTTATTAAAATGATTTTTTTGCCCAAATTTTTGTATATTTTTCAAAATACGCCACTCCCTATTCCTAAAAAATATTTTCGACAGATAGATAAAATTATTTAGCGATTTCTATGGGGGGGGAATCGAGCTAGACTTAAACTAACTACACTTATGAGATCGAAACGTAAGGGAGGAATCGCCTTACCTAATTTTTATAGGTATTATTTGGCAGCGCAATCTAGTTATGTGATTGATTTTGTCTCTCCCCGGCCTTGCTACCAGACTACTCAAATGGATGTACTTCTATTACATCCTACTTACAGACTATCCCAGTTTCTACATGGTGGACCTGCTGTTTTTAAGACTCGGATTCCTATGGCAACAGCCCTATACGGGGCGTGGATGGAGCTGACACAACTGCTGGGATATGTAGCCATGGATCCAGATACTCCCCTGTGGGGCGATGCAGGGATACATCATCTACTTGGTAACGACTTTGGCCCTTTGTGGGCTAGGTTTGGGGATGATTCTATTGGACAATTATATCGGGATAATCAATTGAAATCTTTTGAACAATTGCATGAGGAATATCATAAACCACATAATCTTTTTTATTCATATTTGTCTATTAGACATGCTCTCCGAGCCCAGCGGGGTGATCGTGTTCCGACAGTCTCTACGTTTCCACTTCTTACTAGGTTGATGGTCTTAGAACCGCAGAGACCCCTTTCTTTCATTTATCAGTGGCTAGATTCTCATATAGGGCATCAGGAGTTTCCTTCTAGGACTAAATGGGAAAAGGATGTGGGTCCATTGGAGGAGTGGGAATGGGACCTCGCTAAGACGGGACCAGCCCTAGTAGCGACGTCGACTAGACATCAAATGATTCAGCTGAACATTTTGCATAGAATTTATTATACACCTGTCAGACTGTTCAAAATGAGAGGTTCTGGATCCGATCATTGTCTTCGGTGTGATACTGTTCAAGGTACTTACTTGCATATGATATGGGAATGCCCTGGAGTCAGGGGGTTTTGGAATGATGTGCTGCGCATTGTAGCCTTGGTATTGGGAAGACCGGTTCCTGTGACCCCAAAGATATGTCTGCTGTCTATTTTTCCCGATGAGATTGAGGATGCAACTGATAGGACTCTCTTGAGTGAACTCCTGGTGATGGCGAGGAAGGTAGTGGCTCTGCACTGGATGTCGAACAGGGCTCCCAATTGTAAAGCGTGGATAAATCTAGTTTCACAGTGCTTTCCACATTATAAATTGGTTTATTTGCATCAAGGTATTCCGGCAAGGTTTGATAGGATTTGGGGGCGTTGGCGGGCTTGGTGGGCAGCTAGGGCGAATGCTGTTGATTCTCCTGATGGTGTGCAACCTATTGGACCTGATTGCTTGTGATTATATTTGGTTGTTGTGCGACTGGTGGTGATATGTGTTTACTGTATACGGTTTGGGTGTGAATCCTGTCTCTATTGGGTCTTTGAGGACTTGTTGGCGGGTGGGTGGGGTCAGGGGGTGCCGTGGGCTCGTGGGAGAGAGGAACTGGGAATGGGGGTTGTAGGTTAGATTAGATAGGTTACTTTGAGTTTGGGTTAATTCATTATAATAAAAACCTCAGGTCGGCTATGTACATCTCTTTTCATATGTATCTATTCTTTTTACTGTTATGTGTGCTTGCATAATTTTACTGTATTCGACAGTTATTCCAAGTACCTCTTTTGTTATATATGTATGGAGAGATCTGATAATAAATATATAGTTAAAAAAAAAAAAAAAAAGGACTTGACGTCTGTTGTGGTCCATGTCAGACCTGCTATTCGGGATGAACACTCAGAGATCAGGGAGGATCTCAAACAACAAGACAACAGGCTGCAGACGCTGGAACAGGACCAGGCCTCCAGCCCTGGACAACAAATTCACGGTGCAGAGTGAATTGATGCCCCAACTCGCCCAGCACATTATTGATCTTGATAACTGGGGACGGAGGCACAATTTAAGGATTCGGGGTCTACCTGAACACAAGGGAGCTGAAGGTATCCTCCAACTTTATATTGAACAGAGACCCTTCTGCGACTATGGTGCTGGATCGTGCTCAAAGAGCACTGCACCCCAAAGATCTGTCTGGAGGAGTCCCCAGAGACAGTAATTGTTGCATCCACTCATATGGACTAAAGGAGGACATACTACAGGTGGCAAGGCAACGTCGCAATATTGACGTCAAGGGATTGATCATCCAGATTCTACCTGATGTCGCCTGGGTGAACCTACAAATGTGAAAATTACTGGAACCCCTCACTGATCGTTTGCGGAGTGCTGAGGTTCCATACAGATGGGGTTTCCCGGTGCTGCTGACGAGACAACAGTACCTTCATCCAGGTGATGTTCCTGCTCTCTGTGAGGCTCTTCGGCTGGAGACCCCAGACCTAGTGGACTGGCAGATGTTTGTGGATGGGAACTCGCCATTGCAACTCCTGGCTTTCCAAAACCCACCTTGGTTATGCAGGCCCCAACACCGGAGGCGGCACAGGCCTCATCAGGCCGACCTCACCCAGGGAGATGACGGGGACAGAGTGGATCCATAGGCCTGGGGCCACGCATGAGGATGTTTTGTTTTCAACCCACTGCAAGTTCCTATATGTTCTTTTAGGATTCATAGGCCGCTGTCTATCAGGGAGACTGTACTGTTAGACTATTCATCCTTCATGAGTGAGGAGATGGCTGGTTTGTCAGGAGTTTATGGAACCTATATGTTATGATACCTTTTGACCTGGAGAGGCTACCCCTAACTGGGCCCTCTCTTGGACTTACAGTAGCTGTTATGTGGCTTGCAGCCCGTTCATGAACACTGTTCCAGGACTTATGCCTTCCGCTCCATGCCCCCTGCCAGGGCTCGAATGGGCACTGCACTCACCTATGGATGGGGATCCCGGGGAGTACCTAGACTCTGACCGTCCATAGCCCATGTCAGGGGATGTTATTGTAAATTTACGGTATGATTGTATGGGGTTTTAACAACTGGCCTGGAGTTGGTTTTGACTCCCTGACTGTGTTACCCCTGGCGACCCACTGGCCCTTCCCCTGGAGACTGAACTTCTCACTTACCCTACAGCTTGCTCAGGGACATATGGCCAACCCTTCTCCCCTGGACCGTTCCACACTCGACCTTTCCCCTGGCGTAGCTTTCAGCTTTACCCTTTCAGCCCTCTGCCCATAGTAGACTGACACCTTCCACCTGAGTACATTATGAAATTCGCCTGTAGGTGCTTTCCTGACACTGGCGGTTCTTCTGGGGATAGAGCTTGGGGGCAACATTTTCCCAGTTAGACTGTTGGTGAACGTAGTCAGGGTTCCCTGGGTGGGGCGACCTTTCTCACTGATCCACTATTACTGACCCCCTCTTAGTGCTTTCTATCCGTGTTCCAGGGTGTGTGTGGGGGGGGAGGCAGTTAGTTATGTATAATATGTGTTCAAGATGGTTTAGCTGTACGACTGTTTGCCTATTTGTTTGCTCTGTACCCATTGTTCTTGTTGTCCCTGATGTGTGGCCCGGTTTCACTTGGTATTGAATGGCGCTAAGTGTTGCCTAGTCCCATGTTACAACTCCTTTCGGTCTCTTCCATGGGTTCGAGACTTCTCTATATAGTGGCACATGCCTGCAGTCTCATCCTGTACCCTGACTTATTAGTAGGCGAGCACCTGCTTCCCCTGCCCCTATGGTAGGGCCAAGGGCATTTACATGCACACCCCCACCTTCCACGAACCCCTCATCTGCTATTCTCCCTGGTGTTCCCGTGGGCCATTTCTTACTGCTATCATGATTAATAATGTTGTTTGCTACTACATTATTTGTGTTTGTTCTTCTCCTGAAGAACTTACTATGCTGAGTGCTCGCGGAGGGGATATGGAGGAATGCTGAGTGTTCTCTATTTCTTCTTGCTTCCTACCATGTGTCACTGTATCACAGGACATGTGCTTCCTGGCTTCTTCTCTGGGGGCAGCACATCTCCTACACGTATTTGCGGTCCAGGGCTTGTCCCTGCTGTGTTTTGTTTTTTTATTTTTATTAGGATATTGGTTATACCTTACTTTCCTTGTTCTTGTTTCTCTTTCCTCACTCCTCTTCTCTTTCTCCTCTCCTATCCTCCTCCCGAGCTACTCTCTCCCCCCCTGTGTCCCACCTGAATTCTAATGTCTGGTGATGCCAGCCTTGGCTGGAGAAATATTCTGCTTGCTACCATGGATGGCTGCGCACCATTACTCCCACAATAGCGAGAGATTTTATACCTGATTTTGCCCTCCATACAGTCTCTATTAATGCTAAAGGGCTTAATACACCTGAGAAGGGGTCTAAATTATTCCGTGAACTGAGGACTGGTAGGGCTGACATTGGATTAGTGCAGGAAACTCACTCCAGTTCTTTCTGTCCTATAGGTTACTACTCTCACTCACCCTTTAAGAAAACTAAGGGATTTGTCATTTTCCTACTCAGTTCCCTGCCCCTGGTAGTCTCTGATACTTGGTCGGATCATGATGGTAGGGTTTTCTTCTTAGACGGGTCCCTCAGCCCTGCAGCGTGCATGCCAGCTGATTTGTAGCTCATATTATGCACATGGAAATAAGCCAGGAAGATTCCTGGCTAGGGATCTTAGACTCAAACCAGCAAAATCTTTCATTTCTAGAATTAGATTTGCCTCACTCACATTATTGCACCTCACAGATGAGATTGTAGAATCCTTTCATACTGAAGCCAGGGACAACACCATTAAGGCCATCAATCTCATTCATTTTGCTAGATACCAGGACACTCCTGCTTTGCTTTTGTCTACTGACACGGAGAAAGCATGCGACAGGGTGAGCTAGCACTTTATGGGTTAGGTACTTCGACACATAGGACTGGGAGCTCAGATGTTTCACTGGATTGTCTCTTTATATCTTTCACTAGTTGCCTGTGTTAGGATGAATGGGGTCCTTTCGAGACTGCTTTTCCTGTCGAATGGCACCAGGCAGGGGTGTCCCTTATCCCCACTTCTTTTTGTTTTGGCTCTGGAGCCCCTCCTCAGCGCTGTTTGACTCAGTCCCTCAGTCCATGTCATTGAAGTTGCCACCCACTCATTTAAAGTGTCAGTGTTTGCTGATGACTTGTTGTTTAGCTTCAGCCAACCCATGATTTCTTTGCCTAACCTTCTGCACCAACTCACGACATATGGCCACCTCTCTCATTTTACTATTAACATGGATAAGTCAGTGGCTCTCAATATTTCTTTAGATAGTCAGTCAAAGGAGCTTATCCAGGCTAAATTCCCTTTCCGTTGGGCCTCTGATCAGGTGAAATACCTGGACATATTTCTCACTTTGAACCCTGATTCTTTGTTCGAGGCCAATTATGTTCCCCTCTGGTCGGCTCTGAAAGTTGACCTGGAGCGTTGGTCTAAACTTCATCTCCCCTGGTTCGGATGGATGGCGACAGTCAAAATGAATATTTTGCCTCGATTCCTATACATACTACAGACCTTACCCGAGGTCATTTTTCCGGGATGTTAGGCAGCTACTAGCTAATTTCATATGGCGCTCCGGCGGCCGGAGACTCAGATATTCCTACCTAGTTAGACGTAGGGAGCTCAGAGAAGTGGGCCTCTCGGGTCTAGAGCTGTACTACAATGCAACCATTCTAGCCAGGGTAGTATAGTGGACAGTACTTCGTTTTAACTTTATTTTATTTTGTAGGCATTAAAAAACATGAAGAATGATATAAGTGTTATCTCTGAAACCTTTATGGTTTGAGAGATATTCACAAACAAAGTATCCCTTCCCTGTTCAACCAGATCAGAAGGGAGATGCCCAGGTAGACTGCAGAGAGGGACAATCTTCAATTAAGATAAGGGAAAAAGCTGAAAAACTTGTCAAGGGGGGAAGGGCTTTCATTGTTTTCATACAAAGAAAATTGTCCCCTTCTGTTATCTGTCCTGTCATACAACCAGACTCACATTTGAGAAGAGATGGCTTACACTAGGTAAAAGGGGCGGGGAGGGGAACTTTGCTTGTGAATATCTCATAAACCATAAAGGTTTGAGAGATAAGACTTATATCATTCTTCATATTTTTTTAATGCCTACAAAATAAAATAAAGTTAAAACGAAGTATTACTATCCCTTTAAACCTTTAATAGATATCTTGGAGGGTTGGGCATGTCATCCATCTCTCCATTACTTCCACAATCAGTTACATAACTTCATCTGCTCTTTGCCTAATGTCCCTTTGCAAAACATCACACATACTCCTCTGGAGGATCTTTGCCTTTCAGATGTTGCACCAGGTAGACTGGTTTCCATCCTACACAAACTTTTGCTTTCTGCTACCTATGCCACCAAACCACATTTTATTAGGAGCTGGGAGGCTGACTGCAATGTAGTGTTAACAGATACACAGTGGTCCAAGGTGGCGATACTAGAACACAAATGCTCCCAGTCCACGCAAATCCAGGAAAAATGCCAACAAAATATTGACCAGATGGTACAGGGTCCCTGCCCTGCTCCATAAATTATACCCTACAGTTACAGATAAGTGTTGGAGATGCAAATTGCATACGGGCAATTTCCTACACATTTGGGGGTCTTGCCCTAGATTACAACCATTTTCAACTGCTGTTGTCGACATGATTAGAGAGGTAGCAGACCCCAACTCTCTAGAGACCCTTTAACTCTTCTTCTATACCACACTCCTCATCCTATTCACAAATACACCCACTTGGTGATTCCAAGATATTGGAAATGTCCTTACACCCCTTCATTCCGGGATTGGATGCAGAAGACTTATTATACACGGCAAAGGGTAAGGGAATGGCGGATGCTACCAGGTGGTTTCACTGGGCTGAATTTCTAGAGGGTGAGGCCTTCCGATTGAGACTAGAACAACACACGGTATGAACTTCAAACATTTTGGGCATGGTGCATCTGGGCGGGACCTCCTCATCTTCCCTTTCTTCCCCCCCTCCCTTTCTTCTTATTATACCCCTTCTCAGCTTTCTTCCCTTTGTTTTTCTCCTTTTTTCCCTTCTTTTTCTTTTCCTTTATTTCTCATCCTCCTACTCTTTCCGGCTATGTTAGTGCCCTACTCTACTATCTGATTTCCTGGGCTTACAACCCCCCCCCCTTGACAGAGTGTATTCCCCTTTTTGGACCAGGGCTGGATCTTAGATGCTCTGGTCCCTGGATCTACTAACATCTCTGCTCTGGGAATTTGAGGGCGCAAGATGTTGTTCTTCTTATCATGTTCTTTGTCTTTTATGCTGTTTTCTTATTTTTTTCTCTGTATTTCTGTCATTGTATTTTGAAAATCAATAAAACAAATATTAAACAAAAAAAGTTGAAAGTAGAGACATTTTTTTGAGGGTATTAAAGAGTAGGGATGGGTGAAAGTTTTCACCTCAACACAGAAATAGGTGAAACAGGCAATTCCCTCCTAGTGAGAAATGTCTTGCAAAAAGTGTATTATTTTTCTTTTTTTCTCCTAACTCACTGCATTGAAATCAAAGGGAAGACTGAATTTACACACAACACACGGCAAATTTTAGTTTATTTCCCACAGGTATAGTATAAAAGGGGCCTAGGGGTCCCTGTGTTGGTGGAGTGTTGGGAAAGAATCAGTTGAACAGGGAGTTTTTTTGCTTTTGTTGACTGGGATGGAGGGGGCGTTAATAAAAAAAATTGTATGTAACATGACAGAGACAGGGGCCCTGATGTAAGACAGGGACAGGGGCCCTGACATAAGCTGTGAGTGGGGCAGACTAATACTTGATGGTATAGAGAATTTTGTAGAGGGTGATTTAGAGGACTTAGACTTCTTAGATGCCCAAGCCCTAAGGAAAAATTGATTTATAGGACTTTTGTAGGCACAATCAATTAGTAAACATTGATTTGTAGGACTTAGACTTGTCCTCAGAGGCCCAAGCCCCAAGGAAATATTGTTTTTTTAGACTAAGACTTGTTACGCACAAGCACTGAGGAAACATTCATTTGTCAGATTTAAACTTGTTTTTAGAGGTACACGCCCTGAGGAACAATTCATTTGTAGGACTTAGACTTGTTAGGCACAAGCCCTGAGGAAAAATTGATTTGTAGGATTTAGACTTGTTAGACACAAGCCCTGAGGAAACATTGATTTGTAGGACTTAGATGTATTACAGGCAAAAGTCCTAAGGAAACATTAAGGACTTAGACTTGTTGTTAGAGGCCCAAGCCCCAAGGAACAGTTGATTTGTAGGACTTAGATTTGTTAGGCACAAGCACTGAGAAACTAACTAACATTAATTTGTAGGACTCACTCTTTTTTAGGTACAATCCCTGAGGAAACATTAATTTGTAGTACTTACATTTTTTAGGCACAAGTCCTGAGGAATCTCTGGTCATTTGTTGGACTCGGGTGTGTCATAGGCACAAGCTCTGAGGAATGAGTGATTATTTGTTGGACTCAGGTTTGTTAGAAGCACAAGCCCTGAGGAATCAGTGATGATTTTTTGGACTCACGTTTGTTGTAGGCACATGCCCTAAGGAATCTGTGATGATTTATTGGACTTAGGTTTGTTAAAGCACAAGTCCTGAGTAAACAGTGATTTTTAACACTTAAGCTTGTTGGAAACAAATATAGTTTTTTTTTATATAGGCCTTTTGTTTGGGAGAACAAGCCCTGAGAAAAAATAATTCCCTACTGGCCTAGTGCCAGCAAGCAATTTTATGGTTCCACTGGCCATTGTCCATTGGCAAATGCCATGGTGACATTGCAGCATTTACTACTGCTGTTATTGCTGCTGATGATTTATTTAAACAGCAGTACGATTAGCCATCTACATGGGAATGGGATCAACAGCGGTTATATGATACAGGTAATGATTGTTCCACTAGCTCTAGGGATATGCCTGAAGCAGTAGTAGTACCACAACTAACCCACACCACTTGGGCAGCAATGCTTCTCCTCCAGCAATTCCTCCACAATCATGGGTGTGTTATAATACTATTTTTTCCCTTAACAGCAGGAAGATACTGTGCCAGTCATCAGCAACTGCAATGTGCACAGTGTGTGTAGCAAATGGGGAAGGACTAGGAACAATGGGAACATCTGAACTTACATCAAACAAGCGGCACAACTGAAATCAAACACCTTGATACTTTGGTCCACAATGTCAAATCAATAATCCCCCCAGAAACCAAGTAATGCTGTCACTATGCCCCTTGTCCACTACACTAAGGACAGGTGACAACCAGAAGATTAATAATAATAATGATGATGAATCCTCTCTGCCACCAGTTTAGTGTATTCTGTGGGATGGACTCTCCTCAGATGCTGTATGATTCCATGCATGTGATTATACTTCACCATATTGCCATGTGTGGAGCACTGCACAATGTGTGATGGGTGGACATGAACTGATACATATTTGCAGCTACAGAATCACTATCAGCTGGTTGGGGAGGTTCACCATAAGATGATGCTACATCTTCCCTCACCTGGATTCTAGCTCAAGAAGCTAATAACGAGCTAGGTGTTTTGCTTACCATCACACTTTCAGGCTCAGGCTGGGTTTCCTATTCTTCCTCCTCTTAGATTTCCTCCTTGATTCTTGGTGCCCTTGGGGGGGGCAGGGGGTACAGCAACCATAGCTCCTGATTTATTTTGTGAGGTTTTGGCTTTTACATGCTTCATATAAATGTCATGGTATCTGTATTTCATGTGTTATCAGGGCGGTTGTGCCAAGGTGCATTCAATCCTTTCCCCTTTTCACTAACTAATCACAAATCATGCAAAGTGCCATCACTGATGATTGCTGCTGCCTCAGATTCAACACTAGAACTAGAACCAGGATTATTGTTGGGAAGTGGATCCTGCCATAGTCCTGCATCGCAACTGGTGCTGGACTTCATTCCCACTATGGTCATCAACATCTGGGCCTTGCAACTCAGCAGCAGCAAAAATTACAGCAGCAGAAAACTCAGCAATATCACTACTGGTAGTGTGGTGATGCCAAACCCCATTTGCATATCTGTTTCCCATTCCAACTTGCTTTCTGCTAAAAAGGCCTTAGTTGTCTCTTCCACCCCAGATGCTCCATCATCACTCTCATCATCATCAACAGTCCCTCCTTGCTGCTGCAGCTGTTCTATTAGAGTTGGGCTGGTTGCCAATGATAACAAAGGTGACAGAGTTGTCCTTCTGACACACTTGCCACCTCTTCTTGAGGTGAAGAAGGCAGACTGGCAGCACTAGCAGCAGGCACAGGCATCTGATCTGTGCTTATGCAAATACTGCTAGCCAGTTCTGCCTTCTTCAGTTTTATGTCTCAGAGGCACAATGTCAGGGGAAGGGGAATCACAGGGTCAGGGGGGATGTTGTGAGCTCCCTTGACCGCTAGTCTGGCTGCTCCTCATCATCACTTTCCTTCCACCTCAGCAGGAGGATCAATAGTCATGCTAGTCCCACCACCAGCTGCTTCATCACAATTATCATCACCACCACCTCCTCCCCCTCCACAACACTTTCTAGCTGTTGTGTTTGGTAGTAGTAGTGGGACTACTTGCGGATGACAAGAGAGACATGCTTACCATTATCTCCTCCTTCTCCTGAGTATCTGAAGGCACACTGGAATAGTAGTAGCTCCCAGACCCTTCCATGCTGGTGGTGGTCACTTCATCCTCCTCCACTGACTTACTGAATGCATCACAGTCCTTCCAGCTCCTCATTTTCTCTTAGATGGGTGTTCATACTGTTAGCCTACAGTCTGAACCTCTGCTGCTTTCATTTCACTAAATAAATAGCTTAAAAATAGTCTAGCACCCGCTGTAACTGCTTAGTTTTCTGTTTCACATCCTGGAAATGTCACGTTTTTGAAGTGAAAACACAAAGTACACGTATGTAAACAGGCAGGAAGTTTGTAGCCAATGAAAAAATAGCAAAACATTTTTTGGAGTAGACAAAAAAGGAAAACATTTAAGGGGTTGTTTAGGGCAGAAACAAAGGGACCTTTTGCTCATCTCTAGTAAAAAGGGAGATGGAGTATTCTTAATTCTAAAATGGACAAGCTCTGGTATTGCATAATGCTTAATGCCTTACAAAGATGTAATATATACCCACTGCATTTTGAAATCTGCTATTTTTTGTCTTCTTGTGACATGTGTGAACCAGTTTG
Organism: Rhinophrynus dorsalis; assembly: GCA_037306005.1. Classification (NCBI taxonomy): domain Eukaryota; kingdom Metazoa; phylum Chordata; class Amphibia; order Anura; family Rhinophrynidae; genus Rhinophrynus; species Rhinophrynus dorsalis. Next base: position 172,540,404 of record CM074718.1, read on the forward strand.
TTTAAAAAAAAAAATCATTAAAAAAAAAGTGGAGCCATTAGGTGTTGATAGGAAACAAATAAGCAAATCCACTGAACACTAGAGGACCCATTTAAATCAGTGGAAACCAATGGGAATGTTTTCTCTTTATATGCGAATCCTGTGGAGGAGTTGGTTTGCCTCAGAATTGTTCCACTAAACTTTGTGCATATGAACCAGTGTACTTCTGATACATCCCTTTCATAGCTGGATAACAGGTGAGCTGCACTAATAAATTAGATTAATTTGGGGATACTAAAAATAGCCTGACTCCCTAAGCTAATCAGATCAAAATTATCAGTCTTAATTGAACTCATTAAATATAATTAAACCTCACAATTTCAATACATGAAATTGCATATTTATCATTTACTATTAATTTACAGTTCTATTTATTTTATATCACAAGTTAATATACCTATGATGAAGATTTTACATAAGAGAAAATAGGTTACTGCATTAGTACAACTTCATGAATCTGTGATTTTCATATTAGATCAGTTCTGAGCATGATGTGCAAAGAAGTTCTGCCATCATTTTGAAGCAATTCAACTGATCCATGAGGGGACAAATGGGACCCCAGTGGACATTGATCTACCATTCAAAGGGTAAAAAGTTACATTTCAATATTGATGAATTTGGGTGTTTGCTCCAAAATTACTCCATGGGGGGAGATGCGATAAGGATTAACCATTTGAGTGCTATGGGGGTACACAATGCATTGCGAACATGCAGTGCAAAACAAATATTTATAAAAGAAAATAAATAATGTAACATATATTAACTTGGTTATTTATTTTAATCCCTTAACGACTAGCCTACACAGCGAGCAGCTGGCTGTTAAGAACCACAGGGCATATTTTTGTTATAATGGATTTGAGGTCACAGACTGTCATTCAACCATGCAGCTACCCAGGAATTCCATGACGTGCCAAGACTGTCACTGGTCCTTAAGTGCGGGACCAGGCATGACAGTCCTCCTGGCACACCAAGGGTCATTAAGGGTTATTAAGCAAGGTTTGTCTAAACTCTTTGCAACTCAGTGCATTCAACATCCCTTTGGCACCTAAAATGGTACTCCATATTCTAATTGAGGTCTTGCCAAGGATTTACATAGAGGTAGAATGATATTCCCATCCTGTACATCTATACTACCTTTTATACAGGATAGTAACCTATTGGCTCTTTCAGTGGCTAAGCAACACTGCACACTGCTGTGAAGTCTAATGTATATCAGTATACTTTCTCTAATGAGGATTCCCCAAGTAGTTTCCCATTTAGTGCATATGTAGCATTATTGCTCCTCCAACCCAAATGCATAACCTTACACTTATCTATAGTACACCTTAACTGACACTCTCCACCCATTAACTCATTTTATCCAAATATTTCTGCAGATAAATAATAACATCCTACTCTGTATGTATTTGCTTACACAGTTTAGTGTCATCAGCAAAGATTGAGATAATACCCACTTCTAGATCTTTAATAAACAAGTTACAAAGGATTGGGCCCAGAACTGAACCCTTTGGCCCCCCACTTACAAATGTACACCAACTTGAAAAGATTCCATTTACAACAACTCTCTGCCATCTTTCATATAAGTAGTTTTCTCTCCATGTGCAGATATCACCTCCTATACTGAAGTCTTTTAAATTATTCAGTAAACAGCAAACTGTTGTGAAGCACAGTATCATAGGGTTTTGCACAATATTAGTACACTATGTTAACAGCAATACCCTTGTGAAAATTACTACTTGCCCTTTTGGCAAAAGCAAGTAATTTAGTTTGTCATGACCTAGTTTTTATTAAGCCATGCTGGCTCCCACTAATAAGGTTATTAGTCATCACATAGTCCAACCCCTGAATCAGTTAGTAAGCATTAAAATATCTTATTGACTACAGAAGTCAAGTTTATAGGTCCATACGTTCCTGTTTTAAATCTTGGCCCCTTTTTTTAATAATGGTACATCGGCTTTCCTCCAGTTACAGGGCACTATGCCTGATGATAGAAAATAAATAAATATTAAGTAGGAGGGTCTTGCTATTACTGAACTAAGTTCCTAAAGTACTTTTGGGTAGATGCCATTAAGTCCAGGTGCTTTATTCACCATAACCTTTTTGCAGTCTCTTTTGACCATTTTCCTCATTAAGCCATGTACATAACAGAGGAAATTCTGTGGTGTGTGTTTGCCCATATCCTGCCATTGCTGCTTCCTTTGCATGTACAGAAGAACAGGATGGGGAAGATTCACTAAGAGGTGATAAAGAGGTTGAGATGACTTCTCCAGTTTATCACTTCTACAGTTTCTATGTTATTCTATCGAGTCTATTCACTTAGATCTCCAAAGTTGTAATTTTCTATTTTAGATAGCCTAATTGCTTGCTTGCAGATTCTATTACATTCTTTTTATTTTTTTAAATGAGGCATCTGACTGTTCTTACTTAAACAGTTTAAAAGTCTGCTTCCTATTTCTCATTTCCCTGCAAAACTCTTTATTAAGTCAGATTGGTTTTAATTAGATCCTCTTGTATTTATTCTCCAGTGGTATATACTGATTTGTATATTTAGTTACAAGAATTTTAACCAAATTCTATCTTTCTTGTGCATATTTCACTTTGTAGATTAGATCCCACTGAATGCCCTTTAGCAGTAATTTTAGCATTATGAAATTAGCCTATTTAAAGTTTAATGTTTTGGTTAAACCCTTGTTAATCATTTTCTTTAAGAAAATTAAATGGATGCCATACCGTGGTCACTGCTGCCCTACTGTTCCCTTACCTATATATTGTTTAGCATTTCAGAACTGTTTAAAACCTCTTGTCAGTTTCAGGGTAGTTGACATCTCACATTATCATTGCATGTTATGACTAATATACATTTTCCATTAGCAGTAACAGCAGGGCTTCTTCACATTATCAGCTTTTTTATGTATGCTCCCAGTGTGTATTTCAACCCACAAGGCCTCTACATCTTCACTAGAACCTTCATTAATGACTTTCCTTATACTAGGTTTTAAGGTATGCTTTACAAATAGGCATTTCCCACTCTTTTTTTAACCCTATTCCTTATAAAAAGTTATTGACCCTCTAGATTGACCATCCAGACGTGTGTCAACATTTGTATCAACTAACCAGGTTTCAGTCACACCAAATATATTATACTGCTCATTTATTGCAGTCAATTCTAGTCCCATCATCTTTCTAGCCAGACAACAAAAAATGCATACATTTTACATTATTGCCATTCTGAAGAATTTCATTCTTTGAAATATTTATTTGCTTTTTATCAGGCTGTAACATAAGCACCTCCCTATTAGATTAACTAGCCCATCACCCCTCTCCACTCCATGCCTTTCTCTAATCACATTTCCTAATTGCCACTGTCTACCTCATCCTGTTTTGTATCACTCAGTCCTCCTTTTCTAGTTTAAAGTCTCCTCCAACCTTCTAACCATCCTAACTCCTTACACAGTAGCCCCGTTTCCAGTACAGTGAAGTCCATCTCTATTATAAAGATTGCCTCCAAGGAAAAAGACAGCTCAGTGCTCTAGAAACCCAAATCCGTCTTGCTTACACCAATTATTTAGCCATTAATTTAACTCTCTTATTTCCCATTTTGCTTTCTAGTGTAGCACATGGCACAGGTAATATTTCCGAGGTTTTTTTACTTAAGCTTATAATTTAAATCCCTGAAGTCCTTCTAAATGGACCTCCATTTCCTACTCACTTTGTTATTGGTACCAATAAGTATCATGACAGATAAGTCATGCCCAGCCCCTCCTAACAATCTATCAACCAACCACCTACCTTCCTATCTACCTACTTACCTACCCTATCTGTCTTCCTAATTATGGAATCCTAATTATGGAATTTTGGAATCCTTTACCGCCACCACCAACTCCACCATTTTTCCGGAACCTGTAAGAATTAGAGGACTGTTCTTATGGCTGTTAGAGAGCACAGTCCTCTCCAGCAATGGCAAATATCCATCAACATCCCCAATTTCATCAATCAACATAGCTAATCTATTAGGGCGAGTAAATATAAGCATTTTCTTCCTATTCCTCTGCCCCCTTGATATGTTTAACTGTAATCCATCTAGCTACCAGCTTCTCCTTTGTGTAATTTACACACCCCGTACTACCTATAATAGCTCCTTTCTGCTCAGAAAGCAACAAACCCCCTCCTGGATTGGCCGTCTTCCCCAACATTGTAACTTGCCGCTACCAGTCTCTAACTTTAGTTTCCAGAGTGGCTACTTGCTTACATGTGCCACAGAGGTAGGCACCCTGGAAAAGTTGCTCCAGATGAGCAAACATATGGCAGATTGTACATTGAGTTAAATGGACTGTCATGCTACCACTCATGTATCCCAGTTACTGCAAGTTGAAAGACAGGGGAAAAAAATTACATTAATACATGTTTGTTTCCTGTTGAATCCTCTGTGTTTGAATCCCTTCTGTTTAAATTCCTGGCACTTACCCCACTGCTTTATATAGCAGAAAACTCTCCCTCTGCTTTATATAGCAGAAAACAATTACACCTCAGCAATCAATATGAAACACACCCATCACATACACAGACCACAGTCACTTGCATACCTGGAAACGTAGGAACAAAAATACTTTGTTTCTTAACCCCTACCTTGCAACAATATCACAAAACTGCTAATACTGTTAATATAGTTATTCAGTTTTTTCACCACAGATATCCCATAACTTTGCTTGTTTCAGCCAAATAAAAGGTTAATAGTGAAATTTATTTCTAGAACAAAAACAATAGAAAGGCCTAAATGCTCTAAGCTTTCCCAAAACTAGAATTAATTTCAGAGGTCAAGTATTCCACAATTCACTCCAGTATTTCTCAACTCGGGGAATACCAACTGGCCAAGTTTCCAGGATACCTTTATTTAAATAGAGGTGGATTAATCACAATTACTGAGCTCCTGACTATCCCTCTGTGTGATGAAACAAGGATATCTTGAAAACATTCACTGTTGGTGTGTTCAAAGGACTGACACTGATAATCACTGTTCCAGAATGCTCAGTGATAAATTCACCCATCATAGAAAATACATCACACAGTGCTGAATAGCAGACAGGGGACATATACATGAAAATAATTGAACAATAATGAGCCAAAAAACTGTACCTTGTGGACAAATAGAAATCCCCTAATTCCTTTTCATTTTAACTCTGAATGCTAGAAAGGTCTCCAATGCAATTACACTTTTGTTTGTGAATATCTCCTTAAGCTATCTATGTCATAGTCTCCATTATTGACTTCATAAACTGATAATGGTAGTGCAAGGTATAGTGGGTGAATGTGCAAATCACTAGAAGTAACTCCAATGGCAGTAGCTGCACAACAGGGTATGCACTAGAGCATATAACCATTGTAGCGCGTACTGACATATTCTGCTGTCATTATGAATTTAGCCACTAAGCCTCTTACACCTACCCCATAGAATGCACAATAAAAGTTCCACGGTTTCCGCTGTACCCTGTTTAATGCATGACAATTAAAACAAAGTGAAGAGTTCTCAGCTGCCTTAATCTTGGCACAAGAAGTGTTAAGGCGAGAAATTTCAGTGTAAGTAGCTTAGTACATTGGTGTTAGGCAAGCACAGTACTACAAAAATCAATGCTGGTACCCAGTGCAAATATTTGTGGACCCCTATTCTTGTTTCAGGTTTCAGTCAATAAAGCTGATGTATGACATACTTTTTTTAATCATAGATTATTCAGGGTGCAGGATCTATCTATCTATCTATCTATCTATCTATCTATCTATCTATCTATCTATCTATCTGTCTATCTAACTATCTGTATCTGCTCATGTCTATATATATGTATACCTATATATTTCTTTGTCGATCTATGTCTGCATATATGTCTATTATATCTGTTTCTCTGTGTGTCTATTTCTAATAAAACTAGTATACAGTATAATCTACCATCACAGTTCATTTTCTGAGTTAAAAGATTGATGTAATAATCATGTGGCTGCAGTTTGGTGTATGTTTGATGGCATATTATCTCATGCATTCTGGCTCACACAAAGTTTGTTAACATGACTAATTCTATATTTCATTACCATCAAACTAGGTGGGAGGGTTACAAAACCACCAACGCAGTTCAATTACTGTGTTAAGATGTCAGCATCTTCTGTGATCCAAATTAGTGTATTCTATCAGTTATCAGCTGTATAGATCCACTAAGATTTTTTCTGAAACTTCTGAGCATATTCATCACCAAACCTACAGGGGAAGGCATGTTAAAGCATCAGTAAACACTTTTCTATGAAAACCTACATGTTATAGGGTGTTTCCTGCTGAGTAAAATATGGATACTTTGACTGATGTTAGTTGTACCATTACTTCCTTAAAGTTCAAACTGTCTGGAAAGACACAATGGTATTATCTCATTCTATGGAGAAGTGTGTGTGTCATTGACTCACCTGTCCCATAGAATCCAACAGCATAACTAATTGAAATCTTGCCACTAGTAGGCATTGTTAATGTGTGAAATAAGAGTTTACACTGTAATAATTCTGGAAAGATGCATCTCCCACCTGTGAGAGTACTCTGGTTTACTCAGCAGGAAAAGCCATATGACAACTGTTCTTTCATATATGTCTTTTCAATTAATTATTATTATATAAAGCATAATTTTAGCATTTTAGTTTATGCAGTGTCAAAATTAAGTATTTAAATAATTACAGATTCACATATGTGTCTGAACAGGAAATCAAATTATTTTACATCTTATCAAAAAGAGGAGGAAAAGGCACAAGACCTTTCTGAGAATTACCTGAATCACAGTTCAAATGCTGGATGTAGTGTTCTGATTGCACTTACTAGATGTCTTCTTGATTAATTGCCCTCAGTGTTGCCACTCAGAGTATGTTACTCCACATCACAGGTTCCCGGTCTGCTGTTTAATCGTCTCTGTGGTCTCAGTGCTGGTTCTCTTTGGCCTGTGTACAAGTGAGAACAACAAGAACATTTTATTTTACTTGACTATACTTATAGCAGATATTACATCAAGATTAGCAAGAGTTTTTGATCACTACTATCAAAAGATATTTGTGGAAATGAGCCTCATTGCATAATTTATGTCTCCTCAGAAAACAAACACACATTGAACAGAATGCCTCATTACATAATTTATGTCTCATTAGGAGACACAACTCCTATTGGGTGATTGAATGGGGACTTTACTGCTCCCATTGGGTGATTGAATGGGGGCATGTTTATCATACAGGGAGTTGGCCCGCCCCCTCCAGCCCACCCACCACTATCCAACAGACAAAAAAAATATAACTGCCACTCGCTCCTGAAATAGGGGATATCAGTAACTTCTCCTGGTCCACACACACACTCATTCAGGATCATGACTAGTGATGATCGAGCACCCCAATGCTCGGGTGTTCGGGTGCTCTGACCGAGCGCCCCCGGAGGCTCGAGTGCTCGGCCGAGCACCCGAGCCCCATTGAAGTCAATGGGAGGACCCGAGCATTACACCAGGCACCCCCTGCTCTGATGAGGGGAGGGTGCCTGGTCCATAGGAAAAGGGCAGAAAATGATGTAAACACCACAGAAATGGTTCAGGGACAGCATAGGGAGGATGTCTGGATGCATCTTGGACTTCAACGTCGCTGCTGGGAACGATGTTTCGCCCGTAGTACGCCATTTTTACAGACTGACCGTAAAACACACAAAAAGGAAGATAAAAACGACTTTAGGCGAAAAATTGTTACCAAACAGTATTTGCTGTATATTTACTTGTATATCATCTGCAAATTCTGCAAAAAATTTCATCGATTTTTCTGAACTGGGGCCATGATTAAGAGGGAAACGTGCGCAGAGGAAAATTCTCCCAAAAATTTCCTCGATTTTTCTGAACTGAGGCCATGATTAAGAGGGAAACGTGCGCAGAGGCAAATTCTCCCAAAAATTTCCTCGATTTTTCTGAACTGAGGCCATGATTAAGAGGGAAACGTGCGCAGAGGCAAATTCTCCCAAAAATTTCCTCGATTTTTCTGAACTGAGGCCATGATTAAGAGGGAAACGTGCGCAGAGGCAAATTCTCCCAAAAATTTCCTCGATTTTTCTAAACTGGGGCCATGATTAAGAGGGAAACGTGCGCTGAGCCGACCATCTAAAACATTATGGGTGAGGGTCTGCTGCGGAGCTGACCATCCTAAACATTATATGCGAAGGCCCGCTAGTGAGCTGACGCTATAAAACATTATATGAGAGGGCCCGCTGGTGAGCTGACCTATACAAAAATTGTCAAACTGCACCCGCTGGTGAGCTGGGCCTATATAAAAATTATATCACAGGGCCCGCTGGTGAGCTGGCCCTATATAAAAATTATATCACTGGGCCCGCTGGTGAGCTGGCCCTATATAAAAATTATATCACTGGGCATATGGAAGAGAGTCAACCATATACCCGTTTTTTGGGTGGAAGGGGTGAATGGGAATACAGAGTATTCCCATCATTGTAAATAACATATATAAAGTCACTTTATGTTCCCCCGGGGCTTTCCTCCAGTGGAGTGGAGAAGTCAGGGGAAATCCAGGCCTTGTTCATTTTTATAAGTGTCAACCTATCAGCATTTTCGGTGGAAAGGCGGATACGCTTATCTGTTATGATGCCACCAGCAGCACTAAATACCCGCTCAGACAGAACGCTGGCGGCAGGGCAGGCCAGCACCTCCAAGGCGTAGAGTGCCAGTTCATACCACATGTCCAGCTTGGACACCCAGTAGTTGTAAGGCACAGAGGGATCATTGAGGACGCTGACACGGTCTGCTACGTACTCCTTCACCATCTTCCAAAACTTTTCCCTCCTTGTGACACTAGGCTGCGCATCAGGGTGAGGGTGCTGGCGGGGTGTCATGAAGGTGTCCCACGCCTTGGAGAGTGTTGCCCTGCCTTTGTCGGAACTGCTGTGTGCTCCCCTTTTCTCCCTTTCTCGGTTGGCCAAGGTAGCACGTACTCTGCCGCCAGCGTTGTCAGATGGAAAATTTTGGAGCAATTTTTCAAGAAGAACCTTCTGGTATTGCACCATTTTACTTGTCCTCTCCACCGGAGGAATGAGAGATGAGAAATTCTCTTTGTAGCGGGGGTCCAGAAGGGTGAACACCCAGTAATCCGTGTTGTCTGAAATGCGTATAACGCGTGGGTCACGGGAAAGGCAGCCTAACATAAAGTCAGCCATGTGTGCCAGAGTACCAACAGGCAAGATTTCGCTGTCCTCACCAGGAGGATGACTCTCAATATCCTCATCCTCTTCCTCCTCTTCTGCCCACCCACGCTGAAGAGATGGAACTAAAGTTCCATGGCTACCCTCTGTAGCGGAGGCAACCGTGTCTTCCTCCTCCTCCTCCTCCTCCGCCTCCTCCAATTGTCGCTGAGAAGACGAAGTGAGGGTGCTCTGGCTATCACCTTGTGTAAGCTCTTCCTCCCCCATTTCCACCTCTTCCACATGCAAAGCGTCGGTTTTAATTGTGAGCAGCGAGCGTTTCAGTAGACACAGAAGTGGGATGGTTACACTGATAATAGCGTTATCACCGCTCACCATCTGTGTCGATTCCTCAAAATTGCGTAAAACCTCACAGAGGTCTGACATCCATTCCCACTCCTCACTTCTGATTACAGGAAGTTGAACGGAGAGGCGACGACCGTGTAACAGCTGGTACTCCACTACTGCCCTCTGCTGCTCACAAAGCCGGGCCAACATGTGGAAGGTGGAGTTCCAGCGCATGCTCACGTCACACAGCAGCCGGTGAGCTGGCAATTGTAAGCGCTGCTGCAGCTTCAACAGGCCGGCTGAAGCTGTAGATGACTTACGGAAATGTGCACACACGCGGCGCACCTTGGTCAAGAAATCATGCAAATTGGGGTAGGTTTTTAGAAATCGCTGAACCACTAAATTAAATACATGCGCTAGGCATGGTACGTGTGTGAGCTTGCCGAGCTCCAAAGCCGCCACCAAGTTACGCCCATTATCACACACAACCATGCCTGGTTGCAGGTTGAGTGGCGAGAGCCATTGCTCGGTCTGGTGACTAATCCACTGCAACAGCTCTGAGGCCGTGTGCTGTTTGTCCCCAAGGCAGATCAGCTTCAGCACGGCCTGTTGACGCTTCCCCACTGCAGTGCTACACTGCTTCCAGCTACTGGCTGATGGGTGAGTGGCGCTGCGCGCAGAGAATTCGGAGGTGGAAACGGAGGAGGAGGAGTCAATAACGTAGGTGCTGGCGGAAACCCTGATGGAGGTAGGGCCCGCAATCCTCGGCGTGGGTAGCACCTGTGCCATCCCAGGGTCCGAGTCGCTCCCAGCCTCCACGACATTCACCCAGTGTGCCGTCAGGGAAATGTAGCGTCCCTGGCCACAAGCACTTGTCCATGTGTCAGTCGTTAAGTGGACCTTCCCAGTAACTGCGTTGGTCAGGGCACGGGTGATGTTACGGGACACATGGTGGTGTAAGGCGGGGACGGCACACCGGGAAAAGTAGTGGCGGCTGGGGACTGCGTACCGAGGGACAGCTGCTGCCATCAGGCTGCGGAAGGACTCAGTCTCCACAAGCCTAAATGGCAGCATTTCGATGGCCAGTAATTTGGAAAGGTGTGAGGTTAGTGCTATGGCCTGTGGGTGGGTGGCTGGGTATTTTCGCTTGCGCTCAAATGCCTGGGGTAACGACATTTGGACGCTGCGCTGGGACAGGGAAGTGGATGTGGTCGCTGATGGTGCTTCAGATGGTACAGGTGCAGGGCGGGAGGTATGCGAGCCTGTGCCTTCGACAGGCGATTGGCCGGCACCGAAAACAGGGGAAGAGGAGGCAGTGGTGTGGCCTGCAGACACAGATTGGCGATCCGGGCGTTCCTCCCACTTATTACGGTGCTTGGATGCCATGTGTCGGATCATGCTGGTGGTGGTGAGGTTTCTAGTGTTCATGCCTCGGCTCATTCTGGTGTGGCACAGGTTGCAAACTACAATTCTTTTGTCGTCCGCACTTTCCTTAAAAAAACGCCATACCGCGGAACACCTACCCCTTGGCAAGGGAGATTTACGCAAGGGGGTGCTCCGTGGAACATTTGCGGGCCGGTTTGGTGCGGTCCGCCTTCTTTCTGTAGCCACACCACTGCCTCTTCCAGCCTGTTGCGGTGCTGCAGATGGCTCACCCTCAGGACTGCTGTCATCGCTCGGCTCTCCACCTTCCCAGGTGGGGTCAGTCACCTCATCGTCCACCAAGTCCTCCTCCACTTCCTCACTCTGATCATCCTCCTCATGTCTTGATCCCACCACATACTCAGTCATTGACAACTGTATATCATCCTCCTCATCAAGGTCTTGAGACAGTAATAGTGGTTGATTTGATGGCAACTGTGTCTCATCATCATCATCATCCACTTCCTTTGACCTTAAATGCCGTTCCCCTCTGTCATCTTCTTGTGATTGGGTACCCTCTAGAGGTTGTGAATCAGGGCACAAGATGTCATGTTCCTCTGCAAGCGTGCTTGGAGAGAGGTTCAAATTAAGGATTGGTGATGAGACGAGCTCCTCACTATATCCCAGTGTGGGATCACTTCTTTGACCAGACCCTCTATGGTGGGAGGAAGGATGATCAGGGTGAGGATTATGTTGACCAGACTCTTGGCTACTGAGAGTGGACTTGGTGGAAGACAGGGTGGTGCTTAACCGACTGGAAGCAGTATCACCTGAAATCCAACCGACCACCTGTTCGCAGTGGTCTGACCTCGAGAGTGATGTCCTGCGACGCCCTGTAAACTGAGACATGAAGCTAGGTATAGTGGATGTCTTTCTTTCTTGTGCTCTGGCACCAGGCACAGTTTCTACGCGTCCTGACCCGCGCCCTGAACTATCAGGATCACGTCCACTTCCCCGTCCCTTTTTACCCGCCTTCTTCATATTACACGGAATATGTGCTGCAAATCTGCAACTTTGCACACTAAACAGAATGTGCTGCTTATCTGCGGCTCGGCACAGTGAATGGAATATGTGACTTTGATATTTTACACTTTGCACACTAAACAGAATGTTCTCCTAATCTGCAACTTTGCACACTAAACAGAATGTGCTGCTTATCTGCGGCTAGACACAGTGAATGGAATATGTGACTTTTATATTTTACACTTTGCACACTAAACAGAATGTTCTGCAAATCTGAAACTTTGCACACTAAACAGAATGTGCTGCTTATCTGCGGCTCGGCACAGTGAATGGAATATGTGACTTTGATATTTTACACTTTGCACAGTAAACAGAATGTTCTCCTAATCTGCAACTTTGCACACTAAACAGAATGTGCTGCTTATCTGCGGCTAGACACAGTGAATGGAATATGTGACTTTTATATTTTACACTTTGCACACTAAACAGAATGTTCTGCAAATCTGAAACTTTGCACACTAAACAGAATGTGCTGCTTATCTGCGGCTCGGCACAGTGAATGGAATATGTGACTTTGATATTTTACACTTTGCACAGTAAACAGAATGTTCTCCTAATCTGCAACTTTGCACACTAAACAGAATGTGCTGCTTATCTGCGGCTCGGCACAGTGAATGGAATATGTGACTTTGATATTTTACACTTTGCACAGTAAACAGAATGTTCTGCTAATCTGAAACTTTGCACACTAAACAGAATGTGCTTCTTATCTGCGGTTAGACACAGTGAATGGAATATGTGACTTTGATATTTTACACTTTGCACAGTAAACAGAATGTTCTGCTAATCTGAAACTTTGCACACTAAACAGAATGTGCTTCTTATCTGCGGTTAGACACAGTGAATGGAATATGTGACTTTGATATTTTACACTTTGCACAGTAAACAGAATGTTCTGCTAATCTGAAACTTTGCACACTAAACAGAATGTGCTTCTTATCTGCGGTTAGACACAGTGAATGGAATATGTGACTTTGATATTTTACACTTTGCACACTAAACAGAATGTTCTGCTAATCTGAAACTTTGCACACTAAACAGAATGTGCTTCTTATCTGCGGTTAGACACAGTGAATGGAATATGTGACTTTGATATTTTACACTTTGCACACTAAACAGAATGTTCTGCTAATCTGAAACTTTGCACACTAAACAGAATGTGCTTCTTATCTGCGGTTAGACACAGTGAATGGAATATGTGACTTCGATATTTTACACTTTGCACACTAAACAGAATGTTCTGCTAATCTGAAACTTTGCACACTAAACAGAATGTGCTTCTTATCTGCGGTTAGACACAGTGAATGGAATATGTGACTTTGATATTTTACACTTTGCACACTAAACAGAATGTTCTGCTAATCTGAAACTTTGCACACTAAACAGAATGTGCTGCTTATCTGCGGCTCGGCACAGTGAATGGAATATGTGACTTTGATATTTTACACTTTGCACACTAAACAGAATGTTCTGCTAATCTGAAACTTTGCACACTAAACAGAATGTGCTGCTAATCTGAAACTTTGCACACTAAAAAGAATGTGCTGCTAATCTGCAACTTTGCACACTGAACAGAATGTGCTGCTAATCTGCAACTTTGCACACTAAACAGAATGTGCTGCTAATCTGCAACTTTGCACACTAAAAAGAATGTGCTGCTAATCTGCAACTTTGCACACTAAACAGAATGTGCTGCTAATCTGCAACTTTGCACACTAAACAGAATGTGCTGCTAATCTGCGGCTAGGCACAGTGAACGGAATATGTGAGGTTTTTTTTTTTTAAATCTCTGCCCCCCAAACAAAATAAACTGTTGCCCCCACACACAGTAGTCCTAAAAAGGACTTTTGGGTCTTTTTTTTTTTCAAAATCGCTTTTCTTCTCCCTACACTGACTTTCCCTTCCTATCCTCATCTCTCCCTGGCTAAGACTGAGCCGAACTCGCTGGTCAGGTGCTATACAGCACCCGATCACGGGTTCTGGCCAGCCAATCAGTGTAATGCCAGCAGCCAACATGGCTGCTGGCATTACACTGATGTCAGAGCCTCCCTGCACGTTTATTGGCTGCGCAGCAGCCGCGAAACGTGCGGGGAGGAGACCCGAACATGGCGGGCGAGCACATGCGGTACTCGTACGAGTACCGCCATGTGCCGAGCAGAGCGATGCTCGAGCCGAACCGAGCTTCGGCTGAGCATGCTCGCTCATCACTAATCATGACCCCACAATCACACTGTTTCACCTCCCACAGATAATTGTAACCCTCCATAAACTCTGTTTCAGTACGAGGGTGTAATGTTCCCATAAAATACAAACTCCTCCACTTCCTGCTTCCTGCTTCCCGCCCTTTCTCCTTAAAGGGAGAGAGATGCTTTGCAGTATGTTACAGAGGGCAAGCCTCAAACACCACTTTCTATTTGTTCCCTCAGCATATTGCTATGCTGCCTCAGCTGAAGAGCCACCGTGTGTTATATTGCTATGTTACCTCAACTTAACCCTTTGAGTACCAGAGGGGTACACCAGGGGCGTTTCTAGGTTCCAAAACGATCTGGGGCTAGAACCCACAGCAAAATTCAACAGAGTGCCTACCACCAGTGGTAGTGATGATAACGCTAAAGTGTGGAGTGAGTTATCCTTACACAACATATATGTTTATTTTACTAATCTATAATGCAATGCAAAGAGTTAAGAAGTAAGCCATTTTATGTTCAACTCTTGCCATTGTTTTTTGTTCAAACTAACTGAAGTTATTATGGTGTAAACCAGCTGTACCACAGGAAACAAATCAAAATTCCTGTCACATTAAATAGGGGTTTTAACTCCTTGAATGCTAGAGCTTTCTTCAATACATTGCAAAGCAATGGATTGGAGACCTCTCTAGCATTCAAGAGATTAAAAACTCTATTCAAGTGCAGTGGATTTTAAGAACTTTTATTTGTCCCCTATTGTGCAGCTGGTTTACTCCAGAATAAAACCAGGTTGCTTTAATACATATGAGCCATTGATGTAACTGAATAAATTATCAAGAGCAACACCAAAGTATTTTATTTACACAGATAATATATAAACAAATATAACAATGTTTAAACAAACATTAATGTGAGTTTTATTGATGTGGAGCAATGTGATACACTTATATACCCACCACACAGTCTGATGTCCTAAAAAGAGGGACACCAGGGTGTGAAAGAGGGACAGAGGGATTTGGGGCTTGAAGAGGGACACTTGGGAGGTATGCTTATACCCCAGCATTGTTCCATTGCCCACTGGTAGCCATAGAACCCCTCATACACTGCCTGATAACCTTGCATTTCTAGCCCCTATTAGCCACACATCCACTGTCTGAGACTCCAGTGGTTTGCCACCGGCAAGCCCACACATGAACTGATATCTCAGTCTTCTTCTACTGGCAACTGGTATCCCTAGAACCATACATACACTGTGTGATACCCCATCATTGTTCCACTGGTTACCTGTAGCCAATCATACACTGTCTGATTGCTGGCATTTTTCCATTGGCCGCTGGTAGCCACAGAACAACGCACATAAACTTTATGATACTACAGCCTTGTTCCACTGGCCACTGGTAGCCACAGCCATGTTTCTCTGCTCAGATTCCCCAAATACACTGTGTTACCCCACCAGCCTTCTACAACTGCCTACTGGTCACAACAGATTCCCCTCATACATTGTGCATCCCCACCAGCCTTGTTCTCCTGCCCACTGGAAGCCACAGATTCCCCACATACACTGCGTGTTCCCCCCCTGCCCACTGGTATCCACAGATTCCTCACATACACTATGTGATTCCCAACTGCATTTTACCCCTGCCCACTGATAGCCACAGACTCCATACATACATTATGTGACCCCCCCAACAACCTTATTCCCCTGCCCACTGGTAACCACAGATTCCTTACATACACTATGTGACCTCCCCCAGCCTTATTACCCTGTCCACTGGTAGCCACTGATTCCCCACATACACTGTGGACCCCACCAGCCTTATTATCCTGCCCACTGAAAGCCACAGATTCTACACATACACTATATGACCACCACCATCCTTATTCCAATACCCACTGGTAGCCATTGATTCCCTACATAAACTGTGTGACCCCACCAGCCTTGTTCCCCTGCCCTCTGGTAGCCAGCCCACAAATTCTCCACATATACAATGTGACACCCCCCAGCCTTGTTTACTTGCCACTGGTAGCCATATATTTCCCCCATCTATACTGTCCCTCATATATTCTCTTCTGCTCTGCCCCATTCTGCTTTCTGTTTCAGTGTAGAGCCATGGGCTCCACACTGCCTCCTCTGGTACTTCAGGTGCATGTTGATGACCTCATCGCAAAGCACCAGGAAGTGCTAGAAGAGCCAGTGTGGAGCGGATGGCTGTGAGCTGAAGCTGAGAACAGAGTAAGGCAGCAGCCTGCTCTTCCAAGCTATATATGCCCACAAGTTGCTGGGCAGCAGCCAGCCAGCCAGCCTCAGGATAAACAGCAGGAGGAGTGAGTCTGCTGATTGTCTGACATTCGGAGCTGCCCACTGACACACTCGGGGCTTCAGCCCCCTTAGCCCACCCCTAGCGACGCCCCTGGGGTACACAATGCATTGCAAAGCAATGCGTTGCGTACCCCTCTGGCACTCAAAGGGGTAAGTAAGGAGGAGTTACTGCTCCCATTTGGTGATTCAGTGGGGGAGTGATTTAAATCATGCAGGGAGCTGGCCTGCCCCCACTATCCAGCCCGCCCACCACTAAGTAACTGAAAAAACAAAATGGCTGACACTCTCTCCTACACCATCAGACAAAAACACACACTCACACACACTCACACTCTCACACACACTCAATCATACACACAATAATTCACATACTCACATTATCTCACTCACACACTCACACTCAATAACACACTCAATCCCACACACTCACACTCTCTCACACACACACTCTCTCACTCACACTCTCTCACTCGCACTCAATCACACACACACTCTCACTCAATCACACTCACTTACACACTCTCTCACTCACACTCATACACACTCACACACTGTCACTCAATCACACACACACTCACGCAATCACTCACTCTCGTACTCGCACCCTGGGAGCCAGCACGATCCACCTTCTACCATAGTCTCACTCACACCCAGGGAGCCAGCACGATCCACCTTCTACCATAGTATTTGCAATTCCCACATGAATTTCAACTACATGAATGAATGCCACTCACTCACACCCCGGGAGCCAGCACGATCCATCTTCCACCATAGTATGTGCAATTACCACATGCATTACAACTATATGAATGAATGCCACAGTGTAGGCATAAGTACAAACACAAACTCATTACAATGACACATAAGTCAACCCCTTATGACTCACTTCTGTGTGTGCATGTGTGTTCCTCACTGTGTGTGTTGCATGTCTGTATCACACTCTATGTGTCTGCATGTTGTGCATTGCATGTATGTATGTATGACTGTGTCAATCTTTATGCATCTCAGTGAATGCGTGTGCATTTGCGTGTGTGTCTCTGTGTGTGTTTGTCTTGCATCCGTGTGTGTGCGCATTAATTCCCTATATATCCTGATGGGCAACGCCGTCCCACATTGCTAGTATATATATATATATATATATATATATATATATATATATAAATAAATATATATATATATATATATATATATATATATATATATATATATATATATAAAACAGATGAATCCAAGCACTCACCAAAATATGTTCACTTGCCTGGGTGACAATTTCAATGTAATTCATACAGTTGTAGTTGAAAAACCGCACTCACAGGACTTCCAAATTAAATCTCGCATAATCTACATTATTTGGAAGTCCTGTGAGTGCGGTTTTTCAACTACAACTATATATATATATATATATATATATATATATATATATATATATATACTAAATATATTGACTACATTGCTTTTGTACATAGTGTGTATAATATACTTGTTATTTGATTTATATCAATTCCAGCTTCCTTTAGCACATTAACAGCGCTCACCCATATTTTATATAAACTTCATTACTCTTGGACTGAATAGGGTTTTTTTTTAGCAGCTTATTCTTTATGCAGTTTTATTATTATTATTATTATTATTATTTATACTATATATAGCGCTCACCTTTTGTGTACTTTAATTATTCATTATATTCATTCTTATTATTTTTATTAATGTATGAATTCTTTTTTTATTATTGTATGAAAATTGTATTTGTAATATTTATGCTTTGCTTTTTATCCAAAGGGAAGCTTGGCTATTTTTCAGAATAATGGAGACTTAGCCTCATTTTGCATGTGAACGTGAAGAATGTGTTCATTGACACCAAGTCTATAAAGGATTGTTTGTATAACTTTATTGTAAAACACTTTGATCCCTTGAATAAGCTGGCCTGTTGACCCAAGAAATGAGTTGGAAATAAAGCACTGTATTTACATTAATCTTTGTATATATATCTGGCAAGTGTGTTTCCATAGGGGCACATTAAGTGTACTGTTGCCAAGTGTCCAAGAGTTGTTACCATTAGAAGTCTGTGTGCTCTATTTTAGACTCCAGTACCAGTATCTAAGAACAGCTGGAGAGCCGACCCTTGATGCCCTTTGAGAACCAGCACTGAGACTGCAGAAATACTTTAACAGCAATCCGGGAACCTACAATGGGGAGTAACATCCTCTGAGTGGCAACTCTGAGGGCAATTAATCAAGAAGGCATCTAGTAAGTGCAATCAGAACATTACATCCGACATTTGAACTGTGATTCAGGTAATTCTCAGAAAGGTATTGCACCTTTTCCTCCTCTTTTTGATTTCTTGTTTGACTGTTCTAAGTGTTGCTGTGTGAAGTAACGGACTCTAAGGGCAAGATCGCTACTGTATTTTGTTTTCTTCTATTTTACATCTTATACATTTAAAGTCATCTCTGTGATTTCAGTGTATACAATTTGTGTCACAAGGAAAAGGTGATACTGTGTTGGATAAAGCAGAAGAGTAGTTGAGAGAATGTGATATATTTATTATCTGAATAGTTTTAGACTCTTTGCACTCTAAAACTACTCCAAATATAATGGTTTCAAGTTCACTCTACTAGTCTCCTAAAATGTGTATGTGAAAATAAAATACAGTGTTAACTATTTAGGGACCAGAGAATGGTACAGTACATTGCTTCTAAATGAGAAGCACACCTTTTGGTCCATAAAGGGTTAACTATAACTAAGGAATTGCAAATGTGGTTTTGAAATTATATTGAGCATCCCTATTTCATAGAAAATTGTTCCAATTTTATGCAAGGATCTTTTAACAGATGTCTGTACATTCTAGATTCAAATAAACCTAATAATCTGATTGTATTTCTCTGGCATAGAGCTCAAAAGAACATCTTCCCTAATAACATTTCCAGCTTTATTATAAACTATTTAAGGCATTGGATCAAGTATCTTCCAGCTTGGAACCTATTTCTAAGACTTTCAGATTGAGGCTGAAACAAAACATCTGAATGACAAATCCTTTGTACAGGAAATTATTGTACTAAAGGTGTAGGAAGAAACAAGGAAGTCATCAAAGCACAAAGCAATGAGCGCTGGCCATCAGGACTAACCTCACACTGTGGCACTGATATGTATGATAGTGCTACTGGGAAAAGCAAGCAAAATGCAGTTAGAAGCAGTCATCATCTTGTTTGGTAGGGTTGTGGACTTCACTTGGATTTGACCAGTGGTTTTCAATAAGCATTTATGTGGCATGGCACAAAGCTTAAAGAATAACGAATATCTCCTAATATTAACTTCCCGCTTACCTTACTATGGCCAGAAAATCCTAATGGCCCCACTGAATTTAGCTCTTGTGCCTTTGTTCAAGAGATAACTTACACAATCAGTCCTAGTTATCATATCCATGGAGATAGACATGACAGTTGCTGCCAGTTTTTTTTCAAACTGAAGTAGGCAGAGTGCATGAACAAACCCTTTAAGAACTAGAGGGTTGTGTAATGCACTATGAAGCAATTTGTTAAGATTACCATGTGCAGTGAGCAGAGTTTCAGGTCTTATGTCCCTGCTAGTAAATGTTATGTTCATACCCATGGACATGACATCCAGAAAAAGAGAAACACAACACAGATGGAGTGCACCTACAAGGTAACAACATAAGAAGCATCACTAAAAATCAAATATACAATAGTGAGACACTCACATTTATTTTTGTTGTTTCTTCTGAAACATATGGAGGATACTATCACAACTACCACACAAGTTGCTAGAACTCTCAGTCTGTAGTGAATCTGCCCCCTTCTAATAGATGATCCTCAGGCAATCAGAGAAAATAAATAGGTAGTAGGGCAGATAAAATATTCAAAGTATATTGCAATAGATCCCAACATCCCTCCAGTTTTAGCACTAGATAACAATGTCTCCAGTAGCTGCCAAAGGTGTCTAAGATAAAGAATGAAGCTCAGTGCAATGTACCTGAGTATAAGCAGCTGGACTCGACATGGGCATTGGTGAAAAAATTTACCTCAGACTGAAACCGGTGAATAATGGCACTTATTGCTTGGCGAATATTTTAAAATTTTATTTAAAAGTGCCAATTTTCCACTTTATTTGCCTACTTCATTCCACTGAAATTAATGGGAACATTGAATTTACACACAACACAAAACAAATATTATTTTATTTCCCAAAGACATGGTATAAAAGGGGCATGAGGGTGCCTGTGTTGGTGGAATGTGAGGGGTTGTCTATTGGGATTGGGAGCAGTTAATACAAAATAAATCCTAAATACAATTAAAAAACCCCATAAGACATGGTATAAAGAGGGGGTCTGAGGAGGGTGCCTGTGTTGGTGGGTTGGAGTCTGGGGAATGAATCAGTTGAACAGTGAATTTGTTTTTTTGGGGGTTTCTTGACTGGTATTGGGTTAATAAAAAAAATTAAATTAAGAAATCTGTATTTAAATGATAGAGACAGAAACCCCCTGACATTCGCTGCCACTGGGGTGGACTGATATTTGACTTGATAGAGTTATTTTATAGAGGATGATTTCTTAGATTTTGTGTTAAAGGCCCAAGCCCTGAGGAAGCATTGATTTGTAGGACTTAGGCTTGTTAGAAACAAACTCCCAAAAATTGTTTATTTTTTGTAGGATTATGTTTTTATTTATTTATGTATTTTAAAGCACAACCCCTGAGGAAAAAAAATGCCCTAATGGCATAGTGCCAGCAGGAGATGTCCTATTGACCAGTGGCCATTGTCAAATGCCCTGATATAGATGCGGAATTTGCTGCTGCTCCTGCTGAGTTATTTAAGCAGCAGGATGATTAGGCAGCTGAAAAGGAATGTGATCAACAACAGCAGTAACATGGTTGATGGATAATGTAGGTTCCACTTACCGCGACTAGCTCCAATGATGCTCCTGAGGCAGTAGCAGCACAATAAGTAGCCCCCAGTCTATGCAAAGAAAAGAAGACATTGGCCAATCATTTTTGTCCACCTGCCCCTCCTCCAAAATCATGGGTGTGTTGTTATTAGAATATTTTTTTTTTCACTGGAGAGCAGCAACTGTGCCTTTCATCGGCAACTGCAATGTGCACAATGTGTGTGGTAAATGACATTTGGGGGCACAACTGTATCCAAACACCATGACACCAGAACCCAAGTACTGCCACTATCACTATACCCCTTGTCAACACCCAGCTTAGGACACATGACACTTGCTGACAGTTTAATCGTAATTATCAACCCTCCCTGACAGCATCTTAACATATTCTGCAGGATGGAATCTCCTCAGTAGGGATGGGAGAAAGTTGTCACCATGTTCCTGTGAGAAATTTCACCAAAACCATGTTGTTATCAGCTTTTTTGCGGGAAAATCCACTTTAAAACTGGCCGTTAAAATTTTCGCATCTTTTGCCCATTGGCCAAAATCTTTTGTCATTTTTTCAATGGCTAAAAAGTTTTCACGCATTGATTTACATTGTTTTCTCACTTCCACTATAAAAATGTGACATTTTCGCTAAAGGCAGACACAATAGAAGCAGCTGCAGAGCGAGATAGATGTGTTGAGCTGTTCTCTTGTGATATTTAGCAAAAATTGAGGCAGGATAGGCTCATAGTGACTCCTATCAGCAAAAAGAGGAATGGAGGGACCCTTATTATGTGTCCACTGAGTCTGAGGAGGAAGTGACTAGAAGTACTCAACTAATGCTATCCAGTCCCCCTAAGTCACCCCAAGGGATCTTGGGGAATTTAATAAGAAGGGAGGGAGAAAAGGGAATGGGAAGGAAGGGAGGAAAGGAAAGGAAGGGAGAAAAGGGAATGGGAAGGAAGGGAGAAAAGGATAGTGAGAGCAGGACAGGTCAGCTGCCTATGCCTGCTGTAAGACATGCTGCTCCTTCTGCCATTGCCACCATTTCTGTAAATGCAGCCACTAGTATTGTACCTGTTGCCAGACATGCTGCCCCTTCTGCCAGTGCCACCATTTCTGATCCGACAGCCACTAGTGTTGTACCTGTTGCCAGATGTGCTGCCCATGCTTCCAGTGCCACCATTTCTATAACTGCAGCCACTAGTGTTGTACCTGTTGCTAGTACTGAACCTGCTGCCAGTGCTGAACCTGCTGCATCAATACTTTGCCTGCTGCTTGTGTTTCTTGTAGTACTCAGGTAGGAAGGAAAAAATTATGCCAAGTGTGACAGCAAGGGACTAGTGATGATCGAGCACCCCAATGTTCGGGTGTTCGGGTGCTCTGACCGAGCGCCCCCGGAGGCTCGAGTGCTCGGCCGAGCACCCGAGCCCCATTGAAGTCAATGGGAGGACTCGAGCATTACACCAGGCACCCCCTGCTCTCATGAGGGGAGGGTGCCTGGTCCATAGGAAAAGGCAGAAAAGGATGGAAACACCACAGAAATGGTTCAGGGACAGCATAGGGAGGATGTCTGGATGCATCTTGGACTCCAACATTGCTGCTGGGAACGATGTTTCGCCCGTAGTACGCCATTTTTACAGACTGACCGTAAAACACACAAAAAGGAAGATAAAAACGACTTTAGGCGAAAAATTGTTACCAAACAGTATTTGCTGTATATTTACTTGTATATCATCTGCAAATTCTGCAAAAAATTTCATTGATTTTACGGAACTGGGGCCATGATTAAGAGGGAAACGTGCGCAGAGGCAAATTCTCCCAAAAATGTCCTCGATTTTTCTGAACTGAGGCCATGATTAAGAGGGAAACGTGCGCAGAGGCAAATTCTCCCAAAAATTTCCTCGATTTTTCTGAACTGAGGCCATGATTAAGAGGGAAACGTGCGCAGAGGCAAATTCTCCCAAAAATTTCCTCGATTTTTCTGAACTGAGGCCATGATTAAGAGGGTAACGTGCGCAAAGGCAAATTCTCCCAAAAATTTCCTCGATTTTTCTGAACTGGGGCCATGATTAAGAGGGAAACGTGCGCTGAGCCGACCATCTAAAACATTATGGGTGAGGGTCTGCTGCGGAGCTGACCATCCTAAACATTATATGCGAAGGCCCGCTAGTGAGCTGACGCTATAAAACATTATATGAGAGGGCCCGCTAGAGAGCTGACCCAATAAAACATTATATGAGAAGGCCCGCTGGTGAGCTGACCTATACAAAAATTGTCAAACTGCGCCCGCTGGTGAGCTGGCCCTATATAAAAATTATATAACAGGGCCCGCTGGTGAGCTGGCCCTATATAAAAATTATATCACAGGGCCCGCTGGTGAGCTGGCCCTATATAAAAATTATATCACAGGGCCCGCTGGTGAGCTGGCCCTATATAAAAATTATATCACTGGGCCCGCTGGTGAGCTGGCCCTATATAAAAATTATATCACTGGGCATATGGAAGAGAGTCAACCATATACCCGTTTTTTGGGTGGAAGGGGTGAATGGGAATACAGAGTATTCCCATCATTGTAAATAACATATATAAAGTGAGTTTATGTTCCCCCGGGGCTTTCCTCCAGTGGAGTGGAGAAGTCAGGGGAAATCCAGGCCTTGTTCATTTTTATAAGTGTCAACCTATCAGCATTGTCGGTGGAAAGGCGGATACGCTTATCTGTTATGATGCCACCAGCAGCACTAAATACCCGCTCAGACAGAACGCTGGCGGCAGGGCAGGCCAGCACCTCCAAGGCGTAGAGTGCCAGTTCATACCACGTGTCCAGCTTGGACACCCAGTAGTTGTAAGGCACAGAGGGATCATTGAGGACGCTGACACGGTCTGCTACGTACTCCTTCACCATCTTCCAAAACTTTTCCCTCCTTGTGACACTAGGCTGCGCATCAGGGTGAGGGTGCTGGCGGGGTGTCATGATGGTGTCCCACGCCTTGGAGAGTGTTGCCCTGCCTTTGTCGGAACTGCTGTGTGCTCCCCTTTTCTCCCCTTCTCGGTTGGCCAAGGTAGCACGTACTCTGCCGCCAGCGTTGTCAGATGGAAAATTTTGGAGCAATTTTTCAACAAGAACCTTCTGGTATTGCACCATTTTGCTTGTCCTCTCCACCGGAGGAATGAGAGATGAGAAATTCTCTTTGTAGCGGGGGTCCAGAAGGGTGAACACCCAGTAATCCGTGTTGTCTAAAATGCGTGTAACGCGTGGGTCACGGGAAAGGCAGCCTAACATAAAGTCAGCCATGTGTGCCAGAGTACCAACAGGCAAGATTTCGCTGTCCTCACCAGGAGGATGACTCTCAATCTCCTCATCCTCTTCCTCCTCTTCTGCCCACCCACGCTGAAGAGATGGAAATAAAGTTCCATGGCTACCCTCTGTAGCGGAGGCAACTGTGTCTTCCTCCTCCTCCACTTCCTCCTCCGCCTCCTCCAATTGTCGCTGAGAAGACGAAGTGAGGGTGCTCTGGCTATCACCTTGTGTAAGCTCTTCCTCCCCCATTTCCACCTCTTCCACATGCAAAGCGTCGGTTTTAATTGTGAGCAGCGAGCGTTTCAGTAGACACAGAAGTGGGATGGTTACACTGATAATAGCGTTATCGCCGCTCACCATCTGTGTCGATACCTCAAAATTGCGTAAAACCTCACAGAGGTCTGACATCCATTCCCACTCCTCAGTTCTGATTACGGGAAGTTGAACGGAGAGGCGACGACCGTGTAACAGCTGGTACTCCACTACTGCCCTCTGCTGCTCACAAAGCCGGGCCAACATGTGGAAGGTGGAGTTCCAGCGCGTGCTCACGTCACACAGCAGCCGGTGAGCTGGCAATTGTAAGCGCTGCTGCAGCTTCAACAGGCCGGCTGAAGCTGTAGATGACTTACGGAAATGTGCACACACGCGGCGCACCTTGGTCAAGAGATCATGCAAATTGGGGTAGGTTTTTAGAAATCGCTGAACCACTAAATTAAATACATGTGCTAGGCATGGTACGTGTGTGAGCTTGCCGAGCTCCAAAGCCGCCACCAAGTTACACCCATTATCACACACAACCATGCCTGGTTGCAGGTTGAGTGGCGAGAGCCACTGCTCGGTCTGGTGACTAATCCCCTGCAACAGCTCTGAGGCCGTGTGCTGTTTGTCCCCAAGGCAGATCAGCTTCAGCACGGCCTGTTGACGCTTCCCCACTGCAGTGCTACACTGCTTCCAGCTACCGGCTGATGGGTGAGTGGCGCTGCGCGCAGAGAATTCGGAGGTGGAAACGGAGGAGGAGGAGCTAATAACGTAGGTGCTGGCGGAAACCCTGATGGAGGTAGGGCCCGAAATCCTCGGCGTGGGTAGCACCTGTGCCACCCAGGGTCCGAGTCGCTCCCAGCCTCCACGACATTCACCCAGTGTGCCGTCAGGTAAATGTAGCGTCCCTGGCCACAAGCACTTGTCCATGTGTCAGTCGTTAAGTGGACCTTCCCAGTAACTGCGTTGGTCAGGGCACGGGTGATGTTACGGGACACATGGTGGTGTAAGGCGGGGACGGCACACCGGGAAAAGTAGTGGCGGCTGGGGACTGCGTACCGAGGGACAGCTGCTGCCATCAGGCTGCGGAAGGACTCAGTCTCCACAAGCCTAAATGGCAGCATTTCGATGGCCAGTAATTTGGAAAGGTGTGAGGTTAGTGCTATGGCCTGTGGGTGGGTGGCTGGGTATTTTCGCTTGCGCTCAAATGCCTGGGGTAACGACATTTGGACACTGCGCTGGGACAGGGAAGTGGATGTGGTCGCTGATGGTGCTTCAGATGGTACAGGTGCAGGGCGGGAGGTATGCAGGCCTGCGCCTTCGACAGGCGATTGGCCGGCACCGAAAACAGGGGAAGAGGAGGCAGTGGTGTGGCCTGCAGACACAGATTGGCGATCCGGGCGTTCCTCCCACTTATTACGGTGCTTGGATGCCATGTGTCGGATCATGCTGGTGGTGGTGAGGTTTCTAGTGTTCATGCCTCGGCTCATTCTGGTGTGGCACAGGTTGCAAACTACAATTCTTTTGTCGTCCGCACTTTCCTTAAAAAAACGCCATACCGCGGAACACCTACCCCTTGGCAAGGGAGATTTACGCAAGGGGGTGCTCCGTGGAACATTTGCGGGCCGGTTTGGTGCGGTCCGCCTTCTTTCTGTAGCCACACCACTGCCTCTTCCAGCCTGTTGCGGTGCTGCAGATGGCTCACCCTCAGGACTGCTGTCATCGCTCGGCTCTCCACCCTCCCAGGTGGGGTCAGTCACCTCATCGTCCACCAAGTCCTCCTCCACTTCCTCACTCTGATCATCCTCCTCATGTCTTGATCCCACCACATACTCAGTCATTGACAACTGTATATCATCCTCCTCATCAAGGTCTTGAGACAGTAATAGTGGTTGATTTAATGGCAACTGTGTCTCATCATCATCATCATCCACTTCCTTTGACCTTAAATGCCATTCCCCTCTGTCATCTTCTTGTGATTGGGTACCCTCTAGAGGTTGTGAATCAGGGCACAAGATGTCATGTTCCTCTGCAAGCGTGCTTGGAGAGAGGTTCAAATTAAGGATTGGTGATGAGACAAGCTCCTCACTATATCCCAGTGTGGGATCACTTCTTTGACCAGACCCTCTATGGTGGGAGGAAGGATGATCAGGGTGAGCATTATGTTGACCAGACTCTTGGCTACTGAGAGTGGACTTGGTGGAAGACAGGGTGGTGCTTAACCAACTGGAAGCAGTATCAGCTGACATCCAACCGACCACCTGTTCGCAGTGGTCTGACCTCGAGAGTGATGTCCTGCGACGCCCTGTAAACTGAGACATGAAGCTAGGTATGGTGGATGTCTTTCTTTCTTGTGCTCTGGCACCAGGCACAGTTTCTACGCGTCCTGACCCGCGCCCTGAACTATCAGGATCACGTCCACTTCCCCGTCCCTTTTTACCCGCCTTCTTCATATTACACGGAATATGTGCTGCAAATCTGCAACTTTGCACACTAAACAGAATGTGCTGCTTATCTGCGGCTAGACACAGTGAATGGAATATGTGACTTTGATATTTTACACTTTGCACAGTAAACAGAATGTTCTCCTAATCTGCAACTTTGCACACTAAACAGAATGTGCTTCTTATCTGCGGTTAGACACAGTGAATGGAATATGTGACTGATATTTTACACTTTGCACACTAAACAGAATGTTCTGCTAATCTGAAACTTTGCACACTAAACAGAATGTTCTCCTAATCTGCAACTTTGCACACTAAACAGAATGTGCTTCTTATCTGCGGCTAGGCACAGTGAATGGAATATGTGACTTTGATATTTTACACTTTGCACACTAAACAGAATGTTCTCCTAATCTGCAACTTTGCACACTAAACAGAATGTGCTGCTTATCTGCGGCTCGGCACAGTGAATGGAATATTTGACTTTGATATTTTACACTTTGCACAGTAAACAGAATGTTCTCCTAATCTGCAACTTTGCACACAAAACAGAATGTGCTTCTTATCTGCGGCTAGACACAGTGAATGGAATATGTGACTTTGATATTTTACACTTTGCACAGTAAACAGAATGTTCTCCTAATCTGCAACTTTGCACATTAAACAGAATGTTCTG
This sequence comes from Rhinophrynus dorsalis, assembly GCA_037306005.1. Taxonomy (NCBI): domain Eukaryota; kingdom Metazoa; phylum Chordata; class Amphibia; order Anura; family Rhinophrynidae; genus Rhinophrynus; species Rhinophrynus dorsalis. The sequence continues at coordinate 172,568,481 of CM074718.1, forward strand.
CTAATCTGCAACTTTGCACACTAAACAGAATGTGCTGCTTATCTGCGGTTCGGCACAGTGAATGGAATATGTGACTTTGATATTTTACACTTTGCACAGTAAACAGAATGTTCTCCTAATCTGCAACTTTGCACACTAAACAGAATGTGCTTCTTATCTGCGGTTAGACACAGTGAATGGAATATGTGACTTTGATATTTTACACTTTGCACAGTAAACAGAATGTTCTGCTAATCTGAAACTTTGCACACTAAACAGAATGTGCTTCTTATCTGCGGTTAGACACAGTGAATGGAATATGTGACTTTGATATTTTACACTTTGCACACTAAACAGAATGTTCTGCTAATCTGAAACTTTGCACACTAAACAGAATGTGCTTCTTATCTGCGGTTAGACACAGTGAATGGAATATGTGACTTTGATATTTTACACTTTGCACACTAAACAGAATGTTCTGCTAATCTGAAACTTTGCACACTAAACAGAATGTGCTTCTTATCTGCGGTTAGACACAGTGAATGGAATATGTGACTTTGATATTTTACACTTTGCACACTAAACAGAATGTTCTGCTAATCTGAAACTTTGCACACTAAACAGAATGTGCTTCTTATCTGCGGTTAGACACAGTGAATGGAATATGTGACTTTGATATTTTACACTTTGCACAGTAAACAGAATGTTCTGCTAATCTGAAACTTTGCACACTAAACAGAATGTGCTTCTTATCTGCGGTTAGACACAGTGAATGGAATATGTGACTTTGATATTTTACACTTTGCACACTAAACAGAATGTTCTGCTAATCTGAAACTTTGCACACTAAACAGAATGTGCTTCTTATCTGCGGTTAGACACAGTGAATGGAATATGTGACTTTGATATTTTACACTTTGCACACTAAACAGAATGTTCTGCTAATCTGAAACTTTGCACACTAAACAGAATGTGCTTCTTATCTGCGGTTAGACACAGTGAATGGAATATGTGACTTTGATATTTTACACTTTGCACAGTAAACAGAATGTTCTGCTAATCTGAAACTTTGCACACTAAACAGAATGTGCTTCTTATCTGCGGTTAGACACAGTGAATGGAATATGTGACTTTGATATTTTACACTTTGCACACTAAACAGAATGTTCTGCTAATCTGAAACTTTGCACACTAAACAGAATGTGCTTCTTATCTGCGGTTAGACACAGTGAATGGAATATGTGACTTTGATATTTTACACTTTGCACACTAAACAGAATGTTCTGCTAATCTGAAACTTTGCACACTAAACAGAATGTGCTTCTTATCTGCGGTTAGACACAGTGAATGGAATATGTGACTTTGATATTTTACACTTTGCACACTAAACAGAATGTTCTGCTAATCTGAAACTTTGCACACTAAACAGAATGTGCTTCTTATCTGCGGCTAGGCACAGTGAATGGAATATGTGACTTTGATATTTTACACTTTGCACACTAAACAGAATGTTCTCCTAATCTGCAACTTTGCACACTAAACAGAATGTGCTGCTTATCTGCGGCTCGGCACAGTGAATGGAATATGTGACTTTGATATTTTACACTTTGCACACTAAACAGAATGTTCTGCTAATCTGAAACTTTGCACACTAAACAGAATGTGCTTCTTATCTGCGGTTAGACACAGTGAATGGAATATGTGACTTTGATATTTTACACTTTGCACACTAAACAGAATGTTCTGCTAATCTGAAACTTTGCACACTAAACAGAATGTGCTGCTAATCTGAAACTTTGCACACTAAACAGAATGTGCTGCTAATCTGCAACTTTGCACACTAAAAAGAATGTGCTGCTAATCTGCAACTTTGCACACTACACAGAATGTGCTGCTAATCTGCAACTTTGCACACTAAACAGAATGTGCTGCTAATCTGCGGCTAGGCACAGTGAACGGAATATGTGACGTTTTTTTTTTTAAATCTCTGCCCCCCCAAACAAAATAAACTGCTGCCCCCACACACAGTAGTCCTAAAAAGGACTTTTGGGTCTTTTTTTTTTTCACAATCGCTTTTCTTCTCCCTTCACTGACTTTCCCTTCCTATCCTCATCTCTCCCTGGCTAAGACTGAGCCGAACTCGCTGGTCAGGTGCTATACAACACCCGATCACGGGTTCTGGCCAGCCAATCAGTGTAATGCCAGCAGCCAACATGGCTGCTGGCATTACACTGATGTCAGAGCCTCCCTGCACGTTTATTGGCTGCGCAGCAGCCGCGAAACGTGCGGGGAGGAGACCCGAACATGGCGGGCGAGCACATGCGGTACTCGTACGAGTACCGCCATGTGCCAAGCAGAGCGATGCTCGAGCCGAACCGAGCTTCGGCCGAGCATGCTCGCTCATCACTACAAGGGACCCTAAATCACACGCAGTCCAAGCAGTCCTGCCACTGCTACTACTGCTACTGCTACTAACGTCCAGCAGCTTGTTAGCCTTAGGAGTGAAGGAGGAGGTAATCAACAATATCATAATATTACTAGTGACTGTGAAACTCAGGAGGAAGACTCTGCGGCTGAACTAGATGTGTTTGGTGTTAGTAGTAGCAGTAATGGTGAAGCAGCTGGAGTGGTAGGGGAAATATTTTACAGCATCCAGACTAGCGGTCAAGGGAGCCCACACAATTCTCCTGACCCTGGGACTGGGAGTCCTCCCCTTCTCTTCACTACAGTGTCCAGGTGGAACATGAACCTAAAGAGGCCAGAACTGGTGTTGGGGAAGGAGAGCAGGCTGAGAATTAATACCACCACCAGCAGCAGGAGCACAGATCAGCTGCGTGTGCCTGCTGCTATTTCTGCTAGTGCTAGTCTGCCTTCTTCTTCAGGTCAAAAGGCAATGGCAAGTGTGACATTAGGGGGACCCTCTGTCACATTGCTCATCACCTCCTCCAAGTGGCAGTGAGATGTCTGGAATAAAGCAGCAACAACAGCATGTAGGGACTAGTGGTGGTGGTGGTGATGATGCTGGAGAAGCTGGGGTGGAAGAGACATTGATGGTCTTTTTAGCAGAAACTGAAAAGGAATGGGAGACAGGAATGAGGATGGGCATCATCACCACCACTAGCAAGGACATCTTGGAATTAGAGGAATTTACAACTGCTCTAATTCCTTCTGATGCTAAGATGCAAGGGCAGCAAGATGCTGAGGAGCAGGTTATTGTGCCACAGATCACCGTGGACACAGTGGGAATGGGGTCAACAAACGATGTGGGACTAGAACAGGTTCCACTTGCTAGCAGTAGCAATACTCCTGATACTAGTTGCAGTACTGTCTCTGAGGCAGTAGCTGCAACATTATCCGCTGCCACAGACAATGAAGGGGAATGTGGAGGACAAGAAGAAAGAGTTTATTCTTCTCCACCTTTACCCTTCCCTCTGAAGTCATCATGGGTGTGGGACTATTTTTCTGTTGGGGCAGGCACAGTACAGCCATCAGCAATGGCACTGTGCACAATTTGTGACAAGTCAGTGAAAGGAGGAAAGGAGGGAACACACCTTGGCATAAGCGCCCTCATATCACACATGAAACACAGACACCATGACATTTACTCCAAACATGTTAAAGCCAAACACCCACCACAGAAATCAAGCACCGCTTTTGCTGTCCCTGACTCACTAGAAAGGCAACAAGAGGCGAGGCGGAGATCAAAGAAGAGGAGCAATAGAACAACCCAGGCAGAGACTGGAAGTTCCAGGACAACTAACTCACCATCACCTTCTAGAGTAACTACATCTTCTGCCAATCCTCGTCTTTCATTACCTCCCCCGCCACTCTGATGTTAGGTTGTGCACAACCATTGCACACTGTGTGCAGCAGGAGCAACACGTCTGACAGCAGACATAGTACTGGTGGCAGCAGGTCCAGCACTGGTTGCAACAAGGGCAGCATGTCTGATGGCAGGCACAGTATTGGTGGCAGCAGGTTCAGCCATGGCAACAGGCACAGCACTGGTTGCAACAAAGGCAGCACGTCTGACAGCAGACACAGCACTAATGGCAACAGGGGCAGCAATGGTGGCAGCTGGGGCAGCATGTCTATCAGCAGACACAGATAGCTGACCTGTCCTGCTCTCACTAGTACTACCCATTTCTCCCTCCCTTCCCTTTCCATTAAATTCCCCAAGATCCCCTAGGGTGATTTAGGGGAACTGGGTAGCATTGGTTCAGTAGTGGTCACTTCTTTCTAATCCTCAGACTCAGGGTATTTCCAGTTCCACCTTTTAAGAATTTTAAATATGCTCATAGTGATAGCATTCACTATGAGCCTCTCTTGCTTCAATTTTTCCTCAAGATCACATCAGAATAGCACAGCATGTCTACCTTGCTCTGTAGCTTGTTCTATTGTGTTTAACTTCCACAAATACATCATGTTTTTATAGCGAAAAGGCAAAAACCATGTAAATCAATTGGTGAAAATTTTCTAGCTATTGAAAAAATGGTGAACAATTTTGGTCAATGAGCGAAATATGTGAAAATTGTAATCACTAGTTTGAAGGCGTATTTTCCCACAGAAAAGCAGAAAACGATGTGGTTTTTGCTGAATTTCTCACGAGAACATGCTGAGAGATTTCGCCCACCCCTAATGGGCATGTGATGTGAAGTTAACTGACATCCCAGACTGATTGAAAATGTTGTCTTTTGCAGTAAGGCACAATCACAAAATTCTTTAGAGAAATTAAGATTTTCTGGTCATAGTAAGGTAAGTGGGAGGTTATAATGAATAAGTATTAGTTCTCCATTAATCTGTCACATATTTCAAATGTTTACATTGAGTTACATTATTTTTCTGACACAGAACATCACAAACATTTTAATTTTCAAGCTACATATGTCACAACAAAAGAGATGAGTCATGAATAAAAAGGTTGTCACTAGGTTAGAGAGTTGACAGACCAGCTAGCTTACATTTGTTAAAGTTTTATAGCTGCAAAGAAAAGAAGGTATATGGAATAGAGTACTATAGAGATGAAAGGTATTGTGTAACATAGAATAGTGTTAGAGGTGCCTGAGAAGAATAGACTTCTGCAAGGAGTAAAATACATCCCTAGTTGCTAGCTGCTGGTTACTATTCAAATATATACAGATTCTACCCATTCATCTGATAATAAATCATTATTCTTTGTTTGAAAAATTGTTTGAGGGTACAGCCACTTGGCATTCAATAAAACAGATCTTAAAATAAAATCAGCTCCAATTGATCTTCATAGTATTTGGGCCATGGAGAGTGTTATTTCAATACTGTCAGAGTTGTAGTTCAAGAGTAATTGAATGATAAAGTATTCCCCTCCCGCCCCTTTTACTGATTTAACACTGCTCACCTCAGAACAGAAAGGTGGTGTCCAGATGGCTTTCAGAGTGGGACAATCTTCAATTAGCATAAGGGAAAAACCTGTCAAGGGGGCAGGGTTTTCATTGTTCTCACAGTAAGAATATTGTCTCTTGCTGTGAGCTGTCTGGTCTTAAGACCAGATTCCATATCTGAGGGGAGGTGGCTTACATTAGGTAAAAGGGATGGGAAGGGGATACTTTAGCATTCAATTACTCTTGAACTACAACTCTGACATTATTGAAATAACACTCTCCATGGCCCAAATACTATGAAGATTAATTAAACCTGCTTTTATTTTGAAACATTACTCTCCCTTTAAATCTGTGATGTAACAGTCATGTTGCCTCAAAATCTTCACTTGTGGAGGCTTCAGACTTGGTCTGTAGTAGAAATGACAGATTTTTAAAAAATTCTAAACTTCTAGTCAGCAGCATCTTACTGTCTAAGTAACTTTCACAGGAAATGATTCTTTCAAAAATACTTTAAACTTTTTTTTAAATATATTTTATTATCAGATTGCTCCATACACATCTTAAATACAAACAAGTACATGTAGAATCGTTCAAGAACAGCAAAAGTATGTAGACATTTGTAACAATGAAAAGAACATATGCATATCAGTAGGACGTACAGAGTCAATCTGAGGTTTTTAATATTATTTCAACCTTCAATAACCAAAACTCCTAAAATTTAACCGAACTTAAAGTTTACTATACCCCCAACCCCAATTCCATTCTCTCCCGAACCCGCAGCCCCCCCCCCATCTGCCCAGCAGCCAGCATTTTCACAAGATCCTGGTATACACAGGGTTCATTCACAATGTCACGCATCAGTTATACATCACAGCCATCCACGCAACAAGCAGGTATGACCTCACTCAACCATCACCAGTAAGTTGCACATCATCCGGTGCCAAAGTAGTATCTGCTCTATTCTTCCACCAACTTTAAACTTTTACAACTAACAGTCTTTTGTTAATCAAGAATCTGATTCTTCAACATCATTCATCATTGGTTCCTTTACTGTATAAATTATAGCAGCTCCACTCTGCACTGACACCTGAAGCAGATCTCAATAAAATCAAACTCCTTTACTGTATAGCCAGTGCCCATCTTCTAATTTGACTAAATCTTCATCTTTTTTTAGTCTCACTTAAGCCGATAATGTTCCAGTTGATGTTATTTCATTCTTGTACAAGTTCTTCTAAGCATCAAACCGTGCTCACAGAGAACATGTTAAGGGTTCCAATGTCTAAAGACCAAAGGCAGCCTGATAGAATCTGGGGATTCTTAGCACCCCCTGCCACTGAGCTGGTTTTCCCACTAGCATAGGTAGTAGCTCATAAGTCTCCGGGAATGAGGAACATTTTGTTTGTTGTGAAGCGGGGGAAATGGACCATATTTTGCCACACTGGTCCAGTGTGGGTTGGCATATTTTGGATTGATTTAGTCTGGTGTCTTAGCTTTGATCTGTGCATCTTGCCTGCCAGGACAATATGTTCCTGATATATGCTCCTGATGACATAATTCTCAGCTTCATTCACACATAAAAACACTCCCAAAACCATAATGCATCAACCCATGGGAGTGAGGTTTTTTTACATTAAAAACACAATTTGTCACTTTTTCCAGTGGAAATTCCTGCACATTGCCACTACTTTCAATGCATTTTTTCAAGACAACATTGCCTTTTCATCTATGATTTCTATGGCCGCAAAAATTATTGCTGCAATAATGGTTGTCATACTCAGTGTGTGTGGTTCTATTTCTACCAGTGCAGTGGGGCAAGGCTTGGGGTCTGTATGTGTGGTTCTATGGCTACCAATTAGACAAAGCTGGAGATCAATATGTGCTTACCAGTGCATTAGGACAAAGCTGAAAGGTCAGTTTGTGTGCTTCAGTGGTAGTGTTGGGCAATACAAGGCTTTCCAGCTGCAGCCAGACTACAACTTTCATCAATTCCAGCTTCCTCTCTATTCCTGCCAGCCTACACTGACTAGTGTAAACATTTCTACATTATCTCCATGTCTGACACCTCTTCTGACACTGGTGAGTTAGTACTGTTAGTACTGTATGGCTACTAGTGTAATGGGGTAAGGCTTGGGGTTAGTATTTGATTAATTTCTGCAAAATGGAAAATAATTCTCACTTTTCTTGTTTTGGCCAAAAGTTTTTGCCCATCATTAGTCTTGAATTATTTGCTTCATGAGCTTAATAATGTTTTTTTTCTGATAGATAAAAAATGTTTTGGATTGATGAAGACTAAAGAGCACATATCTTTTTGAGTTTTAGCTTTTTTTGGATGAGTTAACTTACTGATGTTTTTAAAATCCATTTTGTTTGGATCAATCAAGGGGGCTTTGACATTCATTTTGCTTTGATCAATAAAGTTTTTTGCACTTGAACAGAAATCATAGTATTAGAATTGATCATGAACACCTGATCATGAACACTTGTTTGATTGATAAAAAAATATTAAAAGGTCTGAAATATATGTGGTCCTGTTTGAAGGTAGTTTTTCTATTTTTAACATTTTTTTATTTGACTGAAAGTATACTTTATTAGAATTTGAACTGCATGATCCAAAGTCAGGTCTACAGGTGAAATGTCCTGCCCATTTGTTCAGTTAATTTAACTGTAGCCCTGATATGATTTAAATATTGTGAAAATATTGGGAAGGAAAGATTTTCCTGGACCGTCACATTTTTTTTGCCATATTTGGACAAAGTTTACAGGGTTTGTGGGGACTTGCACTGACTTGTTAAATACCTACTATTGTCAGTGAATTCACAGAAACAGGGCTTCAATGGAGCTCACAGATATCCTATATAATAATTCGCTAATGTATGTTTGTCAAAAGCTGTCATGCGCAGTACAGGCGGCTGCATGCGCTGCAGTCATACGCAGAACAGACTGTCCGTGCCTGATAATGGAGCGGGTATCTCCGAATTCAGACCATAGTCCTCTCTGCGCACTGCTCCAATATCAGTGATGCGGGCAGTCTGTACTGCACATGACTGCACTGCAGCCGTTGCTGTCTGGCACTGTGTACCGTGTACATGGGATGTTCAACTAGTCTCCAGTAATTGCTCAGTTACATGCTAACATCAACTAGTCCTGCAGATCATGTAGATCTGCAGGAGGGGCTGTATGAGTATTACAGAATTGCAAGCAATGGATATTACATTTCCATAGCTTTCCAGTAATATACTTTCAAAGCCCCTCCGCAAGAATGTTAATGCTCTTTTAAATCATTTTGGAATTTTTATTTGTCCCCAATGGCACAGATGATTTGCCCTGAGATTGCTCATGTTTCACCTTCGTGAATATGGCTATATGTGTTATGCATTTTCTTACACTTGTGTGTTGGCTGTCCTCATATTTTACAAACAAACAATCTGAGGTCCCTAGAAAGTTGACAAGCTTCATTATTTGAAGTTGAGGCTAGAATAATGGTGAACAAAAGCCTGTGATGATACACCATGGGTATTAAAACAAAAACATCTGCTGCAGTATAGCTTGTACTTTCAGAATCTCATTTCATATTTGGTTTCTTTCACTAGATCCTTTGTTGGGGCATCCCAGATGCCATTCTCTCAATTTGTAAATATTTCCCACAGAAATAAACTAGAAATACTTTGAGGATTTTTCTTATTCTTTCATTAGATATTAAACTGGGCCATGATGTGGTGCCAGAACCCACAAATAGTGTATGAGGGTTTTCATTCCGTAACATCATTTATTTTACATCTGTAGCCTCCAATCCTATACAGGTGCAGACTTGTTTGGGTTCTCCACAAAACTTTTTAGCAAAATCATTATTTGAGAATGGAAAGTTTGTTACTGTTGATGATGGTGCACTCTATTTCCATCTAATAGTAGAGATGAGACATTTATTTTGAACAATTAATTTTTTATGTTCAATGTAGGTTATGAAAACATACATATGTGTCAAAATAATTCTCATATCTTTTCTGTATTTATGAATCCATAATCTTATCATATGCTCCATGATTTTGTCTCTCAGTAACAGACAGGGGATTTGTACATTGTTCTTTTATGCATCATGTACATACATGTGCCATAAGTTTTACTGGCATATATAATGATGGTAGCAGTAGACATGGTAGTCTTCAATAATTTATGATGTTCTGTGAGCAACAATGTCTTCATTTTAAATGCAGCATAGTTCCTAATTCTAGTGCAAATGAAGAAGGATTTCAAAAGTAATATATATTTGAATTGAACTTATGTTCGGTGGATTCACATTGCTAACAGGTTAAAGAACAAGAGACTTCACCAAGCATTACACAACCCTTAATGGGTTAATAAGACTTGTTTGAAATGTAATTGGTATAACATGAATTAACTCACTGAATGAATTGTAGGCATCTTAATGTCAATTTAAAAACTGAGAAAACTGAGAAACAGTTATATAGTAAAGGGAAACGTGCTTTGATTAACCAGAACAGGAAAGTTAATACTTACTTGATATTCTCATTTTCTTCTACCTTCTCTACTTTAATGCCTATATGATGTCACCAGGATCTTCTTTGGTCACTCTTCTGAACAATATGGTGTCTTAACTGCACATATGGGTACATATGCTGTTATTTAATAATAATACATTTAATAATAAGACATTTGTTTTGCATACAGTGACTTATGTTAAGACTAGGGATGGGTGAAAGTTTTCACCTCAACACAGAAATATGTGAAAAATGGCACTTCCCTTCTAGCTGGAAAGTTCCAGAGAAAAGTGCCATTTCCCCGATTTTTTTCACCTAGCTCATTACATTGAAATCAAAGGGAAGACTGAATTTCTCCCCACCACATGACAGTTTTCTCTTCTTTTCTTACCGGAATATAAAAGGGCGTCAGGCTCTCACAGCATGCCATTCTGTGTGAAAAGAAGAGAGAACAGTACATTTTGAGGAGAAAATGGTTAAATAAAGTGGAGTAGAAGTGTAGTTTAGTGAGTCTTTTAGGTAAGACATTTATTCTCTGTATTAGGGGAGTCTGGGGCAGAAGAAGGGAGAAAGGAGGTTGACTACAAATACCCAAAAATTCTGTGTGACTGACTGGCAAGTCCCAAGCAGCCATGATCCAAGCTCCTTCATAATCTGGCTGTTATCATCTCTGTGCTGGAGGAGACTTGGGGTGTGAGCAGGGATCAAAGGAGGTTGACCCCAAATACCTCAACAGTCTATCTGACTGATTTGAAGTGAAAGACACAGTCGGCTGGGGTCCAAGTTCCTTTGTGATCTTGCAGTTATTATCTCTGTGTTATACGTGTCTGGAGGTATGAGAAGGGAGCAGAGGAGATTGACTCCAAATACCCCAACATTTTTAGTTTTTTTTTGGGGGGGGGGTTGGACGTGATAAGATAGGGTGGACAACATAGTTTAAAATTAGATGAGAGACAGGTGACTGAGAACCTGAAGTAAACTGGGTGACTGAGGCAGATTTGATAGATAGCAGACCAGAGTGAGTCATTTGTTGAGGGCCAAGGCAAGAAATCACACTCCATCAGTTCTGTTGTGTATTTTACAGTAAAATACATACACAGTAATTGAATAATGTACAGAAAACACAAAAGGGGCAGGGGGAGGGGAAAGGAGGTGCAGTGCAGGGATGTGGGAGTAAAGTGGCAGTTCAGAAACATGCTGTAACCATGATTGCCGTAGCATGTGCAATAAATTATGATGATCCATCTCCTCTCAGAGAGGATGCAGTTTGTCAAGGTCCCACCAAAAATTCCAACACCACCACCAGCGCCAGTACTATAAAAAAATCAAAAAAATAACACTGAACATGAAATGAGTTGCATTCTAGTGTTGATGATGGCTTAATGAAGGAAGGTGTAGTAGCTCAACCAACTGCTGCATCTGACAATGAGACATTCAAGCACCAAAACACCTGTCCTCAAAGTAGTAGGAAACTTTGTGAAAATAAAAAAAAATTGTTTGAGACTTCTAAAAGCTTAGAGGAATATAAGGGCTGTATGCAAGAAGAGGCAGGTGCTGCAGAGGATGACCTAATGATGACTGATGATGATGATGTAGATCTTGAATATAGCCTCCAGCATCCTCCTCTTCTTCAGATAAAGATAATGTTGAGAGTAAGAATGATGATGGCATGGCCAGAAATTTAGCTGAAAGGCAAAGGCTCAGTCCTTTACCACTGAAAATGACCACTGTGTCTGTATATAAACTGCTTGAGAAAACCTTTGGAAACTTTGACCCTGTACAAGCAAAGATGCCTAAAAGTACACAGTCATTCTGTCAGTTATGATCAGCATTGTCACCAATTCCAAGTCCAAGCCCCACTCAGCCACACGCACTTGTGTTGAGTAATCAGCAGCAACAACAACAACACGGGTTATTAACATTCACAACTTTAGATACCATTAGTGCCTTCGCTTCTGCTTGAAGTGCATCACCTTTGACACCTAGTAGTAGTAAAAGTAGAATTGCATTAAGCTCTAGCCTAAGTAGTAGTAGTAGTAGCAGCCCTCTGGAACCCCACAGTTCATGAAGTCCACAGTATGGAGATACCTCACTCAGCATCCATGTGGTAAGCATGTTGCTATCTTTGGTCTGTGCAAAAAGCATGTGAGTTTGGGGAAAGCAGGCTCACACCTAGGCACGTCCTCTGTGAGTTCCCATCTGAAGCACAAGCACCTGTCTGACTGGGAGACACATTTAACAGCAGCAGAAGCAGATAAGATAAGTAGTTATGCTTTTGATGTATCAGAGAGTGTACACTGCCAACAGTTATTTCATTCCACATAACACCTATGGCTCCTGCTGCAGAGAAGTACGATGACTCTGATTTTGCTGTAGGTAATGGCAACAGTCATAGACTGCCCACACATGCTGTACAACCTGCACTAGTCATGTTGTTAAAGCAAAAAAGTTACAGGGTTCTTTTGCCATGTACTTCCAACCCACACTTACTAAGTGCCTGGGAATGGGTCAAAAACTTCACAAAAACAAACCCAAAGTACACCTGTGGAATGGCAAGGTTGATAAGATGTTGGCAGTGGACATGCCATTGTATTCTTTTTTAGAAAACCAAGGTTTCAGAGAACTGATGTCATATGTAGCTCCACGCTGGCCTATCCAAAGCCGCAGTTATTTCTCCAGGACGGCTGTGCCAGAATTATACAAGCAGATTGTTAGTGTGATGGGCAAAGGGCCGGGAAGAGTGTACAGCAAGAAAATCTACCTGTCAACAGATATGTGGACAAGTGGGAAGAGCACAGGCTATATAACTGTGACTGCTCACTGGGTTTGCCTCCCACCCCCCTAGTAGACAACACTAGATTACAGCATCTAGTGACAGCCAATAATAGTGCTTCTGGTTCTGGCAGAGTGATTAAAATACAGTAGCAGAATGGCCCATACCAACTGAACAACAGCACACCACCTTGTGTGTGCAGAGTTTTGAGAGACAGTTCCACAAAGCCGAAGATGTTTTAAGTAAACTATAGCAATATAATCACTGCCTTGAGTACAGGTGATATGGTGCATGTGTCCTGCTTTGCCCATGTGCTACATTTATTTGTGACCAGAAACCTGGCAGAATCCAAAATCCTCTAAGAGCTGCTGAATATCACCCACAAATTCTGGACCCATTTTAGCCACTCCTACAATGCACACAATGCTCTATATTCCATACAAGAGTGTAACAACCTGCCCCATCATCAGCTGAATATGGAGGTCCCTACCAGCTGTAAGTCTACTTTGTATATGCTAAAGAGTTTGTATGAGCAGAATAAGGCCATTAGCGAGTACACCATTCAAAACTGGAAGGCTTTGGAGGGAGCCTCTTTGTCATCTGGGAATTGGGCAGTGGCAACTAATGTGCAATGTATGTGAGATGCTGAAGTCCTTTGAGGAGGCAACCATGATGATGAGTCACATAGAAGCAGGAATTAGTGAAATTCTACCACTGATATATTTATTGCAGAAAAAATAAGAAATCTTACCATAATGACAACACAGACATGCACTAGCTGGTCAAGGACATTTTAGCATGCTTTGAACAAGATCCTTGCATAGTGTCCAAAGAATTTCTGCCAAAGCATCATCAGCAGTTTGTTACAATGTCGGCATATCTCGTTGGGACTTGCTTCCTGAGTTTGGTTTGGTAATCAACACACAGAAACACTGTGTAGCTCCTAAGAATGGTCCCACTGCATGTTAAATGGTTTCTGCATACTTGCAAGATAGCTACATTGTAGGCAGAAACAATAACCACATGGATTACTGGCAATGAAAACAGTGTGTGTGTGTCCAGCATTGATACGTACTGCAGTGGAAACCCTTAGTTGCCCTCCAGCAAGCTTTGAGTCTGAGCAGCTGGTAACATTGTGAATGACCATAGGATGTGGCTATCAAGCAACAATGTTGGGAGACTAACTTTCTTAAAAATTAACCAACATCTCATAACATCTAAGTATCAGGTAGCAGAAACCACACATGACAGAGAAAACCAGAGCAAATGTATTAAAAAGCAACACAGATGAGGATGAGGAGTGATGTAAAGGGTTTCTACCATCTATCAAACTTGGGACCACTGCTATGACCAATATGTAATGTGTATCAATAATCAGGGAAAAAGGGTAGCTTACATTTGACACAAACATGATAATGGTAATAACTGCTGTAGGAATCTATGTATATAAATATATACATACATATCAATCACAGCACTAGGGATGGGTGAAAATTTCCGTCTCAAACCTGAGAATAGTGCAGATTTTCCACTTTTTTTCATTCCTTTGAAATCAATGGGAACATTGAAGTTACACATAACATAAAATAAATATTATTTAATTTCCCAAAGGCATAATATAAAAGGGGCATGAGGGTGCTTGTGTTGGTGGGGTGTGGGGAAAAAATCAGTTGAACAGGGGATGATTTTTTTGGGGGTTGTTTACTGGGATTGGGGGCACTTAATAAAAAAGAAATCCTAAATAAAATAAAATAAAAACCATAAGACATGGTATAAAGTGTTCTGAGGAGGGTGCCTGTGTTGGTGAATGAATGAACCATTTGACCAGGGAATTTGTCTTGGGGAGTTTCTTGACTGCTATTGGGGGGACAGTTAATAAAAAATAAAATAAGAAATTTGTATTTAAAGTTATAGAAACAGGAACCCCTTGACATAAGCTGCCACTGGGATGGACTGATACTTGATATAGTATTTCGTAGAGGATGATTTGTTAGATTTGTTGTTAGAGGACCAAGTCCCGATGAAACATTGATTTGTAGGACTTAGGCTTGTTAGAAACAAACCCCCAAAAATGTTTTTATTTTTTTGTAGGACTATGTTTTTTTAAATTTATTTATTTTTTATTTTTCAAAGCACAAGCCCTGAGAAAAAAAAAAAAATGCCCTACTGGCATGTTGGCCAGTGGCCACTGTCAAATGTCCTTCTGAGTCCTGAGTTGCAACTGATGTTCGTACTGCTGCTGCTGAGTTGTTTAAACAGCAGGATGATTAGGCAGCTGAAAGGTTATGGGATCAACAATAGCAGTAACATAGAAAATGGATGATGAAAGTTCCATTTGCCACGACTGGCTCCAGTGGTGTGCCTGAGGCAGTAGCACAAGAATAAATAGCCCCCAGTATATGTGGAGAAAAGAAGAAGTTGTCCATTAAGTATTCTCCACCTGCCCCTCCTCCAAAATCATGGGTGAGTTGTTATTAGAATATATATTTTTCCCTTGAGAACAGGAGATGTGGCTTCCATCAGCAACTGCAATGTGCACAGTGTGTGTGTGGTAAATAACAATTGGGAGCACAACTGTATCCAAACACCATGACACCTGAAACCAAGAAATGCCGCTGTCACTATACTCCTTGTCCAGACCCCACTAAGGACACATGACAACTTGCTGACAGTTTAGTAGTAATGATGAACCCTCCCTGCCAGAATCCTAGCATATTCTGCTGGATGGTATCTCCTCAGATGCCACCTGATGACCTGGTATCGATTCTCCTCCACCACACTGGCATGTGTGGTCAGTGCACCACACAGTGTGCAATGGGTAGAGACGAACTGCCATATCCTAACATCAAAAGAGTGGCTATCATTTGGAGGGGGAGGTAACGATGAACGAGGTGGATTGGCAGTAGATGTAATTGTTACCCTAGAGGAAGAAGATGATGTTGATGGCGAGCTAGTTATTTCGCTCGTCATTGAACTTCCAGTGTCTGACTGGGTTTCTTTAATCTTACTCCTCTTTGATCTCCACCTTTCTGGAGAGACAGGGGGTACAGTATAAGTGGTGCTAGATTTCTGAGTATTTGGCTTTAACGTTTTTGACATAAATGTCATGGTGTCTGTATTTCATGTATGTTATCAGGCAGGTTGTGCCAAGGTGTGTTCTCTCCATTCCCCTTCTCACTAGCTTGTCACAAATTTTGCACTGTACCATTAATGATGATTGCACTGTGCCTGCTGGAAGAGAATAATAGTCCCACACCCATGACTTCTGGCAGGAGGGATAGGGAACAGGTGGAGAAGAATGGACTCTTTCTTCTCCTATACATTCCCCTTCACTTTTTGTGGCAGCGGATAATGTTGCTGCTACTTCCTCAGATTTAGCACTGCAACTAGGACCAGGAGTATTGCTGGTGCTGGCAAGTGGAACCTGTCCTAGTCCCGCATTACTTGTTGACCCCATTCCCACTGTGTCCACGGTGGTCTGTGGCACACTAGCTTGCTCCTCAGCTCCCTGCTGCCCTTTCATCTCAGCAGCAGCAGAAATTAGAGCACTTGCAATTTCTGCAAAATCCAAAAGCTGACTGCTAGTGGTGGTGGTGACGCCCATCCTCATCCCTGTCTCCCATTCCTTCTCAGTTTCTGATAAAAAGGCCATCAATTTCTCTTCCACCCCAGCGTCTCCAACACCACCACCACCACTAGTCCCTACATGATGCTGCTCTATTCCAGACATCTCACTGCTGCTTGGAGGAGATGACGAGCAATGTGACAGAGAGGCCCTGCTGACACACTTGGCATAATTTTCTCCTTTCTCCCCCCCTGAGTACTACAAGAATCACTAGCAGCAGGCAAAGTATTGGTGGCAGCAGGTTCAGCACTGGCAGCGGGTTCAGCACTAGCAGCAGGTTCAGAACTGGCAGCAGGTACAACACTAGTGGCAGCACATCTGGCAGCAGGTACAACACTAGTGGCTGCAGGTACAGCAATGGTGGCACTGGCAGCAGGGTAGAAGGCACAGGCAGCTGACCTGTCCTGCTCTCACTAGTACTACCCTTTTTCTCCCTCCCTTCCCATTCCCTTTTCTCCCTTCCTTCCCATTCCCTTTTCTCCATTCCTTCCCATTCCCTTTTCTTGCTTCCTTCCATTCCCTTTTCTCCCTCCCTTCCCATTAAATTCCCCAAGATCCCTTGGGGTTATTTAAGGGGACTGGACAGCATTGGTTCGGTATTGCTAGTCACTTCCTCCTCCTCCTCCTCCTCCTCAGACTCAGTGGACACATAAGGGTCCTTCCAACTCCTCCATTGATTATTTTTCACCCTGCCCACAGTGATAGCAGACACTATGAGCCTTTCCTGCCTCAATATTTGCAAAATATCACAGCAGAACAGAACAGCGCGTCTATCTCGCTCTGTAGCTGCTTCTATTGTATCTGCCTTCAACAAAAAGGTCACCTTTTTATAGCGGAAGTGCGAAAAAACATAAATCAATGGGCGGAAACTTTATATCCATTGAAAAAATGGCAAAAAATTTTGGCCAATGGGCGAAAGATGCAAAAATTTTAACCTCTAGTTTTAAAGCAGATTTTCCTGTGAAAAAGCGAATAACAACCTGGTTTTCACGATATTTCCCGTGGGAACACGGTGACAAGTTTCACCAACCCCTACACAGCACACCAGTCCACCACCACCACCACTACCATACACATCTACCATATCGTAGGCTGTTTTTTTTACCTATTAATATAATTCTGGCCTTTCATTTTGTTGACATGTGTTGCACCCTGCAAGAATATGTGCCAATGTCACATATTAGGTAGTTACTGTTGTTGGCAAAGGGGTAAGGCACTCTGCCTGCTCACTATTTTTTTAAGGCATATGTTGCTGTAGGACTCACAATTTTGACTTACAGCTATTTATTTCTCCACTTCAGCCCTCTGCATTTTGTGCTGTGAAATATTGCTGTCATAGGAAACATAGGTGAAATATGTACTGGCAGTGGAGAAAATGAGAAAAAGCACAAAAATCTCTCTCTCTCTCTTTTTTTTTTTTTTTTAAGAAAAGTCATGCAGCACATTTTTCTGACTTTTTGCCCACTGTTTAAGACTAACCCCTATAAATCTGGCACATTATGTGTGTACCCACACTTATTGGTGCCATATATAGCCCCTGGAACTTCTGGATAAAGTGTCTGACTGACTCCAAAGTTATTTGCATTATAGATTATGCACAGCATTTGTGAAGTCCACACATTAATGAGGTAGTAAAAATGTATTATGAAAGAATGTATATTGTAGTGCTTTTGCTGCTTAGTAAAACAATATACGCCTACATTGGTAGATTCTTCAGTCAAAAGTTACTACAGCACAAAAACTCAAATTCTACCACTGACTCAATGTCTCCATAGACAGTAATATCAACAGCACCACCATAAAAGGGAAGGTCCCAACAGAAGCAGAACTGATCCAGAACTGTAGCTTTTCTCTGTAATAGCTTCTGTAATCAAGAATTATACATATATTTTTCAGTGTTACAAATAACTTTTAGAGCTTAATTTTGTTCCTCACAGAAATTCTAATATGCTTGACAACATCTGATTAAAGAATGAAGCATAGTTACAATTATTTTAAAGGGGAATTGCACCCAGTGAATAAGTAACTCTTAGCTCTTTATACAGGATTCCGATTTATCTTTAACAGGTATCTCTCTCTTAATTTTTTTCATTAGAGCTGCAGTTTCCAGTTTACATAGTTATTTTGTATTAAGGGGGTGAAAAGTCCACAGATAAATCATTGGGAATTTGCAGAATTTTCATTCCGCTTAATCATGCAGTTGGTTTGCTTCAGAATTTCTCGTCTCTAGCTTGATGAATAAGGCCTAGTTTGTTGGGGGGCAGGGCTGTAAGCTGATGTACTAACCAAAAATGGTGCAGTTCTGGGGCAAATTAAGTGCACCTTAGGCAGTAAATAAAAATGCCCATTGAAAATGGGGCTTTTAACCCCTTTAAAACTAGAAATATGTCCATTGCATTGCTTTGAAATGCATTGTAGACCTTCCTAGCATTAAAGGGGTTAAAAATCTAATGGAAATAAAGAACCTGCACACAAATTGTACAATATATTATTAACTCTGAGTCCCAGTGGGGCTTTGCAATGAGTTGGGAAGCCCCCTGGACATTTGAAGGGCTAAACAGATTGTATAGTCAATATGATGTTTTTGGATGCAGAAAATAACAATGATAAAACATATTGTTCAATCACATTTAGCTGCTAAAAGTCCAACTTCTTTGAACATCCTCCACAATCCCAAATTGTCTCCCTTCTCTTTCTCTTTTCTCCCACTAGATCCTGCGGCTATAAAAGAAGTGCAGCATCCACCTCCCTTGTAACAGTTATGTGACAGCTTGGATAGACTGAGAACAAGTCAGGAACTTTATCAGCATGAATATTACATCTATTGCTTCCCAAGGTGTGAATAATGGAGTCACTGAGTACCAACAAACTATTAAGTGGTGAAAGAAAGTATGACAGCTGCAAGACAGGTACAGTAGCAAGTATTATAGAAGCAGAAAATGGACACTATGGAGATTTTTAGAATGCAATTAGTATATTATGCTCTTTTCCCCTACTTTTATAGCCTGTAGGGCTTTATTGTGTAGAATGCATTGAGCATCAAAATAAGCTTAATTGAGGCTTGGTGGGAATCACTGAAAAATGTTAATTTCAGATATCCTACATTCTCCTAGTGAACTAAGTGAAGCGAAAATAATGTATTGTACCAATACCAGTCAGAGCTTCATTAACATTCCAGGTGCCCCTCGGCAAGGCATTCTAGTTGCCCCTAGCTCCACCCATGGCCACATCCCAGTCTCATCCATTATTTCCTGGCACAGAAAATACCTTAAGACTATGACAAACAAGGACAAAAAAAGCTTTAACCCGTTAGTTGCTAAAACGATCTATAATTCAGAATATTTTTGGAGATCTCTCTAGCATCCAAGGGGGTTAATTAATAGCCTGTAAAGAGGTATTAAACCAGTATACAGACATTGAGATTGCTCTGGCCACACCCTCAATTCAGACTGTGGATTCGGCCAACACAATAGAGTAGCTCCTCAAAACTGCTGTGGCAGTTACCTATTTTGCCTATTAGAAATCTGGCCCTAATCTAGAAACATTTAAATGGGGAATCTCATACTTATTAAATTATTCATATTAATACCTTGAGTACCAGAGGGTGTGCAATGCATTGCATGCCATCTGGTCCTTAATATTGCCTTGTTTAACTAGACTACAAATAAAGTTAAAAAAGTATTTATTTTGTAAATCTGTTCATAACTATTTTTTTCAACAGTCATGGTGATATCAGTCCTACATGTCTTAGTGGGTTGGATGTACCATTCCCTTAGGAACATGCAGATGAAAAGGATAACTATAATAAAGGTAAAGTATAATGTAAGTTACTATTTCTTTGATGTTATTTGTAAATATCTTCAATCTGGGCAATACTGCATATCACACCCAAAGATGCATAATTTGCAGATTGTTATAAAATTCCTGTACACACCAGGAGGTTGGTAAAGGATTAAAATGAAATTGTATGCATATGAGAGATGACTTAAGAAACCCTTGATTAAAGTTGGAGATAAACGTCATTCTACGCATAATTATCTTGGGCATGCAACTCATGCAGGGTCCATGCAGAAATATGCAGGAGGAGGTAATATCCTAAAAGGTTACACATGTGATTAAAGAAAACAGGTCTGGGGAACAGGCAGGGCTACAGCAGTGTGATGAACCCATGGAGGTTGTCCATGGTATTATGTGCGATGTGAGGAGTACCTGGAATGCATTTATGGAAAGGAGAGGAGGGTGTCTGCTATACCTGATTCTGCGCCACACCATTATATAGGCCCTTAGTGACATTGGACAATACACTCTTTTGCTTTTCACTGATTAGACCTCCTCTAGACCATTACTCAATCATCCCGATGTCTTAGCAAGAAACTAAACTCAGTGAAAAGCATGGATCTCCTTCCCTGCTTTCAGTGGTATTTGCTCTCATAGTCAGCACTAGGGATGGGTGAAACTTGTCGCAGTGTTCCCGTAAGAAATTTTGTGAAAACCACATTGTTATCCTCTTTTTCATGGGAAAATCCACTTTAAAACTGGAGGTTAAAATTTTCTCATCTTTCGCCCATTGGCCAAAATCTTTAGCCATTTCTTCAATGGCTAAAAAGTTTTTGCCCATTGATTTACATTGTTTTTGCACTTCCGCTATGAAATGCTTTTGCTGAAAGCAGACACAATAGAAGCAGCTGCAGATCTGGATAGACATGCTGTGCTGTTCTCTTGAAATATTTAGCAAAATTGAGGCAGGAGAGGCTTATAGTGACTCCTTTCACTATGAGCAGCAAAAAGAGGAACTGGAAGGACCCTTATGTCCACTGAGTCTGAGGAGGAGGAGGAAGTGACTAGCAGTACTCAACCAATGCTGTCCAGTCCCCCTAAATCACCCCAAGGAATCTTGGGGAATTTAAAAAGAAGGAAGAAAAGGAAATTGGAAGGAAGGGAGAAAAGGATAGTGAGAGCAGGAAAGGTCAGCTGCCTGTGCCTGCTGCAAGATGTGCTGCCCCTGTTGCCAGTGCCACCATTTATGTAACTGCAGCCACTAGTGTTGTACCTGTTGCCAGACATGCTGCCTCTGCTGTCAGTGCCACCACTTCTGATCCTGCAGCCACTAGTATTGTACCTGTTGCCAGTGCTGAACCTGCTACTAGTACTGAACCTGCTGCCAGTGCTGAACCTGCTGCCACCAATACTTTGCCTGCTGCTAGTGTTTCTTGTAGTACTCAGGGGGGGAAAGAGAAAATGATGCCAAGTGTGACAGCAAGGGACCCTAAATCACACTTGCCATTCCCAAGCAGTCCTGCCACTGCTAGTACTACTGCTACTAAGGTCCAGCAGCGTATTAGCCTTAGGAGTGAAGGAGGGGGTAATCAACAATATCCTGATATTATTAGTGACTGTGAGACTGAGAAGGAAGACTCTGCAGCTGAACTTGATGTGGCTGGTGTTAGTAGTAGCAATAATGGTAAAGGAGCTGGAGTGGTATGGGAAACATTTTACAGCATCCAGACTAAAGGTCAAGGGAGCCCACACCATTCTCCTGACCCTGGAACTGGGAGTCCTCCCCTTCTCTTCACTACAGTGTCCAGGTGAAACATGAACCTGAAGAGGCCAGAACTGGTGTTGGGGGAGGAGAGCAGGCTGAGAATTAATACCACCACCACGAGCAGGAGCACAGATCAGCTGCATGTGCCTGCTGCTATTTCTATTAGTGCTAGTCTGCCTTCTTCTTCAGGTCAAAAGGCAATGGCAAGTGTGACATTAGGGGACCCTCTGTCACATTGCTCGTCACCTCCTCCAAGCAGCAGTGAGATGTCTGGAATAGAGCAGTAGAAGCAACAACAGCATGTAGGGACTAGTGGTGGTGGTGATGATGCTGGTAAAGCTGGGGTGCAAGAGACATTGACGGCCTTTTTAGCAGAAACTGAGAAGGAACGGGAGAAAGGAATGAGGATGGGCATGACCACCACCACTAGTAAGGACATCTTGGAATTGGAGGAATTTGCAACTGCTCTAATTCTTTCTGATGCTGAGATGCAAGGGCAGCAGGATGCTGAGGAGCAGGTTAGTGTACCACAGACCACCGTGGACACAGTGGGAATGGGGTCAACAAGCGATGCAGGACTAGGACAGGTTCCACTTGCCAGCAGTAGCAATACTCCTGATCCTAGTTGCAGTGCTGACTGATGCAGTAGCAGCAACAGCAGCAACATTATCCACTGCCACAGACAATGAAGGGGAATGTTGAGGACAAGAAGAAAGAGGCCATTCTTCAACACCTTTCCCCTTACCTCTGAAGTCATCATGGGTGTAGGACTATTTTTCTGTTGGGGCAGGCACAGTACAGTCATCATCAATGACACTGTGCACAATTTGTGACAAGTCAGTGAAAAGAGGAAAGGAGGGAACACACCTTGGCCCAAGCACCCTCATATCACATGAAACACAGACACCATGACATTTACTCCAAACATGTTAAAGCCAAACACCCAACACAGAAATCAAGCACTGCTTTTGCTGTCCCTGACTCACCAGAAAGGCAACAAGAGGTGAGGCGGAGATCAAAGAAGAGGAGCAATAGAACAACCCAGGCAGAGACTGGAAGTTCCAGGACGAGTGAAACAACTAACTCGCCATCACCTTCTAGAGTAACTACATCTTCTGCCAATCCTCCTCGTTCATTACCTCCCCCGCCAAATGATAGCCACTCTTTTGATGTTAGGATGCGGCAGTTCATCTCTACCCATTGTACACTGTGTGGTGCACTGACCACACATGCCAGTGTGGTGGAGGAGAATCGCAATCAGTGCATTAAGCTGCATCTGAGGAGATTCCATCCTGCATAATTTGCTAAAATGGTGGCAGGGAGGGTTCATCACTACCATTAAACTGTCAGCAAATTGTCCTGTGTCCTTAGCGGGTGTAGAAAAGGGGTACAGTGACAGCGGGTTTCGGTTCTCATAGTATTTGGATAAAGTTGTGCCCACAGATGTTATTTACCACACACATACTGTGCACATTGCAGTTGTTGAGGGGACCCACTGATCCTGCTCTCAAGGGAAAAAAAAATATATTCTAATAACAACACACCCATGATGATTTTGGGGGAGGGGCAGGTGGAGAAGATTTAATGGCAAACTTTTTCTTTTCTCCACAAATGCTGGGGGCTACTTATTCTGCTGCTACTGCCTCAGGTGCATCACTGGAGCCAGTCATGGCAAATGGAACCTTCATCATCATTCTTCCATATTACTGCTATTGTTGATCTCATTCCCATTCAGCTGCCTAATCATCCTGCTGCTTTACAAACTCAGCAGCAGAAGTACAAACAGCAGTTGTAATTCAGGAGGACATATGACCGTGGCCACTGGCCAACATGACCTGCTGGCATTAGGCCAGTTGGGCATTTTTATTTTTTTCTCAGGGTTTGTGTTTAAAATAAATAAATAAATAAATAAATAAATAAATAATAATAATAAAAAAATAAAAACTAGTCCTACAAAAAAATAAACATTTTTTGGTGGGTTTCTTTCTAACAAGCCTAAGTCCTACAAATCAATGTTTCATCAGGGCTTGGTCCTCTAATAAGTCTAAGTCCTACAAAGGCCTCTAACAACAAATCAAACAAATCATCCTCTACAAAATAACTATCAAGTCAAGTATCAGTCCAACCCAGTGGCAGCTTTTGTCAGGGGGTTCCTGTCTCTGTCACTTTAAATACAAATGTCTTACTTTATTGATTTATTTTTTTATTAACTGTCCCCCAATAGCAGTCAAGAGACCCCCCCCCAAAACAAATTCCCTGTTCGAATAATTCATTCATTCACCAACACAGGCACCCTCCTCAGACCCCTTTATACCATGTCATATGGTTTTTATTTTATTTATGATTTCTTTTGTATTAAATCCCCCCAATCCCAGTAAACAACCCCCCAAAAATCATCCCTTGTTCAACTGATTCTTTCCCCACACCCCACTAAAACAGGCACCCTCATGCCCCTTTTATACTGTGCCTTTGGAAAATAAAATATTATTTGTAATGTGTTGTGTGTAATTTCTATGTTCTCATTGATTTCAATGGGTGAAAAAAAGCGGAAAAAAGCAGAAAATCTGCACTTTTCGCGGGAAATTTTTCAACAAGCAGAAAGTGCCATTTTTGCCAGTTTCAGTTTGAGGCGCAAAGTTTTTCCCATCTCTACTCAGCACCATAGATCTTGTGAGATGACAATAGTGGAAGAGGTTTCGGTATGTTGATTTTGTCTGGTGATAGATTGTAGTGCAGTCGAATTTGAATAGTTTTGGTCAGCTTCCATGAACCAATAGCTATCTGTAAGTAAACTTGGATTATATTCATCATTGTTAAGGGGTCTCTCAGGGCTATTAACTCTGAAAAGCAATGTTCCAGCATTGTGATACAGTCCCTGGCTTTCAAGTGTTTGGGTTTTTTTTTAAACTGAACAGGACCAATACTTATGCACAGTTCTAGCCTAACCAATCCATCAAAAAGTTATCATGGAGAATTCAGCCTGTGGCATTTCCACAATTATGTTATGCTCAGTATTTCCGGTTCACTATATTTTGACATTGTCCTTCTCCAAGCATATCCTGAAGCATTCCAAAACCATTGTTAAACATTTTCACAACTAACAGCAATCTGCCCAGCCTACAACATTTAAAACCATCTAGCCTGTTACCTTTGTGACCCATTACCTTGTAACTTTAATCATTTACATTTGATTCTACTTCATTTGAGTTTATGCATTTTTGTGTATATAAGGAAGGATATATAGCTAGCTAGCTAGCTAGATAGATAGATAGTAATTTCAGTTAAATATATTTGTTTGCAATCAGATTTCATATGAAAAAATAAGAGACAATAATGTATTAACAATAAAGGATCATAAGTTTGAAAAAGGACAGTTACACGAGTCAGCACCTCTTTTAATTAAATCTATACCTAAATTGTCCTCCTTTTTATTTGAATCTCTTGATCTTTATTACAGTGATAGTGTTGATGAGGCTGAAAAAATGAATGTGTCCATGAAGTTCTGCCGTTGCCATATTACTTTGTTGATCCTCAAGAAGGCAAAGATAAAAACCTTATTGTGGTCATTTCCAACCGGGTAAAAAAAAAATTACAAAAGGCAGTCAGATATCTCCCTGGATCAACTGTCTGAATGGTTCACAACAATTTTGTGAGAAGTGCTTTCTGTACAATCAGACTATACCCCTATAGCCTTCTGTATTATTTGTATCCATTTCACAGTATAAGGCATACCTACCTACTTCAGTATCTTTACCTGAAAGGAACCATTAGAAAATGCAGAGCTAGATTTCCTATTCTGCAGAATAGGAAACTGCCTTAGCACACAATTATGAGGGGTACCTCAGGCATGATGACCACTCCCATTGTGTCATGTTGTAGTCATGGCCAGCACAACCCCAATCTTCCTGTACCAGATACCAACTCTGATTTCTGTAGCTGGAATGTTTATTTTTTATTTATTTATTTATATAGCGCACACAGATTACACAGCACTTTACACTCATATTGGTCCCTGTTCCCATTGGGGCTCACAATCTAAATTCACCTATCAGTATGGTTTTTGGAGTGTGGGAGGAAACCGGAGTACCCGGAGGAAACCCACGCAAACACGGTGAGAACATACAAACTCATTGCAGATGTTGTCCTTGGTGGGATTTGAACCCAGGACCCCAGAACTGCAAGGCAACAGTGCTAACCACTGAGCCACCGTGCTGCATGTAAATGTATTCTATATATTTATCAGCTTATATACCCCTACATACATTAGCTTATTTAGGAGTTTTATTTGTGTTTATACGTTATAAGCTAAAGTTATTTTCTGAGACATGGCTATGTGTTCTTATGAGGAGGGAAGGTATGGCCATAGGTGTATCTAGATATGCTTAGGGTGCCTTATTTAATTGTACTAGAGATGCAAATCTGACTTTGAGACTATTTATTACCTGGTTGAACTTGAATATCACATACTCACCTGCTTTTCATAAAGCACTTTTTCTGAGTCAAAGTCGTACTTTGTTTAAAGTAATACCTTCAATTAAAATTAATAAATAAATATGAGTAGCTTATCGGTACCATCAATAAGTCAAATTAGGTTTTATAGAAGCACAATGGGTCATATTCAATAATCTAAAGAGAAACAAAGGGGATAGATACAAATGTAAATCAATTTAAAAGTGATGTTAAACCCACTAAATGCTCGATATATCTCCAATGCATTGCTTCACAATGCATTGGAGACCTCTATATGCAATGGGTTAAAAGTCCTGTTTAACTCAATGGGGATTTTAGGAATTTTTACTTGTCCCCAATGATGAGGTTGGTTTGCTCTAGAACTGTATCTGCTTAGAGTATTAAATATCTAATATTATCAGATGTGCTTTTTGATACATTGCATGTTATTCAAAACAATGGCAGTTAATTCAGTACAAGGGATCACATTTTATATTACATTCTGTTTATAAATTGCAATCACATTTTTGAAGGTAAACTGTTGTCAAAAGTAACCTCTCCATAGAAAGACTCCAACAAATGCAGTTCAGTTGTATCTGGCCATTTCATGCATAATCTGAATCAATATACCAATGTATTAATTTGTTTAATATATTTTTCATACTGATAGGATAATTGTGTTAAATTATTTAATTTCTCTAAAAGACATTCCTGTGGACCCTGTATGTTAGAAAACTCTAACACCTGCAGCACAGCCACATGTATGACTGGAAAACAAACTATTAGAAGGCTAGATGTTCTACAACTAGCAGGAGATGAAGTGGTCCAAAAAGTTTCCAGGGCTCTGGTGGAGACAAGAGAAGTAGTGATGTTTTTATGTGTCAAAGAGTATGCCACTGCCAACAGTTAGTTAATTCTATAACAGCTATGGCTCATACTGCAGAGGAGTATGATCACTATGGGTTGCTGTAGGAGATGGCAAGAGTCATAAACTGTGACCACATGCTGCCTCTATCTCCACCACCTCCTCTAGTCATGTTGTTAAAGCTATAAAGTTACAGGGTTCTTCTGACATGTCCTGCCAAACTACACTTACTGAGTTCCTGTGAAGGAGTCACAATCTTCACAAAAAGAATCTCAAAGTACGCCTCTGGAATGGCAAGGTTGCCAATATATTGGCAGTGGACATTCTGCTGTATTCTTTTGTAGAAAACAGAGATTTTGGAGAACTGATGTCCTTTGTACCTCCACGCTGGCATATCCCAAACTGCAGTTATTTTTTCCAGGATGGCTGGGCCTGAATTGTATAAGCAGAAAACAGGGCCAAATGTATTAACAGTAGCATAGATGAGGAGGAGAGATGTGAGGGTCATTACCATCTACTACACTTGGTGTACCTCAACCTCAAGGCTCTCGACTGGCAACACGGACCCTAGAACGCTAGGCATCCCAAGCTCTCGACTGGCAACTTGGACCCTAGAACACTAGGAGTCCCAAAGCTCTTGACTGGCAACTTGGACCCTAGAACGGTAGGGTAGGATGGAAGCTCAACAGCAGAATCTGGCAGAAAGGACCCCAATACACAAGAGCACAAAGAGACCCAAAGCACAGCTACTAGTAGCAGAAACCCTAGAGCACTAGGGGTGAATACGGAGGCAAGGCAACCCAACACGGAAGACCACTGGTGTCCAGGTACAGAGTACTAAAGCAGTACACCACCCTACAGCTGGCTCTTAAGCTTAACGGCAACAGCAATGGTGGAGGCTGGAGAGAAGTGAACCGGACCTAGGGAGACCTAGGACTGCAAGGTTCACAGATGGTAAGCACCCAGAGACAGCCTGTAAATCCCCACAGGGAGTGAGCCCAGCAAAGGAGTGGTATACGGACACGTCAGTTAAATGAGTAACACAGCCGAGCTAATAATAGCCAGAGATCCGGTACTCTGTGCGTACACACCGCCAGAGGCGGTAGATACTAAAATGGATGGCTGAAGCAGCGAGTGCTCAGCCCAACAGTCTGCAATGAAATGGGAGGTGCAGCACAGCCAGAGTAGACAGCAGCAGAGTACCAGGTCAGGCAACAAAAGAGCAGGTCACAGCCAGTATCAGTCAGCAACAGAGCGGGTTCTCAGCCAGGATCAGTCGGCAATGGAGTGGGTTCTCATCCAGGATCAGTCAGCAACGTAGCGGGTTCTCAGCCAGGATCAGTCAGCAACGTAGCGGGTTCTTAGCCAGGATCAGCCAGCAACGTTGCGGGTTCTCAGCCAGGATCAGTCAGCAACGAAGAGGGTTCTCAGCCAGGATCAGTCAGCAACGAAGAGGGTTCTCAGCCAGGATCAGTCAGCAACGAAGAGGGTTCTCAGCCAGGATCAGTCAGCAGTGTAGCGGGTTCTCAGCCAGGATCAGTGAGCAGCGTAGCAGGTTCTCAGCCAGGATCAGTCAGCAATGTTACGGGTTCTCAGCCAGGATCAGTCAGTAGCGTAGTGGGTTCTCAGCCAGGATCAGTCAGCAACGTAGAGGGTTCTCAGCCAGGATCAGTCAGCAGAGTAGCGGGTTCTCAGCCAGGATCAGTCAGCAACGTAGTGGGTTCTTAGCCAGTCCAGTCGGTAATGGAAATCAGGAACACAGGAACGTAGTCAGGCAGGCCAGGTCATACACGAACAAGCAGCATCTGGGACTAGCGCAATAACAGGTATACCACAAAAGGGTGTTAGTCTTCAGACATGACAGGATATATTAAGGGTTGGCCCTGGGTGGAGTTAATTACACTGGCCAAAAAGAAATGCAGCATTCAAACAAGGAAGTAATAATTTTGCAGCCCGCAACCAGGAGCACAGGGCACCGTGATAATACCCCCCTCTCAATGACCCCTTCCCCGCAGAGGAGGACCAGGCTTAGCAGGAAATTTGGCATGAAACCTACATAGTAGCAGTGGGGCATGGATGTCAGAGTGTTTAACCCAGGAACTTTCCTCTGGGCCATAACCCTTCCAATGACCACGAACCACTCGTGAGTCTAGGATACTCTGAACCTCATATTCATCATGGTTCTGGACGCGAACTGGACCGGGAACAACAGGAGTAGAGGTGTATCGGTTACAAACCAGAGGTTTGAGCAACGACACGTGAAACTCATTGTGAATCCGCATACTTGCCGGGAGTTCTAAGGCATAAGAAACGGGATTAACCCTGCGGAGGACTCAGAACAGACCAACAAAACAAGGAGCAAACTTGTTGCATGGGGATTGCAAATTCAGATTTTTGGATGACAGCCACACACGATCCCCACCCTGGAAAACAGGAGCTGGTAGTCTCCTGTTGTTGGTATGCAGTTGGTACCGTTGAAAAGACTCCCGTAGGGAGGTTTGTACTTGTGCCAAAGTGGAGCAGAGCTGCCGAATATGTTCGTCTAAGGCTGGAATCTGCTGCTCCTGAAAAGAATCCAGGAGCAAACAAGGTTGGAACCCATAGTTGACAAGGAAAGGTGAGCTCCCGGATGAGGTGTTAATAGCACAGTTTCTGGCAAATTCTGCCCAAGGCAGCAAATCGGCCCAGTTACCATGATGATTGGACACAACACAATGAATTAATTGTTCTAGCCCTTGGTTAGAGCGCTCAGTAGCCCCATTAGTCTGCGGGTGATAAGCAGAGGAGTAGGACAATTGGATGCTCATTTTATCACAAAACGCCCTCCAAAATCTAGAAACAAATTGACTGCCACGGTCGGAAACTAGCACCCTGGGAACACCATGGAGTCTAAATACTTCTTTAGCAAATATCATTGCCAGCTCCTTGGGAGAAGGCAGACCCGGGAGTAGCACAAAATGAGCCATTTTAGAGAACCTGTCTACCACCATCAGGATATACGTGCAGCCGTTAGAGACAGGTAACTCTCCCAGGAAATCAATAGAAACATGTGATCACCATTCGGAACAGCCTGCAGAAGCCCCGCTGGCAAGTGCATCGGAGACTTGGAACGGGCACACAAAGCGCAGGCCTCAATGAAGTCAGCACAGTCCGTTCTTAAGGTAGGCCACCAAAACATGCGGGACAGAGACCAGACCAATTGATTTCTCCCCACAAGACCCGCAGTCCTTGAAGCATGGTATGTTTCTAGTAATCTGGTTCGGAATGGTTCAGCCACAAAACATTTTCCCATTGGTTTCTCTGGAGGCACCTCAGCCTGAGTTGCCAAGATCTCCTGGCCCAGTGGAGACATAATGCTGGTACGCAATGTAGCAAGAATGCTATCATGGGGAATAATTGGTACTGGCTTCACCTTGGACTCCAGATCAGGCCCATGCTGCCCGGACAGTGCATCAGCATGAACATTCTTGGATCCAGGAAGATAGGACACTATGAAATTGAAGCGAGAAAGAAAAAGTGCCCATCTAGCCTGTCTAGGTGACAATCTCTTAGCTTCAGAAAGGTACAGCAGATTTTTGTGTTCAGTAAGAATTAGGATTGGTGCCCTGGTGCCCTCCAACTAGTGACGCCATTCACGGAGGGCCAGAATGATGGCCAGCAATTCTCAGTCGCCAGTCTCATACAATTACTGTGCCTTGGTCAATTTTTTAGTGAGAAACCCGCATGGTTTGAGTACTTGGCCAGGACCAAGCTTTTGTGACAGCACACATACTTCCAGGGTATACAGCAGATCAGGCTTGAGGTGGGACAAAACCGGTGCGGAAGCAAAAACAGCCTTTAATGTCTCTAAGGCACCTTCAGCTTCCTCCGACCACTCAGATGCCTTAGCACCCTTATGTGTTAAATCAGAGAGAGGTTTAACAATCTTCGAAAAGTCACGAATAAACTTCCAATAATAGTTGGCAAAGCCAAGAAATTTTTTTATAACCTTGAGACCAGTGGGACGCGGCCACTGTAGAACAGCAGCATGTTTTTCCTTATCCATTGCTATGCCATGTTTGGAAATGACATAACCCAAAAAAGGAACTATAGGCTTGTGGAATTCACATTTTTCAATCTTAAAGAACAGCTTGTTCTCTCTTAGCTTCTCAAGTACTGTAGCAACATGTATACGATGCAAATCCAAATCGGAGGAATGAATTAAAATGTCATCCAGGAACCTCAAAAACACTGCGAAAGGCCCTTAGGAATTCTGCAAAATTGGAGGTAATGGGTTTAGCCATCTCCCATATGGGGTTCACCCAAGCTAGAGCTCTACTCATCAATAATGAAATCAAGAACCCGATCTTACTTCTTTCTGTAGTAAAGACTTGTGGACCCAATTCAAAAAAAATTTTGAGCTGATTCAGAAACCCCTGACAGAGTTGGCTCTCCATCATATCATAGAGGGAGTGGTGCTGTAGCAGATAACCCTCTGCCTGGAAGATTCACTCCCATAGCTTGGACCATCGATGCTTGAGCTGGGTTAGCCACCGAGGCCTGAGCTAGTCTGTCAAGATGCGCAGTTCTTTCTAATATAGTTTGTACAGCACCTGACAACTGATCGAGGCATTGTTTGTACATATATTCAGGGAGCTACCGTCACCAGAATTGTCTGAGGTTATTGG
The DNA here is from genome assembly GCA_037306005.1 of Rhinophrynus dorsalis. Classification (NCBI taxonomy): domain Eukaryota; kingdom Metazoa; phylum Chordata; class Amphibia; order Anura; family Rhinophrynidae; genus Rhinophrynus; species Rhinophrynus dorsalis. Next base: position 172,600,234 of record CM074718.1, read on the forward strand.
CCCTTTCGTACTGTTGCCGTTGTTGATGAACACTCAGACAAGACTTGTAAGGTTAAAAGATTTTTATTGAAAATAAACAAACAGCAAATGTAATACCCCACACAGGGCTCAGAATAAGTAGTACAGCACACAGTGGTAGGATGGTGCCTGATGACAGTGAGAATAACGGATGGCAGGTTCCCTAGCGAGCTAGGGTAATGGAAGGCAACTACCTGCTGAGGAGACACAGAACCTACGGTCCCTAGTACGCACTAGGAATGATCGTAAGCCCGAGACCAATGGATACTGGCAACAGAACCCCTAGGACGCTAGGGTAACCATATGGCAAGCAACACAGACATTGGCAGGAGGACCCCTAGAACGGTAGGAACCTCAAGGCTCTCCACTGGCAACATGGACCCTAGAACGCTAGGAGTCCCAAGCTCTCGACTGGCAACTTGGACCCTAGAACGCTAGGAGTCCCAAAGCTCTCGACTGGCAACTTGGACCCTAGAAAGGGTAGAATGGAGGCTCAACAGCGGAAGCTGGCGGAAAGGACCCCAGTACACAAGAGCACAGGGAGGCCCAAAGCACAGCTACTAGTAGCAGAAACCCTAGAGTGCTAGGGGTGAATATGGAGGCAAGGCAACCCAACACGGAAGACCACTGGTGTCCAGGTACAGAGTACCAAAGCAGTACACCACCCTACAGCTGGCTTTTAAACTTAACGGCAACAGCAATGGTGAAGGCTGGAGAGAAGTGAACCAGACCTAGGGAGACCTAGGACTGCAAGGTTCACGGATGGTAAGCACCCAGAGACAGCCTGTAACTCCTCGCAGAGAGTGAGCCCAGCAAAGGAGTGGTATATGGACACATCAGATAAGTGAGTAACATGGCCGAGCTAACAATAGCCTGTACTCTGTGCGTGCACACCGCCAGAGGCTGTAGATACTAGAATGGATGGCTGAAGCAGCGAGTGCTCAGCCCAACAGTCGGCAATGAAACGGGAAGCGCAGCACAGCCAGAGTAGACAGCAGCAGAGTACCAGGTCAGGCAACAACAGAGCGGGTCACAGCCAGTATCAGTCAGCAACAGAGCGGGTTCTCAGCCAGGATCAGTCAGCAACGTAGCGGGTTCTCAGCCAGGATCAGTCAGCAGTGTAGCGCGTTCTCAGCCAGGATCAGTAACAGCAGCATAGCGGGTTCTCAGCCAGGATTAGTCAGCAACGTAGAGGGTTCTCAGCCAGGATCAGTCAGCAGTGTAGCATGTTCTCAGCCAGGATCAGTCAGCAGAGTTGCGGGTTCTCAGCCAGGATCAGTAAGCAACATAGCGGGTTCTCAGCCAGTCCAATCGGTAACTGAATCAAACAAATTAGGAACACAGGTCACACATGAACAAGCAGGATCTGGGACTAGCGCAATAACAGGTACACCACAAAAGGGCGTTAGTCTTCAGACATGACAGGATATATAAAGGGTTGGCCCTGGGTGGAGTTAATTACACTGGCCAATAAGAAATGCTGCATTCAAAAAAGGAAGTAATAATGTTGCAGCCCACAACCAGGAGCACGGGGCACCATGATAAGAAGGAAAATCTAAGTCAAATTAATATTTGGTGTGACTGCCCTTTGCTGTCTAAACAGCATCAATTCTCCTAGGTACACTTGCAAAGTGTTTAAAAGAACTCAGCAGGTAGGTTGTTCCAAACATCTTGGAGAGCTAACTACAGTTCTTCTGTGGTTTTAGGCAGCCTCAGTTGCTTCTCTCTCTTCATGTAATCCTAGACAGACTCAAAGATGTTGAGATCAGGGCTCTGTGGGGGCCATACCATCACATCTACGACTCTGTGCTCTTCTTTACACTGAAGAAAGTTCTTAATGACTTTGGCTGTATGTTTGGGGTCATTGTCATACTGCAGAATAAATTTGGTGCCAATCAGATGCCTCCCTGATGGCACTGCATGATGGATAAGTATCTGCCTGTACTTCTCAGCAATAAGGAGTCCATTAATTCTGACCAAATCCCCAACTCCATTTGCAGAAATGCAGACCCAAGCATGCAAGGAACTTCCACCAAGCTTCACTTTCTTCAGCAAAAGTTAAATATTAAATTTTGACTCATCAGTCCAGAGTACCTGCTGCCATTTTTCTGCACCCCAGTTCCTGTGTTTTCATGCATAGTTGAGTTGCATAGCCTTGTTTCCATGTTAGAGGCATGGCTTTTTGGCTGCAGATCTTCCATGAAGAACACTTCTGACCAGACCTCTCTGGACAGTAGATGGTTGTACCAGGGTCCCACTGTTTTCTTCTCATTCGGAACTGATGGCACTGCTGAACATCTTTCGAATGTTAAGGGATGTAAGCATGACGTGTCTTTCATCTCTGCACAAAGTTTCCTTGACCAACAACTTCGTCTATGGTCCTAAGTATTGCCTGTATCTTTGAGCTTCTTCAAAAGAGCATGGACAGCACGTCTAGAAACTCCTATCTGCCTTGAAATTTCTGCCTGGGAGAGACCTTGCTGATGCAGTATAATGACCTGGTGTTTTGTTGCTGTACTCATTTTTGCTATGGTGTATGACTTTTGACAGTAAACTGTCTTCATCAACCTCACTGTGTTAGCTGAGTTTGGCTCTTTCTCACTCAGTTTTATTCCTCCTACAGAGCTATTTCTGTTCTAGTTAATGATTGTGTTTCAACCCACATATTACATTGATGATCATTAGCACCTGTTTGGTATAATTGTTTAATCATACCCCTGACTATATGCCTACAAAATCTCTGACTTTGTGCAAGTGTACCTAGAAGAATTAATGCTGTTTTGAAGGCAAAGGTTGGCCACTCCAAATACCTATTTGATTTAGATTTTTCTTCTGTTAAACTAAAAACACAATATTGTATATAAACACATACACACATCAATCACACTGCGCCATTCCAAAACCATCACTACCATACACATCTGCCACATTGCAGGTTGTAATTTTTTTTAATCTCTTGACATCATCATGAATATTTTCCACTAAGGAGGATGTTAATGGACAAAGGAATATGTTGCTGTATGACTCAAAACTTTGACTTTCAACTACTTATCTCTCCTCTGCATCCCTCAGAAGAAGTAATATTGTGATAGGAAATGTTGCACCATAGGAAACATAAGCCAAAAAATTGTTGGTACTGATGAAAAGGAGGACATTTTTGCACTGGCGAAAAGGAGAAAACTTTCTCCAAAAAGAAAAAAAAACGTACGTTTTTCGCTAACAGTCATGCAGGAAATTTGTTTAATTTTTCACCCACACCTACAGCTTAGAACCTATGAGTTAGGCAGTTATAGCTCAAAACATTGGATTTGCATCTTATTTATAAGCAGAATCTTACTTGTACATATCCTCAGGTGTGCCCAGAGTCCCATTAAACAAGCATTCTGATAAAATGTTTTTAAGTAATTATTTTTATTAAGGACAATTTTTCTTGAGTAGCTTTTGCCCATTTTTATCCTGAGGATGACTCTTCAAACATGTTATTGTGTAAGGCATTACATACTTTGTTTTAAGTTATTATTTTAATAATTATTCTCTTTTCACTGTCGTCCAATACAGGTTACTGGTAACACTGGGAGGCGATCCACCCCTTTAAGTAGGCAGGAACATTTCTCTAAATGTATGCAGGGGGTGGAGCCTCCCCTCCCTCCTAGGCTGCTCCTCAGTCAGCACAAGCCAGAATGATTTGTTCCTCGGTGTATTCACACCAGGTGGAGAACATGTCTCTTCAAACTTTAGTTTCTTTATTATTTTTGCAAATATGGAATACCACCATTAGGCGGGTTACCATGGCTGTCAAATGCCCTCTTTAAAGTGGATAGCACAGCTTCCAGGGTACTTCTGGTGGACCTTTTGCCCTGATGAGGGAACAACTTGATTTCAAGTACTTCCCTGGGGATTATCCTCTGTGGTAATTCTTTACTCATTTGGTAACCTGAAGACAGAAGTCCAGCAGAAAGGTGAGCCACCCTTTGAGTGCCGAAGGTCCACTTGTCCCTCAGTGTCCCTTCATTAGGCTTGTACCTGGGAGTTCTCATTGTGCACTCCAGCACTCATTGGGTGTTTTTCTATATCTTGTAATGCAATGTATTTGTGTATGTCTTGAGTTTTGGAGCAGTTTATGTGGGATTTAACCCTTTATCTGCTGGGTTTTCCAGTTTTATGGGAATTTTAGGATATTGCCTTGGTGGGGTAATGTTTGCTTACATAGTACATGTGTTTTCTATGTGTTATGGAACTTTTAACTTAAGGAATAATTTTATTAGAAATTATGTTCCGCGCCTTTAAGCTCTCTTTTCCCGCATAGACGCCATTGTTCTTTTACTCTCTATGGGCTTACACTGTGTGGGACGTATCTCTGGAACCGCTTCACATAGCGACTTCAGAGTGGGCTCATTTTGTTTGTCTTCCCTTGCTCTATCATCCGGTTTTGTGTTTGAGTGTGTTGGGGGACTTGGGGGGCTTCGGGCACTGTTTTGTGGTACTTTGTGAGAAAACCTATGCTTTCCATGAGTGATCAGTTTGCGTCCTTTTTCTGATTGGCTCCCGTCGCGGCAGCCATTTTGTGAGTTCTTCTCATCAAGTAAACTACGCAGGGACCGGACCTTCTCCCTCTCCTCTGCTGATTGACCCTTCGCTTGCCAGATAAGTTTAGTTTTAAACGTTTCTGGGGTGAATACTTAATCTTTCACACTTTAATTGGGTGATTTCTGTCTGTGGGGTATATCTGACACTGTGAGTATGTCTACTCCACTGGAGCCTGGGACTAGACCTAAGACAAAGGAGGCTGGGGTATCAGTATCCCCCATTGTGTTTTGCTCCTCCTGTCATTCAGGGCTACCTAGAGAATTTTCTGGTCATTTATGCCCAGCTTGTGCGGAAGGTCATGGCAGCAACCCAGGGCCTTCCAGCCACGCTATTGAGCCAACATGGGTGAAAGAGTTCAAGACTGCAACTAGGGATCTCAGATCCACTCTTCAGCTCTTTCCCTCTCAGGTTCAGGGGGCTCTTCAAGTATGGCAGACCCCCTCCACTGTCAGGACCTCCCTGTCCAAGCCACAGGGAGCTCCTGACGTCTCTGATTCTTCTGAGGAAGAATTGTTGCAGGATTCTGATGTTGAGGATGGTACAGTTATTGAGTCTACCAGATCGGCTGGAGACCCTTTCGAATGTGATCCTGAAATCTCTGCTGAGGGTTTGATCAGGGCTGTGCTGACCACCCTCAATCTTCCCTTGTGCCAGGAGACTCCTCTTGACCCAACGGACGTGTTTCATAAGCCTTCAAAGGCTGTTACTTGTTTTCCTACTAACCCTACTCTTGAACGTTTAGTTTCTGATGCGTGGAAAAATCCTGATAAGTCCTCTTCAGTCTCAAAAAAGTTTGCCAAACTTTATCCTTTTCCTGAGACTGAATTGGCTAAATGGGTTCATCCTCCTAAGGTGGATGCTCCAGTTTCTAGGTTGTCCAAATCTACTGCTTTGGCTGTATCTGATGCTTCTGCTTTACAGGATTGGACTGACAAAAAGTTAGAGACCTGTCTTAAGTCTATTTTTCCCTCTATTGGTACTGACATGCATCCAACCTTCGCCGTGGATTGGGTTAACCGGGCCATTGCGGTCTGGACTGAACAGCTTACTGTGGCGGTCCGCCAAGATGCGCCAGTGTCAGAGCAGTTGCAACTACTTGCTAATATTTCTGAAGCTCAGAATTATGTTTCTGACGCTGCCTTTGATGCTGTTCGCATGATGGCGAGGGCTTCCACTTCTTCTGTGGTGGCTAGACGCACTCTTTGGCTAAAAATTTGGTCTGCTGACACCGCTTCCAAGAAAGTTTTGCTTTCTTTGCCCTTTCAAGGGACTTCCCTGTTTGGATCTGAGCTAAAGGAATTGATCAGTGAGGCGACTGGGGGTAAAAGTACTCTTCTACCCTCGGTCTTTAAGAAGAAATTCCCAGCTAAGCGCTATCGGTCCTTTCGTTCCTTCCAAGCTGAGACACTCCCCACATCCCAGGCGGTTCCGCCTGCTCCACGCGCCTCCTCCAAGCCCAAGCAGTCCTGGAAGCCCAAGGTTGTCCCCAAGGCCAAGGCTTCCAAGACTGCTTCAGCATGACTCGCCGAACCCGGGTCCACATACGGCTGTAGATGGGTGGCTTCACCTCTTTCACCGGGTTTGGGAGGATTCGGTGGCGGACCCTTGGGTTCTTCAGGTGGTGTCAGAGGGATACAAGATCCCTTTCTTTTCCCTTCCTCCTTTTCGCTTCCATTTTACTCGTCCTTCTCAGGACTCAACAAAAAGGCATCTGTTCGACGACGCTGTTCAGGATCTTTTGGACAAGGACGTCCTGGAACCAGTTTCTCAGGAGGACATAGGTTTAGGATTTTATTCCAACCTTTTCATTGTGGCCAAAAAGGACGGCGGAGCTCGTCCTATTTTGGACCTCAAGGATCTCAACTCCTTTGTTGTGAGTACCCACTATCGACAGGAATCTCTGTGCACTGTGATCGCTGCTATGTCTCCGGGGGAATTCCTTGCTTCCCTGGACCTTCAGGATGCATATCTGCACATCCCTATCCATCTAGAGAGCAGGCGGTACCTCAGGTTTGCCCGCGACAGGGGTCATTTTCAGTTTTCGTCTCTTCCCTTTGGGCTGACGACAGCTCCACAGGTTTTTCAACGAGTCCTGGGAGCATTGATAGCTGTCATCCATCGGGATGGCATCAGAGTGACTCCATACATTGACGACTTACTCTTGAAGGCGGCATCAGCAGATATCCTTCATCAGCAGGTTCAGGCTTGCATTCAAACTCTCACTCGTCACGGATGGATTGTGAATCTGGACAAGTCAGACTTGGTTCCATCTCAGCGGATAATCTTCCTGGGTCTTCTGTTCGACACTCAGTGGTGCATGGTGTTTCTGCCGGAAGAGGTGGCTCATCAGATTGCTCTCCGGGTATCGAAGATTCTGGCCCTCGAGCGGATTCCAGTGCCAAAATTGACTTCTCTGGTGGGGAAATTCATTTCCACGATAGAGGCGGTGCCGTTTGCCATGGTGTACACCAGGGAACTTCAAAGATTCGTGATCCAGACGTGCCGGAATCGTCCAGACCAGGTCTCTGTACCTCTACCTCCTCATGTCGAGTTGAGCCTGGAATGGTGGTTGGATCTTTCCCATCTCCTGAAAGGGAGATCCTTCCAGATCCCTTATTGGACCACGGTCACAACGGATGCCAGCCTCCTGGTTTGGGGGGCGGTGTTGGGTCGCTTCAGTGCCCAGGGGAAGTGGGGACTGGAGGAATCTCTCCTGTCCATCAACATTCTGGAACTCCGTGTGATCTTCCTTGCTCTATGCCATTGGGAATCTCAACTGGAGGGTTGTCCAGTCAGGGTCGAGTCCGACAACGCCACCGCAGTGGCCTACATCAACAGGCAGGGCGGAACAAGAAGTCTCGCCACCTGGTTAGAGGTCAAGGCCATTTTGTCTTGGGCGGAAGTTCATGTTCCCGTCATTTCCGCGGTTCACATTCCAGGCGTAGACAACTTCATGGCAGACTTTCTCAGTCGTCACACAGTCGACAGCGGAGAGTGGGCTCTTCATCCGGAGGTGTTCCAACTCCTCACTCAGATGTGGGGGGTTCCTGTGGTGGATCTGATGGCAACCAGACACAACAGGAAGGTTTCAGTGTTCTGCTCTCGGTGGAGGGATCCACTGGCGCTGGCAGTGGACGCCTTGTCAATTCCTTGGGAATTCTCCCTAGCATACATCTTTCCTCCTCTTCCAATGTTGATCAGAGTCATCCAGAAGCTGAAGATGGAGCGTTGTCCGGTTATTCTTATCGCTCTGAATTGGCCTCGTCAGTCCTGGTATCCGGACCTGATGGCTATGTCTGTGGCAGATCCTTTTCCGCTTCCCTCTCGTCCAGATCTTCTGCTACAAGGCTATCTGTGGAAGGAGGATGCTCATCGTCTTCATTTGATGGCTTGGAGGTTGAATCCTCAATTTTGAAGAAAAAGAGTTTTTCCTCTGCTGTGGTGTCTACGATGCTACGCGCTCGTAACCCTGTGTCTTCTAAGATTTATCACCGTGTCTGGTCAACCTTTGTGGCATGGTGTGCTGATAGGGATCTATCGCATGATATTCATCTTCCTACTGTCCTGACCTTTTTACAGGACGGTGTTGATAAGGGGCTCAGTCTGAGTTCTCTTAAGGTCCAGACTTCAGTGCTTTCTGTCTTTTTCCAGGAGCGCATTGCTGTTCTTCCTGACGTCAAAGTTTTCTTCCAAGGTGTGGCTCATGTTCGTCCCGCTTTCAGGAGTCCGGCTCCTCAGTGGGATCTCAATCTAGTTTTGGGGGCTCTCCAACGACCCCCCTTTGAGTCCTTGGCTACTATTCTTTTGTGCCTTTTGTCCTGGAAGATGGCTTTCCTTTTGGCTATTGTATTGGTTCGCCGGGTGGCGGAATTACAAGCTTTGTCTTGTAAACCACCTTATCTGGTGTTCCATAAGGATAAGGCTGTGCTTCGCACTTCCAAGGAGTTTTTGCCCAAAGTTGTCTCCGAATTTCACATCAATCAGGAGATTGTGATGCCCTCTTTCTGCCCTAACCCTTCCTCTGACAAGGAGAGGGATCTTCATTTGTTGGATGTTGTGCGTTGTCTCAAGTTTTATGTTCATCGCACTGAGTCTATCAGGAAGTCTGATGCTCTGTTTGTCATTCCTGATGGACCTGGGGCGGGGAGACCGGCATCCAAGGTGACTATTGCATCTTGGATAAAATCTACCATTCGTAAGGCTTACGAATTGCGGAATAAGCATGTGCCCTTTCGGGTCACTGCTCATTCTACCAGATCAATTGGGGCCTCTTGTGCCTGTAAAAATCAAGCGTCTGCTGATCAGCTGTGCCGGGTGGCCACTTGGTCCTCGGTGCACACTTTTTCGAAGCACTACCGCATGGATGTGCTGGCCTTGGCTGATGCCAGCTTTGGGAGGAAGGTCCTGGAGGCAGTCTTGCCTGTCTAGGATCTTCTTCTTCTGAGGTTCTTAGTGCTTCTTTACCGTTGAGCCCTGTTGGCTCTGGTTCAGTGTGCTGTGTTTGTTTTTGGGGTCTGTTTTTCCCCTAGTTGGTGTCCGTTGACACTTCCGATTGTTGGGATCTCTGACCGGTTGGTTCATAGAGGTTCTGGTGACTCTGGGGGTCTTGCGCCTGGTCCTTGCCTTCTTCCCGCCTCTGGGAAACTCAATGTTTGGACATCCCAGTGTTACCAGTAACCTGTATTGGACAACAGTGAAAACAGGATTTTAGTCTTACCTGTTAAATCCTTTTCACTTAGTCCATACAGGTTACTGGTCTCCCACCCTGTCAAGAGACCATGCTTGGCTCTCCTGTGGCATTCTGTGGGAGTCCTTTGGGGAATGCTCACAGGGGTCTTCTTCTTCTCTTCTATCTCTGGTCAGTGTTAGTCTCTCAAATCATTCTGGCTTGTGCTGACTGAGGAGCAGCCTAGGAGGGAGGGGAGGCTCCACCCCCTACATACATATAGAGAAATGTTCCTGCCTACTTAAAGGGGCAGATCGCCTCCCAGTGTTACCAGTAACCTGTATGGACTAAGTGAAAAGGATTTAACAGGTAAGACTAAAATCCTATTTTTCAGACACTGAGGTTTGGCTCACATTCTGCTACCTGCCCTGGGCTCTATTACCTCTGTGAGCCTTTTTGCCACTCAAATGCTAAATGTACTTTTGTAATTATATACCTTATCCAGATAGGAGATTTAATTGTGTGCATGTATATGATAATTGTATTCTCAATCTTTTTCTTCTTGTTTGCATGTATTTGAGATTTATACCTGCCCAGATTCAATACTTCATTCACGTGTGCAGGCAGTGTAAATATCCTTCACAAGTCATTCTTGCAGCCACATATTTTTGTGAGTATAATTACCCCATACTGTATAAGATAATATACGTGTAATACAAAATGAGGCATTGATGTTTCTTCTTTTTTTCATTAAGATTTTCTCAGCAGTGTTCGTAGATCCCAAACATTACAGGAATACAGAAAAGAATCTGATGCAATTTGTTGAGTGGGCACATGCCTGGACATCAAAGCTAGTTGTCATTGGAGAGGTAACTATTTCAGCTGCATGCTTTTCCTACAACACTAAAGTCAAGTTCCACTATTTTCTGGCACAGATTACTGCACTATGATTCGCTATTGATCAAGAAAATAACAGATAATGTAATATTGGAACTCCGTGAATCCTTGAATCAGCTTCATTCATCTTTGCATTTTGCCTTGTCAATACAATGAGAAGTGTTCTAATGTAAAAAAATGACTTCCCTTATACAGTATTAAAATTAATCCAGTTTATCAAAGAATATATAACAACAGAATGACACTATAATGCTTTGAATGCCAGAGGAATATCCAATGCATCACAAAGCAATGCTTTAAAATCCCTTATGACACTTAGAGGGTTAAATTATCATTAATATAGTTTTTATGTTCTTTTAGCAATTTACAGCTATTTTTTAAATTGAAACATTAATTTTAAGAGGAAAAACCTCTCCAAAGAACTAACTGGTTAATATGACATTTTTCATTAAGAGACAAATTGTTGGTTTTACATGTAACCATCTAACAACCTAGTCTATATATAAGAGAACACAAGCTATAAACTAAAGGCCTTATTCACAAAGGAAAGTACATTCATTCTTGAGAAAACCAACTGCAAAATAGGGGCAAATGAATGTTCCCATTGATTCAAAGTTCTTTTTTTTATACTGACTGAATTATAGAGAGGTATCCAACACACTGGAGGAGAGACACAGGGGTGGTAAAGAGGTAATAAAGTGGAGATGTCACTTCTACAAGTCCTATTTTATTTTATGGAGCCAATGCATTACAATTTCTCCAACTTCAGAGAGAAATAAGTAATTGAAAATCATAACCCCCATTGAGATGCAATGCTCTGGATACCTACCTTGCATTCAGTCTGTTAAAGTCTACATATAAATCAATGGGAATTTGGGGGATTTGCATTTGTTGCATATAGTGCTGTTGGTTTGCCCCAGAATTGCTCCGATTTGTTTTGAACATCAGGCGCTATGTGAAGAAGGAACATGAGATTTATTTTCTGTTCTTCCTTTGTAAATTATGATCATTTACCAGCGTTGAGTCCATATTGAAATGTGATACTACCTGAAATTAATGGAAAATAATGAAACCTCATTAAACCATAATTAAGAGTAATTATTAATATAACATGAGTATTTGAGTGTATAAAGATCTGCTACATTTGTGGCTGCCTAAAATGCATGAGGCTCTTGATTGATGAGACGTTGTATAGTTCATTGAGAGTATATTTAATTCACATTTTTTCATGGGCTTGAAGGCTTTACAAATGACCTTAATATGAAGTGAATAAGACAAAATGGTTTCCAAAATATTGCTTCATCATTCCAGGAAATGGTAGCTCAATGTAAATGTCATCCAAGGAGAAATTTCTATTGCACAGATAAGTGTTTTATTTAGTGTCACACTAGGTTTCAGATATATAACAAATTAGATTTTTTTAAACAAAATAATAATTACTTCAAGATCAAACACATCCTTTAGTCAATAAAAATGTTAAAGGATAGGTAAACTTCACCTGTTAAGTAAAATAGGGGTATTCCTGCTACTTTTATTATCTTCATTCAGTTGTTATTATATCCCAAACAAGTTTTTTTTTAAATCAGACTGTTAACTACAGCACCAACTATTGTCCAAAAGGCATTTTTAAAACAATGCACTCTCAGAGAGATATTGAATCAAATAGTATGGCTCTACTGCCAACTCAGTAATATGGGACAAGGGCAAATAGATTTGATTCCACTTGCAACCACTTTGCCTTGTCCCAGTTCTAGTGCACCTGCCACAGCCATTGTAGATGCTTCTGGAGAAGAAGAAGGCCATTCTTCTCTACCCCCCCCCAACTAAAATCTTGGGTGTGGAGTTATTTTTCTCCTGAGGTGGGCATAGTGCAATCATCAATGACTGAATTGTGCACTTTATATAATAATGTAGTAAAAAGGAGGAAACACACCTTGGTACATCTATCCTCATTAAGCATATGAAACATAAACACCCTAATGTTTATATTAAGCATGTGAAACCCAAATGCCAAAAAGGAAAATTATGTTGCTGTCACGGTGCCCATTGACTCCCCCCAAGGGTACCAAGAACATGGCAGACAATCCCAGGGGACACAAGGGAATTCCCCCAGTAGCCTAAGAGTTTGATGATGATTCTGTCACCCGAGTAATCACTGTATTCTTGTACTAGGGTCAGGGAGAAGGAAAATATACCCGTTATTGTCCCGGCACCCTCAGGGTCCTCATCCTGTTCAGCAGTATCAACATTGCCTACATTACCTACCTCCACCAGCTGATGGTGAATATATATGTGTGAGGACTTGCCAGTTTTCTCAACCAACTGCACATTATGTGATGCAATGACCACATATGGCAATGTGGTGGAGACCTAACTGTCAAGGTGGTTGTGGTTGTACCAGTGTCTATTGCTTAATAAGAGAGCAGATGTGTCATTTGGGATTCCTCCCAGTACTAATTCACAATGTTTTCACACACTGTGCACCTTGCAATTGATGGTGATAGCACACAGTTCATTGTTTTCTCAAGGAAATAATAATATTACATCACACCCATGATTTTTAGAGGAGGTGCAGGAGGAGAAGCTAAATTGAGCAACATCTTTTAACCAGATGATAACAAAGTATTACAGGCTTGTTGTGGTGTTTCTTCTGCCTCAGCAGCAGTGCTATGGATAGTAGAAAGCGAATGCTTCATCTGAAATGACTGGTATGGAACAAAAACATATAGTAACCTTAGTTGGTGGGGCTGGACAGTGCTGCTAGAGAATGTTGCTGGCAAACAAAGATACCCAACTAAGAGTGATGCAACAGATAGATACACTAGATAAACAGTACTGCAACAGACTACCACAGAATAAAATAAGGGACACCCCAATAGGCAAGATGCTAGGGAACTGAGAATAGAGAGCATAGCTGGCTAGTGTGGATTACCCCTAAAATAGTCATGCTATGGCCCAAGCTGGACTAAAGATGTTGACTAAAGGAGCCGGGTCCACACTCAGGATGACTGCCATAGGATAGTAACTACCTACTGGGGATGTGACAACAAGAAGGTAACAGAATCAAGGTACCTTATCTCTGGTCGAATCACTGCTGTGCTGAATCTGTTGAGAGACAAAGGTTGATGAGTTGAACACCAACTGAGAAGACATTGATAGCCGAATCTCTGCTTTACAAAGTCTGTAAACAACTGAAGGTGGAGGAATCCAACAGTGACTGAGCAGACACTGATAGCTGAACTCCGACAGATCTGGAAGCATAAATTGTCTGACAGTTAAATGAGTCGAATACTGAGTGGCGAGAGCAGGAAACGACTGAAGTCTGAAAGTTCATCTTCTACTGAGCTGGAACAATGAACTGAATGATTGTTGAAGGAGTCAAACACAGACTAGGCTGGAACAATTAATTGACTGATAGTCGAAAGAGTCGAACACCAACTACATCAGCAGAAAATGCCAAAATGTCATTAGTGGCAGATGCCACTTGGTGGCTTAAAGCTTCTGGTTTGCAACCACTATCTAGCCTGCTGGCACCAGTAGACTTTACTTTTTTTTTATTCCACGTATATATATATATATATATATATATATATATATATATATATATATAATTTTTTAAAATTTCATTTTATTTATTTATTTATTTTGAAGCCTGTAAACAATTTTTTTCAGGGCATGTTTTTTATCAGGTCTTGATTTTGATATGCAAATACAATTATTTCAGGTCTTGGTTTTTTGAAGCAGGCAAACAAGGAGTTCCTTAATGGAAGCCTATAATCAATTTTTTTCAAGACTAACCTTGCTTTCAGTATTCCTGCAAAAATTATTTTGAGGCTTTTTCTTTCTACTGCTATGCTTACCATTATTTTCCAAAACAAAACCCAAAGAATACACTAATTGTGGTAGATGTGTATGGTATGGTGGTAGTGATGTGATTAATATACAAATAACATGATCATTTTTCTGGCATTTGTTCCTATTAATTATCTTCATTATGAAACTTAAACTTGCATTATTATTAGATTATTTTTAAACATTAGCCCCTTAATGACTGCATAATCTGGCACATGGGCAGCCATTAAGGACCACCAGCATACTTTTCTGGGATGGCAAAAAGGCGTGCAGCTGCGATGCCATTCCAGAATTCCATAATGTGCCAGGACCCTCACCGTTCCTTAAGTGCAGAGACTGGCTTGACAGTCCTGGCACGTCATGGGTCTTTAAGGGGTTAATGAGATGTCTTAGCAGTAGTCCCAGCTGTGATATCCCTCCTCCTCCTCCTCAGTGTGGTTAATAGTACATGTTTTGAGGACCCCCTGTCTTCTGTGGGTTTTGTCCACTTCTGCTACCTAACACTTAGATGGTATTAAACGCTGGTTCATTTTTAGAAAAGTCTAACAGCACTTCTTCTGGATTTGAGTGTTCTGTAATCATTAGCAATATAACCAGCTGCACTAAAAATCTGCTCAGACTGTATGCTTGTTGATGGACAACTATAACCACCACAATTTTAGATTGTCTCTGCTGTCCTGAGACAGATTAATTGCTTTCTGTGATGATGATGATGTGTTCAGAAAAATGTCAGGATGTTCTTGTTGATGTATTTGCTGCTGTTGATGTTATAAACCATTTGCTTACTTCCTTTTCACAATGCTCTCTACTATGTTTTTTGGCCCTACCTTTCTCTCTCTCTCTCTCGTCCTCCACTATGCAATTCTCCACTCTGTCTATAAGCATATCTTTATATTCTTTCACAGAATTTTATTCCACAGATTTTGATTATTACTCCTTGACACTCATTGATCATATCTTGGCACCAATTCAGGTTTTCATCTGAAATAAATCCTGTGGGCTGCAAGCACTCACATTCCCCAGTGCACACCAACTCTCTCAAACATTACTGTACCCATCTTCTTCCCTGATTGCTGACACGCTATCACAGTCTACCTTTGAGGCCTAGTTAGCCTGTGCTTCCTTCCTCTGAGGTGTGTCGGCTGGCATCCTTGTGGTCACCTCTGCATTACTATGTCTGTTACAGGCACTGGCTCGGACGCCTACTTATGGGCCTATTCTGGGTGGCCTAATTGGGTCTTGCCTCCTTTTGATCCTTTATAATCCTCCTTGGGGCTAGGAGTCATTACCCTTATGTGGTGTTTATGATAGCTTCTGCTTGCTCTGTTGTGTTCTGTTATGACCCCGGCTTGCCTTACCAGTGGCCTTGGATACTAACCGATCAGTGTAGCCTCCGGTTGCCTTTCCTGAGGGCCTGGTTACTTTTGCTCATTGTAGTCCTCGGTTTGCCTGACCAGTGGCCCTGGCTCCTACACACTCAGCATAGTCTTTGGTTGCCTGACCAGTGGCCTGGTTACTCTCGCTCCATGTTATCCCCGGCTTGTCTGGACTGTGACTCTGGCTGACTATTCGCTCCCTACAATACCTGCTTTCCTGATCTGTAGTCTCGGGGTCTCCTGTCTCTGGTCTGCTCTTGCTCTCCGTTTGCAGACCAAGTGGTGACTTACACATTTTCTACCATTTTTCTGTTGTCCCACTTCAGCCACTTCCCTAGTCTCGAGATCCCAGGTAGTGCAGTGAATAGCATAGTGTGCAGCTCCGGAGGGACCTTGAGTCCTATTTACATATGTCTGGGGTTCTGTGTGAGCTCTACCATAATTGTTGTTGTAATAAATAAAGGTGGTTATATTTTATTTTTGTGTCTGTCCTTATTTTCCTGATTATCGTGACACGCTCACACAATATAGATCAAGAAGAGGGGAGCAAATTAACTGTTAAGTGGCATAATGAGATTGCTCAGACAAATGAGATTGATGTACTAATAAACTAGGGATGGGTGAAAACTAGTGATGAGCGAGCACCCCAATGCTCGGATGTTCGGGTGCTCTGACCGAGCACCCCCTGAGGCTCGAGTGCTCGGCCGAACACCCGAGCCCCATTGAAGTCAATGGGAGGACTCGAGCATTACACCAGGCACCCCCTGCTCTGATGAGGGGAGGGTGCCTGGTCCATAGGAAAAGGGCAGAAAAAGATGGAAACACTACAGAAATGGTTCAGGGACAGCATAGGGAGGATGTCTGGATGCACCTTGGACTCCAACATCGCTGCTGGGAACGATCTTTCGCCCGTAGTACGCCATTTTTACAGACTGACCATAAAACACACAAAAAGGAAAATAAAAACGACTTTAGGCGAAAAATTGTTACCAAACAATATTTGCTGTATATTTACTTGTATATCATCTGCAAATTATCTCAAAAATTTCCTTGGTTTTCGGAAGTGAGGCCATGATTAAGAGGGAAACGTGCGCAGAGGCAAATTATCCCAAAAATTTCCTTGATTTTCAGAACTGAGGCCATGATTAAGAGGGAAACGTGCGCAGAGGCAAATTCTCCCAAAAATTTCCTTGATTTTCAGAACTGAGGCCATGATTAAGAGGGAAACGTGCGCTGAGCTGACCATCTAAAACATTATGGGTGAGGGTCTGCTGCAGAGCTGACCATCCTAAACATTATATGCGAAGGCCCGCTAGTGAGCTGACGCTATAAAACATTATATGAGAGGGCCCGCTAGAGAGCTGACCCAATAAAACATTATATGAGAAGGCCCGCTGGTGAGCTGGCCTATATAAAAATTGGCAAACAGGGCCCGCTGGTGAGCTGGCCCTATATAAAAATTATATCACAGGGCCCGCTGGTGAGCTGGCCCTATATAAAAATTATAGCACAGGGCACGCTGGTGAGCTGGCCCTATATAAAAATTATATCCCGGGGCATATGGAAGAGGAGGAGGAGGATGAGAAGATTAAGAGTCAACCATATACCCGTTTTTGGGGTGGAAGGGGTGAATGGGAATACAGAGTATTCCCATCATTGTAAATAACATATATAAAGTGAGTTTATGTTCCCCCGGGGCTTTCCTCCAGTGGAGTGGAGAAGTCAGGGGAAATCCAGGCCTTGTTCATTTTTATAAGTGTCAACCTATCAGCATTGTCGGTGGAAAGGCGGATACGCTTATCTGTTATGATGCCACCAGCAGCACTAAATACCCGCTCAGACAGAACGCTGGCGGCAGGGCAGGCCAGCACCTCCAAGGCGTAGAGTGCCAGTTCATACCACGTGTCCAGCTTGGACACCCAGTAGTTGTAAGGCACAGAGGGATCATTGAGGACGCTGACACGGTCTGCTACGTACTCCTTCACCATCTTCCAAAACTTTTCCCTCCTTGTGACACTAGGCTGCGCATCAGGGTGAGGGTGCTGGCGGGGTGTCATGAAGGTGTCCCACGCCTTGGAGAGTGTTGCCCTGCCTTTCTCGGAACTGCTGTGTGCTCCCCTTTTCTCCCCTTCTCGGTTGGCCAAGGTAGCACGTACTCTGCCGCCAGCGTTGTCAGATGGAAAATTTTGGAGCAATTTTTCAACAAGAACCTTCTGGTATTGCACCATTTTGCTTGTCCTCTCCACCGGAGGAATGAGAGATGAGAAATTCTCTTTGTAGCGGGGGTCCAGAAGGGTGAACACCCAGTAATCCGTGTTGTCTAAAATGCGTACAACGCGTGGGTCACGGGAAAGGCAGCCTAACATAAAGTCAGCCATGTGTGCCAGAGTACCAACAGGCAAGATTTCGCTGTCCTCACCAGGAGGCTGACTCTCAATATCCTCATCCTCTTCCTCCTCTTCTGCCCACCCACGCTGAAGAGATGGAACTAAAGTTCCATGGCTACCCTCTGTAGCGGAGGCAACCGTGTCTTCCTCCTCCTCCTCCTCCTCCTCCTCCGCCTCCTCCAATTGTCGCTGAGAAGACGAAGTGAGGGTGCTCTGGCTATCACCTTGTGTAAGCTCTTCCTCCCCCATTTCCACCTCTTCCACATGCAAAGCGTCGGTTTTAATTGTGAGCAGCGAGCGTTTCAGTAGACACAGAAGTGGGATGGTTACACTGATAATAGCGTTATCGCCGCTCACCATCTGTGTCGATTCCTCAAAATTGCGTAAAACCTCGCAGAGGTCTGACATCCATTCCCACTCCTCACTTCTGATTACAGGAAGTTGAACGGAGAGGCGACGACCGTGTAACAGCTGGTACTCCACTACTGCCCTCTGCTGCTCACAAAGCCGGGCCAACATGTGGAAGGTGGAGTTCCAGCGCGTGCTCACGTCACACAGCAGCCGGTGAGCTGGCAATTGTAAGCGCTGCTGCAGCTTCAACAGGCCGGCCGAAGCTGTTGATGACTTACGGAAATGTGCACACACGCGGCGCACCTTGGTCAAGAGATCATGCACATTGGGGTAGGTTTTTAGAAATCGCTGCACCACTAAATTAAATACATGCGCTAGGCATGGTACGTGTGTGAGCTTGCCGAGCTCCAAAGCCGCCACCAAGTTACGCCCATTATCACACACAACCATGCCTGCTTGCAGGTTGAGTGGCGAGAGCCACTGCTCGGTCTGGTGACTAATCCCCTGCAACAGCTCTGAGGCCGTGTGCTGTTTGTCCCCAAGGCAGATCAGCTTCAGCACGGCCTGTTGACGCTTCCCCACTGCAGTGCTACACTGCTTCCAGCTACTGGCTGATGGGGGAGTGGCGGTGTGTGTAGAGAATTCGGAGGTGGAAACGGAGGAGGAGGAGCCAATAACGTAGGTGCTGGTGGAAACCCTGATGGAGGTAGGGCCCGCAATCCTCGGCGTGGGTAGCACCCGTGCCATCCCAGGGTCCGAGTCGCTCCCAGCCTCCACGACATTCACCCAGTGTGCCGTCAGGGAAATGTAGCGTCCCTGGCCACAAGCACTTGTCCATGTGTCAGTCGTTAAGTGGACCTTCCCAGTAACTGTGTTGGTCAGGGCACGGGTGATGTTACGGGACACATGGTGGTGTAATGCGGGGATGGCACACCGGGAAAAGTAGTGGCGGCTGGGGACGGCGTACCGAGGGACAGCTGCTGCCATCAGGCTGCGGAAGGACTCAGTGTCCACAAGCCTAAATGGCAGCATTTCGATGGCCAGTAATTTTGAAAGGTGTGAGGTTAGTGCTATGGCCTGTGGGTGGGTGGCTGGGTACTTTCTCTTGCGCTCAAATGCCTGGGGTAACGACATTTGGACGCTGCGCTGGGACAGGGAAGTGGATGTGGTCGCTGATGGTGCTTCAGATGGTACAGGTGCAGGGCGGGAGGTATGCGGGCCTGCGCCTTCGACAGGCGATTGGCCGGCACCGAAAACAGGGGAAGAGGAGGCAGTGGTGTGGCCTGCAGACACAGGTGGGCGATCCAGGCGTTCCTCCCACTTACTACGGTGCTTGGATGCCATGTGTCGGATCATGCTGGTGGTGGTGAGGTTTCTAGTGTTCATGCCTCGGCTCATTCTGGTGTGGCACAGGTTGCAAACTACAATTCTTTTGTCGTCCGCACTTTCCTTAAAAAAACGCCATACCGCGGAACACCTACCCTTTGGCAAGGTAGATTTACGCAAGGGGGTGCTCCGTGGAACATTTGCGGGCCGGTTTGGTGCGGTCCGCCTTCTTTCTGTAGCCACACCACTGCCTCTTCCAGCCTGTTGCGGTGCTGCAGATGGCTCACCCTCAGGACTGCTGTCATCGCTCGGCTCTACACCTTCCCAGGTGGGGTCAGTCACCTCATCGTCCACCAAGTCCTCCTCCACTTCCTCACTCTGATCATCCTCCTCAAGTCTTGATCCCACCACATACTCAGTCATTGACAACTGTATAACATTCTCCACAACAAGGTCTTGAGACGGAAATAGTGGTTGATTTAATGGCAACTGTGTCTCATCATCATCATCATCATCATCCACTTCTTCCTTTGACCTTAAATGCCGTTCACATCTGTCATCTTCTTGTGATTGGGTAGCCTCTAGAGGTTGTGAATCAGGGCACAAGATGTCATGTTCCTCTGCAAGCGTGCTTGGAGAGAGGGTCAAATGAAGGATTGGTGATGAGACGAGCTCATCACTATATCCCAGTGTGGGATCACTTCTTTGACCAGACCGTGTATGGTGGGAGGAAGGATGATCAGAGTGAGGATTATGTTGACCAGACTCTTGGCTACTGAGAGTGGACTTGGTGGAAGACAGGGTGGTGCTTAACCGACTGGAAGCAGTATCAGCTGTCATCCAACCGACCACCTGTTCGCACTGGTCGGACCTCGAGAGTGATGTCCTGCGACGCCCTGTGAAATCAGACATGAAGCTAGGTATGGTGGATGTCTTTCTTTCTTGTGCTCTGGCACCAGGCACAGTTTCTCCGCGTCCTGACCCGCGCCCTGAACTTTCAGGATCACGTCCACTTCCCCGTCCCTTTTTACCCGCCTTCTTCATCTTACACAGAATATGTGACTTTAATATTTGAGTTTGAAAACTTAACAGTATTTCTTATAATTCTGCAACTCTGCAGAGTACACAGAATAGGCTGTTAAACGGCGTTGAAACACACTGAATGGAATATGTGACTTTAATATTTGAGTTTGAAAACTTAACAGTATTTCTTATAATTCTGGAACTGTACAGAGTACACAGAATAGGCTGTTAAACGGCGGTGAAAGACACTGAATGGAATATGTGACTTTAATATTTGAGTTTGAAAACTTAACAGTATTTCTTATAATTCTGCAACTGTGCAGAGTACACAGAATAGGCTGTTAAACGGCGTTGAAACACACTGAATGGAATATGTGACTTTAATATTTGAGTTTGAAAACTTAACAGTATTTCTTATAATTCTGGAACTGTACAGAGTACACAGAATAGGCTGTTAAACGGCGGTGAAAGACACTGAATGGAATATGTGACTTTAATATTTGAGTTTGAAAACTTAACAGTATTTCTTCCTATTCTGCAACTGTGCAGAGTACACAGAATAGGCTGTTAAACGGCGTTGAAACACACTGAATGGAATATGTGACTTTAATATTTGAGTTTGAAAACTTAACAGTATTTCTTATAATTCTGGAACTGTACAGAGTACACAGAATAGGCTGTTAAACGGCGGTGAAAGACACTGAATGGAATATGTGACTTTAATATTTGAGTTTGAAAACTTAACAGTATTTCTTCCTATTCTGCAACTGTGCAGAGTACACAGAATAGGCTGCTAAACTGCGGTGACACACACTGAATGGAATAAGTGACTTTAATATTTGAGTTTGAAAACTTAACAGTATTTCTTATATTTCTGCAACTCTGCAGAGTACACAGAATAGGCTGTTAAACGGCGTTGAAACACACTGAATGGAATATGTGACTTTAATATTTGAGTTTGAAAACTTAACAGTATTTCTTATAATTCTGCAACTGTACAGAGTACACAGAATAGGCTGTTAAACGGCGGTGAAAGACACTGAATGGAATATGTGACTTTAATATTTGAGTTTGAAAACTTAACAGTATTTCTTATAATTCTGGAACTGTACAGAGTACACAGAATAGGCTGTTAAACGGCGGTGAAAGACACTGAATGGAATATGTGACTTTAATATTTGAGTTTGAAAACTTAACAGTATTTCTTATAATTCTGCAACTGTACAGAGTACACAGAATAGGCTGTTAAACGGCGGTGAAAGACACTGAATGGAATATGTGACTTTAATATTTGAGTTTGAAAACTTAACAGTATTTCTTATAATTCTGCAACTCTGCAGAGTACACAGAATAGGCTGTTAAACGGCGGTGAAAGACACTGAATGGAATATGTGACTTTGATATTTTAGTTTGAAGACTTAACAGTATTTCTTCCTATTCTGCAACTCTGCACAGTACACAGAATGTGCTGCTACACTGCGGCGAAGCACACTGAATGGAATATGTGACTTTGATATTTTAGTTTGAAGACTTAACAGTATTTCTTCCTATTCTGCAACTCTGCACAGTACACAGAATGTGCTGCTACACTGCGGCGAAGCACACTGAATGGAATATGTGACTTTGATATTTTAGTTTGAAGACTTAACAGTATTTCTTCCTATTCTGCAACTCTGCACAGTACACAGAATGTGCTGCTAAACTGCGGCGAAGCACACTGAATGGAATATGTGACTTTGAAATTTTAGTTTGAAGACTTAACAGTATTTCTTCCTATTCTGCAACTCTGCACAGTACACAGAATGTGCTGCTAAACTGCGGCGAAGCACACTGAATGGAATATGTGACTTTGAAATTTTAGTTTGAAGACTTAACAGTATTTCTTCCTATTCTGCAACTCTGCACAGTACACAGAATGTGCTGCTAAACTGCGGCGAAGCACACTGAATGGAATATGTGACTTTGAAATTTTAGTTTGAAGACTTAACAGTATTTCTTCCTATTCTGCAACTCTGCACAGTACACAGAATGTGCTGCTAAACTGCGGCTAAGCACACTGAATGGAATATGTGACTTTGATATTTTAGTTTGAAGACTTAACAGTATTTCTTCCTATTCTGCAACTCTGCACAGTACACAGAATGTGCTGCTAAACTGCGGCGAAGCACACTGAATGGAATATGTGACTTTGATATTTTAGTTTGAAGACTTAACAGTATTTCTTCCTATTCTGCAACTCTGCACAGTACTCAGAATGTGCTGCTAAACTGCGGCGACGCACACTGAATGGAATACGTGACTTTGAAATTTTAGTTTGAAGACTTAACAGAATGTGCTCTAATCTGCAACTTTGCACACTAAACAGAATGTGCTCTAATCTGCAACTTTGCACACTAAACAGAATGTGCTCTAATCTGCAACTTTGCACACTAAACAGAATGTGCTCTAATCTGCAACTGTGCACACTAAACAGAATGTGCTCTAATCTGCAACTTTGCACACTAAACAGAATATATATATATTTTTTTTTTTTTTTTTTTTGTTTTTTTCCCCCCACACCAAATAACCTGCTGCCCCCACACACAGTAGTCCTAAAAAGGACTTTTGGTTCTTTTTTTTTCACAATTTTTGTTTTTTTCCTCCCTACACTGCCTTTCCCTTCCTATCCTCAGCTCTCCCTGGCTCAGACTGAGCCGAACTCGATGGTCAGGTGCTATACAGCACCTGACCACGGGTTCTGGCCAGCCAATCAGTGTAATGCCAGCAGCCAACATGGCTGCTGGCATTACACCGATGTCAGAGCCTCCCTGCACGTTTATTGGCTGCGCAGCAGGCGCAAAACGTGCGGGGAGGAGACCCGAACATGGCGGGCGAGCACATGCGGTACTCGTACGAGTACCGCCATGTGCCGAGCAGAGCGATGCTCGAGCCGATCCGAGCATCGGCCGAGCATGCTCGCTCAACACTAGTGAAAACTTTCGCCTCAAACCAAAATTGGAGAAACTTGCTCTTTCTGCTTTTTTGGCCTTGCGCATTATATTGAAATCAACGGGAAGAAAAATATTTCCCCACCACATGAAAGTTTTCTCTACTTTTGTACAGCCATAAACTAGGATGTCAGGCTCTCACAGCATGTAATTCTGTGTTTGTGACAGGAGAAAGCAGCATGTTTTTGAGCTAGAGAAGATAGGCAAATCAAGGGTAATTGAAGGTTAGTTTAGGGAGCCATTTAAGTGGGACATTTGTTCTCTGTATTAGTAGAGTCTGGGGAACTCTGGGGGAGAAGAAGGGAGGAAGGAGGTTGACCCCAAGTATCCCAAAATTTGGTTTGATTGACTGGCAAGACACAGGCAGCTGGGGTCCAAATTACTTGCTAATTTTGCTTTTGTTGTATCCATGCTGGGGAAAGAAGTAGTTGATTTTGTATTTTGGTTATACATATTTTTGGACAACGTAAAAAAAAAAAATGAATACATAAATAATTATATAAAAAATATTAGGTGACAGAAAGCTTCCTGGGAGCCTGAGCTCTGTGACTGAGGCAGACTTGATAGACAGCAGATGAGAATTTTGTTGAGGGCTTAGGCAAGACATCACACTCCAGTTATGTACAGTAGAGAGTAAAAACACACACAGTAGTTGATTAAAGTCCAGTAAATGCACAAGCAGAATGCACAAGCGGGAGATGGAAAGGTGGAGCAGTGCAGAGATGTGGGAGTAAAGTGGCAATTCAAAAACTCACTGCAGAAATGGTTGCTGCAGCATGTGCAATAAATGACGATCCCTCTCTTGCTGATGTGGATGTAGATTGTCAAGGTCCCACCAATCACCCCACACCAGCCCCCCACCACTACTACCATACACATCTGAAACATTGTAGGTTTTTTTTTTTTTTTTTATATCGCTTGATATCATCATGAATATGTGCCAATGTCAGTTTAGCAGAAAGTTAGTGGGACAAAGGACAAATGCACTCTGTGTGATTTTTTCAAGGTATATGTTACTGTAGGACTCACAATTTTGTCTTCCTGCTACTTATTTCTCCACTACATAGTCTATAAATGTGTTGGAATAGGAGAAAAAATGTGTTTGAATAGGAGAACATGTGTTGGAATAGGCAAAAAGGAGGACAATTTTGCACTAGAGAAAAAGAGAAAACTTTCTCAAAAAAAAGAAAAATTTCAGTTTTTCAAGAAAAGTCATAGGGGACATTTTTCTCACTTTTCACCCACCCCTACTAATAGAGTAATGCTGGATCAAACCAACTGTACCACAGGGACAAATATAAATCATTGCATTTTTTTTTTTTTTTTGCACTTGGGTTTACATTTTAGCTTAGTACTTCACCCTCATAGTGTCTTTCTCTCCGAGCTTCAAACAGACAAATCTGCCCTACTAAGAAACAGGAAGGTGACATAACATTTAAGATAGGGAGGTGGAGATAAACAAAAAAAACTACATTGATTTAGAGAGTGATTGACACCAGTAACTCCCAAAAATTTTAACAACATGATAAAAATATTGCAAATTAAGCGCAAATTTATCTTGTGCTTCAAATTATTCAACCTTTAAAAGGGTCAAATGTTTATTCCTCTGGATGATGGGCCTAGAGAAGAGCCAGATCATGGGCAAGGTGACCTAGGTGCCTACCTAGGGCCCAGTGACTGTGGGGGGGCAGTCATTGGGCCACGCACCCTCTAACCTGACTCACTGTCAGTGTCTGGCACTGACATTGAGCTTCCACCCTCCTCCTCTGTTTCCTTATCATGTGCATGGTGCACAGACCAGAAGGTTGCTTGCGCATGCACAGCCAGGGAACTCAATGAAGGGAAACTAGTTCCTTGACTGCGCATGCACATTGCGCAGAATATAGGGAAAACAGAAGCAGAGCACGCAAGAAATACAAAGCTGCACTCTGGCTGTCTCTATCCATTCCTGACTTGAACAGTGGTGGGGTGGGCAATGTGGAGGTGGACAATGAGGGCATTGTGGAGGTGGACAATGGGGGCAATGTGGAGGTGGATAATGTGGAAGTGGACAATGGGAGCAATGTTAACCCCTTAGTGACAGCCCCGTGCGTACGCGGCTGTCACCTTAATGCCCAGCTAACTTTTTTTTTTCTTACTAAATGATTCCAGAGTCCCCAAACGGCGTGCAGCCAGGTACCAGGTATGTCCTCTGTCACTACGTGACAGTTTTTGCGTTACGTACCTGGTAAGTCCATTGTCAGGATGGAGTTAAAGTGGACAATGGGGGCAATGTAAAAGTGGTTAATGTGGAGATGGACAGTGGGGGAAATGTGGAGATGACCAATGTGGAGGTGGACAATGGGGCAATGTGGAGGTGACCAATGTGGAGGTGGACAGTGGGGGCAAATTGGAGGTGGACAATGGGGCAATGTGGAGGTAGCCAATGTGGAGGTGGATAATGGGGGCAATTTGGAGGTGCATAACGTGTAGATGGAAAAGGGGACAATGTGGAGATGGTTAATGGGGGCAATGTGGAGGTGAACAATTTGGAAGTGAGCAATGTAGAGGGGGGACAGAGTGTTAGAGACATTACCAACACATTGTGAAGCAATACAATGGAGATATCTCCATCATCCAAGGGTTAAGGAAATATTTTGGTAAAATTATTGGCAATTTACTATAGCAGCCAAAGGGTTAACCCTTTATTTTCTGAAGTAAATTAATTCTAGATAATGAAAATCACACTCATTTATTTTTTGTCTTTTATTTTATTATACTTATTTTCTTCCTTTTTATTTTTGCACCGAGATGGACTTTTATAAGATAAAAGGTATGCATAAAATGTCATGCATTTCACATGCAGTGAATTCCTCTATATAATCAGTGAATTTTCCATGAGCTAGAATGTGACTTTCATGCTTTTCAAAAGCATTTCTCTTGCCTTGTTCAGGAAACATCAAAGTAAGTGAAGTAGAATTAATGTGTGTTCCCCACAGAAGCACAAATTGCAATGCTATGCTTCAGCCAGAATCTCTGGATAGCTCTATATGTGAAAATAGTTCTCTGATATAGCAAACCAAAACTGATCCAATTTCCTTTTAGAGTGAATCCTTAGGGAAATATATATAAAGACAAAAGTGGAACAATTTGGAAATAAAACAACTGCATTGCATTTATAAACTGAAGCCATCAGATGAGAGAAAGTATCCACTATATTGCAAGAAATCCAAGGGGGTTATTATTTTAAATTGATTTTATTTGTTAAATGTGGTGAATATGGCTTGCCTCAGAGTTACTCTACTTCTGCTTTAATAAATATGCCACTTTTTTATTACATTTCTATGTAAATCCATGTATTGAGACAATTCTGGAGCAAACCAGCAGTAGGAGACAAGGCCCCCAAACTCATTGGTTTTAAGGGGACTTTTAACCTCTTGAGAATCAGTAGAGCAATGAGTAGAGCAATGCTATTACTGCTAGACACATTGTTTTGGTAAATTTTGGAGATGTTTCTAGCATTCAAGGGGTTCGACACCCATTTAAATCAGTGGATATGTTAATTTGGTTTGCCCAAGAATTACTCCTTTTTGCCTTTACACATAAGGCAATATTTCCCAGTGACATACATTTCCCAGTTGTTATTTTATTTGTATACTTATGGTTATCCATCAGACTATATTATGTAAGATCCACCCCCTCTATTTCATAATACTAGTAGAAATGGGTGAAAACGTTTGTCTAAAAAGAAAGAGATGCAAAAAACAGCATTTCCCATCTTGCATGGTAATTCCCTCGAAAAGTGTCATTTTTTTCCCTTTTTTTCATGCATTGAAATCAATAATCTGCAACCTGGTGCAAAGTAGCGGTCGGCTTTCTATAAATCCCACTAATATAAAGTAACTTTTCTGAATTCAAAAAGCCTAAAAGAATAAGAAAGTCGTGGAACCCCCCTGTCAACCCACATTTACTGAGTGCTCAGAAAGAAGACAAAAATGCACAGAAGTAATCCAAAAATACACTTGTGGAAATAGCAAAGTTGCTAAAATTTTGGAGGTTGTCATGCTGCCTATTCTTCTTTTTTTTATTTTTTTTTTGTTAAACTGAAGTTCAAAAGAACATGTGTTGCAACCTGCTAGCATTATGACATAAACCAAACCTCAGTTGTTTTAATGACAGCTGTATCAGAGTTCTAGAAACAGATGGCTAGTGTGGTAGGCAAATGGCTGGAAACATCATATGGGGAAATATATGTGGGTAAGTGGCCAGAATACAGACTCTAAGATTGTCACTGCTCGCTATCTTATCCACCAGTGGGCATCAGCATGCAGAAGCAACACGTCACTGTCAGTGGTAAATCTCAGCAGCTGGGTAGCCTATACCATTGGAATGTCACTTTGTGCATGAAGATCTTTGACAGACAATCCTGTGAAACTATGAATGTCTAAATTTAAAGTGTTAGTAATGTCCAACAAAAAGTTTTTTGCATTTAGAAGAGCTTAAAAAGCTGAGCTAAATGCAAAAAAACTGTATCTCTCAAACCGCTATGGTTTAAGAGATACAGGCGTTTAAAGTTCACTGTCTCCTACTGACAGCTGTAAAGCTATCAGCAGGAGATTTGTGTCGGTCGACACGGAGGCGCTTGAGAAGTGCCGCAATCTTGTTACTTACAAGGAATCCTTTCATTGGAATGGTCTAAAACCTGTGCTTGCAATCCAGGCACACGTTTTAGACCATTTCAATGAAGGGATTCCTTGTAAGTAACAAGATCGCGGCACTTCTCAAGCGTCTCCGTGTCGACCGACACGAATCTCCTGCTGACAGCTTTACAGCTGTCAGTAGGAGACAGCGAACTTTAAATGCCTGTATCTCTTAAACCATAGCGGTTTGAGAGATATTTTTTTTGCATTTAGCTCAGCTTTTTAAGCTCTTCTAAATGCAAAAAAACTTTTTGTTGGACATTACTAACACTTTAATTGCAGGAGGTGAGAGATGAATGGCTTATTCCCCACTCCTTATCTGCTGTTGTGTCTGCTGAAAATGACTTCAACATAATGGATGCCTTGAGAATAGCAGATATGGTGCATGCATTCTTCGCCCATGCCCTAAATTTAGTGGTCATTCAAATGCTCCTGGAATCTGACAATTTCACATAACATCAGTTCTTTAAAACCACTGTTTTTAAAATATGTGCACATTTTTGCTGCTTCCATAGTGTTCCCAATGCATTATATTCCTAAAGGAAAATAACCACCTGCCCCATCACCAGCCTTAAAATGGAGTTCCCTACCAGGTGAAATTCATCATTATACATGCTGGGCCATATGACTGAGCAAAATAAGTATATTAGTGAGAATACAGTGCATAACTGGAAGGCTTTGAAGGGGGCTTCTTTATCACCTGGTCAATGGCAGCTAATGTATGACTTATGTGAGTTTCTGAAGCCTTTTGAAGAGGCCACCTTGCTGGTTCCTCATGGTAGTGCATGAATCTGTGCAATACTTCCACTAATATATTTACTATAGAAGTTCATGACTGATGAGTCTTAAAATAACTACAACAAAGCCATGAACCAGCTGGTGAATTACATGATATCACGCTTTGAGCAGGATCCTCACATAGTCTCCATTAAAAGCAATGAGGAATGCATTTTTTTTAATGTTTTTTTTAAGACATAACCAGTAGTCAAAACGCATCCTTATTTGACATCAAGCAAGAAGAACATTATCAAGCATAGAAGACATATCACAATATTAATTGCAATGCATTTTTATATTTGTAGTACAGTGACATATCACCATTTCCAACTATTGTCCAAACTTTTTAATGGCAGAAGTAAAAAAAAAAAACCTCTCACACCATCATCAGCAGCTCCTCCAACAGTATGCACATAGGTCCTTGACCAAGAGAATCAGGTACAATAGACAAAGAGCAGATCTTCAGAAAAACAGGAATGAACTCTGTCATAACCCTGGATATCGGTTCTACAACTTGTTCCTAGAAATACAGGCTATTAGAACATTTCCACAGTAAGTG
Source organism: Rhinophrynus dorsalis (assembly GCA_037306005.1). Classification (NCBI taxonomy): domain Eukaryota; kingdom Metazoa; phylum Chordata; class Amphibia; order Anura; family Rhinophrynidae; genus Rhinophrynus; species Rhinophrynus dorsalis. The sequence continues at coordinate 172,629,719 of CM074718.1, forward strand.
CCAGAAGTCACCATTTGCAATCCCACATCTATGACAGTTATCCTTATCAGATCTATCCATTCTGAATAGTCAGCTAGGTGTGTAGTATGAACTATGTAGTATTTGAAGTTGTATTAGTTGGTGTCTAGTCTTTGCTGATACAGCTCTAGGGCTTATCCTAGCCATATTCCTTGCCCAGTCCTCAAGGGAACCCAGATCCTTCCCTCACCTGCTTCTCAATTCTTTGTTATCTGAATATCTCATTTTCTCCCACAATTTGGAAATAAATGAAATTGGTCTCAATAGATGCCGGGCATCAACTAAGGTGTGTAAAGGGGACCTAAGAATATGCAAGGGGTGTACATTCTATTGAGCCTGAATTGCATGCCCTAGGCATAGCTAAGAATAGAAAAGGTTGATAGGTTAGATTTTTATCCCAACTGTCAAAGCATTTGAAAACATCATCATGATATTGTTGTCCAAAGGGAAGTACCCCATAAGCATAGCAAATAGGACCAAAGTCCAAATTCTGAAGGTGATCGAGACAGCCCCCAAAGGGGTTCACTGCAGAATAGTCATTCATTTTTTTTGTAATCTCAACCAGATAATGTGACCTGAGTTGCTACAGTTGGGCGAGTACACACTTCTGGACCCATTGTGATCATGTGAGTAAGATTCTATCCCTCCTGAAGGAAAGACTAGTCTATCCTCTGGAAAGTATTAAAATAATCAGATCCGATAAATGCAAATTGGCTTTGAAATGCCAAATAGTAACTATAAAAATCTGGAAGAGAAATCCCCCCTCCCCCGACCATAGGAATTTATTGAGCATTTTGTCAGTTTTTTAAATATGTCCTAAGAATTTGTACTGGTGCTCTTTAATCACATACATATTTAATAAGAAAAATTATTTTGCTGAAAGGGGAACTTTCACCCCAAGTAAACTTGCAGTAGGTTGATTTGCCACTTCCTTCTTGTGTACAATCTGTATTTTTTGTTTTTCATATCAATGCTGTAAAGGAGATATTGAACTTAAAAAATGACTGTGTGATGTCAGCTTGCTTGTCCATGCAGCAAAAGCTGGTACAGCTTGTGCCGCATGGCTTACTAGTTCCACCCCTCTCTACATATATAAAGCCCACCCCCATTCCGACATGTAGCTCTGACCTGACACACTCTCTTCCGTATGCATGTCCAGGTCAGAGAAAGAGATAGTGGGAATACTTTCTCACAAAATATACTTCCAGCCTGCTTCTCTTGCCCAAAATTGATTGAAAGACAAACAGGCTGCACCTATACGTGCACACGGCTGGTGGGGGAAAAAGGGGGCAGTATTTTCACCACCCCTTTGGAAGGATGAAACGGGAGAGCGCTTCCCATCAACTGCTATGTCACTAAGATGGCTACGCTCTCCCTACAACATACAAAGGAAACAAAGGTACCCACTCTTATAGTCTTTTTAATTCTGAAGCGTTTTCTAACTATATTTATTTTAACACAACAATAGGGAGTAAAAGATAAGTGAATGAAAGTTCCACTTTAAATTGGCTCTTCCAATACTTATTTCTAGCGAGATTCAACTAGAGCATTTTTTTGCTGGAAGAAGATCTAAGAGTGGTTCTAAGTTGTCAGGTAGGAATCTGTGTTGTGCTACAAAGATTGTTACTCCAAGATTTGATGGACTCTTCACAATGCATGGGGTGGGGTTTGCAATCCTTGTGTCATTATGCAGTGGATCAATAATATGAAGAGAGGATTTGACCCTTTTGATATTTAAACCTGAGTAGGAGCCAAATAGTTCAACTACCCCAAGCATACTGGTGAGAGATCCATTTGTATCATCAAGAAATAGAAGTATATCGTCTGCTTATAGAGATACTTTTTCATCCCTATTTCCCATCCTAAAGCCTTGTATTGCTGTGTCAGCCCTGATCTTATCAGCTAGATGTTCAATTGATAGTACAAATAATACAAGTGAAAGGGGGAACCCCTGTCTCATACCTCAACTCAAGTGAAAACTATTTGATATTGTATGTCCCGTTAGAACCTTAGCCATTGGTGTTGAATAAAGTAATTGTATCCACTGTACAAATGATGTGGGACAAAACCCAAACATATGTAGAATGCATCATATGTAGTTCCACTCCTCTGAATCAAAAGCTTTTGAGGCATCTAATGATGCAATAGTTAGATCAACCTCATTAGTATGCTGTGTTTGTAGGTGAGAGGTGAGGCTACGTAGATTGTGTAAGGTTGTTTTGCCAGACAAAAACCCTGCCTGATCTTCTTGTATAAGAGAGGTAGGTAATGACCAAACTTAATCTATTAGCCAAGACTTTTGCCAAATTCTTGGTATCTATAGTCAATAAGGATAATGTACAATATGAATCACATTTCTTTAAGTCTTTTCCTGGTTCAGGGAGGACCACTTTAAGAGCCTTGTTAAGAGAGGGTGGAAGGAGAGCGTGGTCCAAAGCTTCATAATATGTATTCGTTAAGAGGAATGCATTTTTTACATTTCTGAGCTCCTGCTTTAAACATAAAACTTCTGAATTTTCAGGAAGGCATGAGCAGGAGCACTATGAGGAATCAGATTATGCTAAAGGATATAAGGAAATCCTTATAGACTGAGTGAAATATTACATTGTGGATGATTAGATAGATAAATGTGGTGGCAGCAAAACTACTAGAAAACATAGTGAAAATGAAGTAAGCAAAGGTTTTCCCTCAGCAGCATCAGAAGCAGCAACAACAATAACAAAAACACTACAACACTTTTTAGAAAACATTATCATTATAGAAAGCAATTAATGCAGCCTAGGGGTGGCAATCTAACATTTATAGTGGTGGTGGTAGTGGAACTGGCATACCTCAGTGAGACTTTTTTGAAGAAAATGGGTTGGTGACTAATGTAAATGAACTTTGTCTATCTCTAAGGAGTGGCCACACTGCATGTGAGATGATACAGCATACTTGCAGGATAACTATGATCTAGGCCACAATGATGACCCACTTGAGAACTGGTAAACAAAACAGTGTGTTTGTGTGTCTGTGGTCAGCATTGCCCATCAGCAAGTCACTTGAACAGCAGCATCGGTAGACTTTCATTTTTAAAAATTAACCAGAATCTAATAGATATGAGTGTCATGAAGCATAAGTAAAAAAAAAAAACACACAAGGTAAATAAGCATATAGCACATGTAGTAGTAACAGAAGCACTAAGGAGGAAGAAGAGGAGGGATTTGCAGAGTTGTCATCATCTGTTACAGTTGGGACCAGTTCTATGAACAGTGACAAATACTTAACACATCATGATGTAACATTATATTAGAATCTGATATGCTAATGTGTAATATCTAGCTTTTCATCATTGTCATCATCATCATATTCACCACCACCACCCAAATCTATCACATTAAATTCAACCTTTATCATCATCATCATCATCATACTATATTCACCACCTCCATCCACATCTACCACATTAAATTTTACTTTTTATTATTAAATTACATTTATTAAAAACATTTTTAGCAGTCTTACAGCAAGGCAAGCCTTGAAAAAATTTAAGTTGAGCTATACTTGTGGGAAATTTCTATGGAAAATGTGACAAATCGTTTTTTTGTACAAACATTTTGGTGAAAACAAGGGACATTTCATCCATCGCTAACTGTTGGAGCACCAAAAGTATAAAGACTGTATTCTGGACATTAAATAGGAGCAATTTTAGGGCAAACTAACTGTATAACAAGGAACACGCAAAAGAAAAATCCTCACATCCCTAATGATTTAAATTGGGCTTTTAAACATTGCATGTCAGGGTGGTTTCTAATACATTGTTCTGCAATACTTTGGATTTCTGTCCAGCATCCAAGTGATTAAAATTGCCATTTATATCACTAAACGTTTTAGATTGTCCACAATTATTCCTTGTTTGCTTTGTAAGTGCGACTCTGTGGGCCATCGTTATGGGCAAACTAACTGTACTATAGGAATTTTAACCCCTTGAATGTTGAGCAAAATGTTGGACACTTCTCTAGCAGGATTAAAAGTTCCATCTAAAAAGTGGGGATTTGGGGTATTTCTATTTGTGCACAATGGTGCAGATCATTTCCTTCTTGATTACTCCAGTTTACTTTTGAAAATAGGTATCTTAGTGTTCTGAATCCATTTAAGGGCCAGAGGGTTGTATAATTACTGCTTTGCAATGTGTTATTCACCATTCTGACCTTAAAGGGTTAAATCACAGTTTGCAGCATGAAATCAGAATTGACAGTGGAGATTTCCTTCAGCTGTTGATATTCATGTGAAGATTGACATAAAATCCATGTTTTTATGGAGTCAGTTGCAGTTCACAACAATAAATCACTTACCATTGCACATTGTTGCTGCATGGTAAAAAAATGCCTTCAAAGATACCTGTGATAAATGTTCTATATTCAAAGAACAAATGTCAGGTTTTGACCTTGGACTCGTCACTTTATGTCCTGGTGCAAAGAACTCAGAACAGACAATTGTCATCTCTTCATTCTTCATATAAATCAAGAATTTTCAATGCCAGTCTTCAAGTATACCTGACCAAATCATATGGCAGCTCTTACAATATCCTCTAATGAGCATGGGTAGAAGGGGGCCTCCCTGCTCTGCACTTATCCTATATAATAACTAGCTAAAGTTTGTCACAAGCCATCATGCGCAGTAGAGACGGCTGCGTGCGGTGCAGTCATGCGCAGTAGTGACTGCCCGCTCCGTATCAGCCGCGGAGTGGGCAGTCTCCACTGCGCATGACTGCACCACGATCGTCTGGCACTGTGGCCCGTGTAACAGGCTCTTCAACTACTATTTTATATAACCTTTACTGTCTATGCACATACTAAACTAACGTGTACCTTAACTGGCTCCTACCTTGATTCTTAGAATAAAAACTAGTGTATTTGCATTATCACTATCTACCCCAACAAGCATCACTGCTCCCAGTCCACATATCATTAACTAGTTGAACAAAACAAACTACAAGTGTCTTATAAGCTATGCAGGTGATTTATGAATCTGCCAGCAAAACTAATTTTCTGACTTTATCTTTCCATTGCAAGTCATGGTATATATTAGAGCGTGCAATCTCTATTATCATTAAAACTTTAATTTGAGCAAGCCATGAACACTTACCCTATATCATGCACAGGGAAATGTGTTAAAGTGAAACCAATTTTCACTGTGTCTTATTTAGCACTTGGAGTTAAACAAAAAGAAGAGGAATGGGATGCTTACACTCCTATACTAAAATCCCTTTGGTGGAAGTGGTGTCATGGGGAGAATTTGTTATGTAAAAAGGTTAGCAGACAGGTTTGTTAGAGATAGATGCCACTAGGGTCCCCCCTCCACACACACACACACACACACCATTTTTAGAAAGCTAATTTTTAAGATATTTAGTTTTATAGTTTATTCTAAACTAATTGAACAGCCCGTTACACGGGCCACAGTGCCACTGCCACCTGGTCGTGGGGCAGTCACGCGCAGTGGAGACTGCCCGCTCCGCGGCTGATATAGAGCTGGACGCTCCTTCGGAGTGCCCAGCTCTGTATCAGCCGCAGTGCGGGCAGTCTGTACTGCGCATGACTGCAGCACATGCAGCAGTGTCTACTGCTCATGTCGCGGCATTACACACGATTTAGGGAATTATTATATAGGATAAGGCATGTTGTGCAGACACTTCCTGTCTTTGCCATGCATTAACTTCCCCACTCACTGCCATTTAACCCATATGTGGGCCCACTTCTTCTCACAGTGAAATGGATTAGTGTCAGTGAGTGGGAGAAGTAATGTCAGACAGGAACTGCAAGCATGGCATGCCTTAATTAGCATAATCTATACATCTAAATAACTGAAAACTAACTTTTTAAAAAACAAATTATCAATATAACATAGAGGTGATTTTGGAAGTTCTTTCAAATTCAACAAAGTTGTTTATCGTTGATGGTGTTCATTTAAGAATGAGATGCATGTGAAATGTGGGAATTCTCTGTGACCTGTTATTTGTTGTAGTGACTAATTGCAATGCATTAAATTACTTCTCTCACAATTTTACTATTCATCATTGCCTTAAGTGTGATTGCATCCCTGTCTAATAATAACATAATCTACCTTTATCCAATAGTAAACAGGTTATCAAACAACTGACCAACCATCTCTTCTTCACCAAGGGATGAGGTGGTTTCTACAACAATATATATAAGTATATAATATATATAAGTACTTTTGGACTGTCCCAAGAAGACACTATATAAGTAGATTTTGTTAAGGTAGTCTGCCTATGTGTAGCAAAATATCCAATAAAACAGGATTCACCTTAATCCAATACCAGCTTTATCAAGTGATGTTCCACTCTTCAGCCAACCAATATGTATAAAGAAAAGGTGAAAAAAATACAGCTACTTAAGGAAACAATTAAACTAATCTAAACCAAACTGATTACAAATGCAAAAGAAGAATATTTTAATCTGAAATGGCTTTTATAGCACACGCAATGAACCAGTGAAGCAGTTGTGACTAGCTGAAGAAAGTTTCCAGCCAATCACTAAATATCTGACTGTAAAAGAAGAAAAACAGCATGTTGTTTCTCAATATTCTCATATCACCAAGTATGAACGTAATGAGTTACTACATATCTGTAATTCCACTTATGCCTGGGATTTACACTATATGAATCCAAGTTAAACTAGGCTCAAGAATGGATTTCTTATTGTCACTCATGCCTTAAAAGCTTACTAACTTACTTACTCTGAAGATGGTGCTCCATTTATGCTATTGAGATTAAGGGAAGAGCAGTGGAGAAATGTGTGGGCATTTTGGATATCCTTTCCTCTATGCGGAGTTTAACATTTTGTCCTACTGAGGTGCATAGAAAACTGGTATAACATCCCCACGTGGCAAAATAAAAATCCCCATTGATTTAAATGGGAGTTTTAATGTCTTGTGTTTGAGGTGAAATGCCCAATTTAAATCAACTGGAATTTTGGAAGCGTTTATTTGTACTCTATGGAGTAGTGGGTTTGCCTCAAAACATCTCCATTTCTTCTTATTAAATCAGCTCTTACATCTTAATTTTTACTTATATCTCCATAAATTTAAATTTGGAAGATATGTAAATATTATCTATTAATTTGATAAGTAACACAGGAGATTTATGTTTTATGCCACACTGGAAATACAAGAGGTATTGTATGTACTAATATGATTATATGCTAAACTACTCAGTGGAACAGATTTCGCAGGGCTACACATATTTAGAACCAATTTACTAAGCTACGTATGCAGAAAATTGTCCTCTGTAAAGAGATTGCACCAAGGAGAGAGCAGTGAGGAACAACATGGGTATCTTTTATGCTGCACTCTGTTTAACCCTATGGACTAACAATCCACAGAGGAAACGGGTATAATTTGACTCCATTTTCCAATATTAACAATGCTGGAGTGTGTGCATTGGTATGCTCTAAAGTTATCTAAAACAATCATATACTCTAGAACAGGGATGACCAACGAGAGGGCCTCCAGCTGTTTGGGGTTACAATTCCCATAATCCCCAGCAAGCTTTCATATGAACTAGTTATTATGTAGGAATGAATAGGTATAGTAGGAATCCAATGTCCACTGCAGAAAATTAGTTGAACATGCATCTTGAAGGGAATCCTCTAAGTGCAGTATCCAACACTTTATTGGAAACATATAAAAAATAATAAAAAATAATAGAGGTTCCTATTGAGCTAGTGCTGGACACGTGACCTACAGCGCGACTGTGGGTGTGACATCAGCAGAGAGAGATGAAGGTAGAGAAGACGTGGAGGACGCTAAGTGAGAACGGAGGAAACTTTGGCCCGTGGTTGTCCGTGGATCAGTCTATTGTTACTCTATGATGAACATTATTTATTTGGCTGTCCTGTGAGTAGATCCCCTGAGGGGGGTTCTTCTATTCTATTTTACTATTTTTTATATGTTCCCGATAAAGTGCACCACCCCCGGAGGCAAATCAATAGTGCAGTCATAAGATCTGTGCTGGGGTAAGGTGCCAGCCTCTCCTTTGCTGAATACATCTCTGAACTGTTGATACTCGTCTGGGGGTGAAGGGGAGGTATACAGGATCTTAACCGGGTGGGACACACAATGCTCCATACAATACTGAGACCAAGCAGAGATTTCACACTTTTGCCAATCAAACTGTGGATTAACCAAGGAAATCCCAGAATGACGGCGTAGCGTGGAGAATTGATAAGCTGGAACTGCTGATCCTCTTTGTGAATCGCCCCAGTGGTCACAGATAATGGCATTGTTTCAAAGGTAACCTGTGCAGGTTCTAGGGGTCTGCCATCAATAGCTTCGATAGCAAGAGGGGATTCTCTCTGAATCCGCGGAATCCCATGTAATTCAGCAAAGGTATTATTCATGAAATATCCAGCTGCGCCAGAATCAACCACAGCCAGAATCTCCACTGAGAATTCTGCCCATGAAAGTACCACCTGTATGGTGGGTTTGAGTGTGACCAAATCTGGGGATGGTTGAACACCACCTAGGGCCTGTCCCCCAAGGTACCGTAGGTGTGTTCATTTCCCGGATGTACGGGACAAGATCCTAGCAGGTGCCCATTTTTGCCACAGTATAAACACAACCCCTGCCTTCTGCGATAAGTTCTCTCCTCCTTAGTTAGTCTGGTGAAACCCAATTGCATAGGTTCACCTGATTCCCGTAACTGTTCCTTAGGCTTAGATGCCAAGGGAGAGATGGGTGGGCAAAATGAACTGCTAGATCCGTTATTTTTTTACCTTAGCCTTCGCTCTTTAGCCATCAATCTTTCACGGATCCGAGTGTCAATTAGGATAACATACTCAATGTATTCATCTAGATCAGTAGGCAATTCTTTAGCAGCAATTTCATCCTTAATCTGGTCCCTCAAACCTTGAGCAAAAGCTGCCAGCAATGCCTCACTGTTCCAACCTACCTCTGCTGCCAATGTGCGGAATTCAATGGCATAGTCGCCTACAGTACGCCTGCCCTGCTGTATCTCCATAAGGCGTTTAGCAGCAGAAGTGGTTCTACCAGGGAGCTCAAATACTCTCCGAAATGACTGCACAAATTCCCTGAATTTCTTTGTGCAAGGTCTCGCACTCTCCCATGAGGGATTGGCCCATGCCAGGGCTCTGCCAGTCAGCAGAGATATCATAAACCCAACATTACTGCGGTCATTGGGAAAGGCATGCAAAGTCAATTCTAAAAATATTTCGAGTTGGTTGATAAACCCTCTGCACAGGCTAGGATCACCATCATATCTGAGTGGCAAAGGGGAGGAAGCGGTTAACCCCTTAACCTCAGGCCCTGAGGGCATGATATTGTTCTCCGGTGTCGAATCTGGGGAGACCACCGGGCTCGGGACGGACTTGTCCATTAGTACTGTACGTTCAAGAATGGTTTGGATCGCCAAAGCTAGCTGATCCAGGCGTTGCTCATGTACATCCATCCTCCAATGGATGTTCTGTGTATTACAATCACTCTTATTATCTGAGGTCATGGCCCTTTCGTACTGTCATGGTTTGTTATGACTCTCAGACACAGAGTTAAGATAAAAACACAACTTTATTGAAAAGTTTAAAGGAAACCCTTATGGGTAGCATACACATAGAACATATAGCAATAATACATAGTAGTTTGAGTAGAGGTATACAAAATATAGGACAGGCTCTACCGGCCTTGCCAATACCGGGTAAGGCAACCTTAGGTGGCACAAGGAGGAAAAGGTTCTACCAGCCTTACCAATATACCGGGCAAGGCAGCTTGGAGACTGGTACAACGGATAGTAAAGGCTCTACCGGCCTTGCCAATATACCGGGCAAGGCAGCCAGGAGACTGGCACAATGAAATGTAAAGGTTCTACCAGTCCTGCCAATATACCGGGCAAGACAGCCTGAAGACTGGTACCACGAATAGTAAAAGCTCTACCGGCCCTGCCAATATACCGGGCAAGGCAGCCTGGAGACTGGTATAATGAATAGTACCGGCTCTACCGGCCTTGCCAATACTGGGTAAGGCAACCTAAGTTGGTACAATGTGAAATAGGTTCTACCAGCCTTACCAATACCGGGCAAGGCAGCCTTGGCTGCAAGTACTGGGTAGTAGCAATGGTAAACTCAGTGACTGGCTGAAGGTGTAATAGACCAGTCACATAAGATGGACAGACTTAGGCCCTCTGAACCGACAGGATGATATAGGCCCCTATAACACAGGAGCCAACCAGTACCGCGTACTGGAGTACACAATCTCTACTGGTGCTGAGAGAAACACAGAAAGCAACCGGTTAATACCTGGAGCGAACCAGTACCCGCGTACTGGAGGAATAACAACTCTACCGGTGCAATTAGCAATAGGTTATGCATGGAGCGAACCAGTACCAGCGTACGGGAGTGACAGGACCTCTGCTGGTGTAATGAGCAGCCAGTTATACATGGAGCAAACCAGTACCCGCATACTGGAGTGACAAAACCTCTACTGGTGCAATGAGTAGCCGTATTACATGGAGCGAACCAGTACCCGCGTACTGGAGGAATAACAACTCTACCGGTGTAATGAGCAACCGGTTATAGGTGGAGCGAACCAGTACCCACGTACTGGATAGACAGAATCTTACCGGTGCAATGAGCAATAGGTTATATGTGGAGCGAACCAGTACACACGTACTGGAGTGACAGAATTGTTACCGGTGCAATGAGCAGCCGGTTATACATGGAGCGAACCAGTACCCGCGTACTGGAGTGACAGAACCTCTACCAGTGCTATGAGCAATCGGTTATACGTGGAGCAAACCAGTACCCGCGTACTGGAGTGACAGAATAGTTATTGGTGCAATGAGCAATTGGTATATACGTGGAGCGAACCAGTACCCGTGTACTGGAGTGACAGAACCTCTACCGGTGCTATGAGCAGCCAGTTATACATGGAGCGAACCGGTACCCGCGTACTGGAATGTCAGAACCTCTACCAGTGCAATTAGCAGCGGATAATACATGGAGCGAACCAGTACCCACGTACTGGGGTGACAGAACCTCTACCGGTGAAATGAGCAGCCGGTTACACATGGAGCGAACCAGTACCCGTGTACTGGAGTGTCAGAACCTCTACCGGTGCAATGAGGAGCTGGTTACACATGGAGCAAACCAGTACCCGTGTACTGGAATGTAATGCACAAGTGAATGAAAATGTCGCCAGGGCGACTGGAGGAGAGAGACACACTGCAGGCAATACAGGAGCAGGAACCCAGCCGGTGATGGACAGGAAACAGATCTTCAGGCAGTCAACCAGATCAGGAATGGATGCTGGAACCTGGAAGGCTGGCAGACAGGAACTCAGGCAAAACAGACAAGCAGGAACAGAGAAACGGCCCAGGAAGCTCAGGAGTCCAATGCAGGTACAGGCAGCATGGAGACAACACGAAAGGGCAACCAAAGGGTGCCCAAGCTCAGTCTAAATAGGCAATACAGGCGGGCTGAAGGCAGACAGCCAATGGAGAGCCCCCTTCTGGTAATTGACAAAGAAAGGCAGCAATCATGGGCACCGTGATAGTCAATGAATTCAAATGAAACTAGTTTAGTAAAAAGAATGGAAACACCCCTGGCATACGTAGAATATGTAGCATGATAATGACCTTGAATCCATTGCCTTCTAAGAGACAAAACTCTGCCTGCAGCGAGATGGGTGTCCTGCAGCATAACCACCCCTGGAGCTTGTTTTCTGATGTGGTTCAAGACCAGGGATCTTTTCACTTCATCATTCAATCCACTCACATTCCATAACAAGAGTTTACAATTTACTGTTGTCATTACTAATGTAAATATTATATGCTATAACCCTGGCCATATGGCGGGGCCGGCAGGGAGCAAGGAGCGCCCGGCCCAGAAGAGAGAGGAACCCCTATCCTAAGTACTAAGTCAACCCATATCCAAACATCTCCCCTACCTCTATCACCCCCAACCTGACAGAGATCTTTTCCCTTAACAAACCCATTCCTGTGGCCTGGCAGCCAGAACTGTCCCCCCCATCCCTCCCTCCCAAAAGCCATAAACAAGTAACCAGTAATCAAAACTGTCCACCTACAGTCCCACCCACACCCCCCGCCCCTCACAACATGAGAGTAGATCCCAGTTATACACATCATCATTTCACAGCATATGAGAAAAAACACATATTTATAACATTACCACAGCCTCTTCCCAAAACAGCACATCACTCACCCCAGCAGCAAGTCCGGGAAGTTAAGAGGAGAGTGAAGATGGCCCGGGACCCACCCCCAAGGTGCCGCTATCACAACCATCCAAAGGGGAAGCCCCGGATCCCCCCCCAATGAACGACAGCATCGGAGCAATAACACATCATTTCATAAAGAAAACAAAAAAAAACAGTGCAATGTATACATATAGATATCCACACATAGGCACACATAGTCATACATATTAGCTGCAACAGTAGTACAACAGCATGTAAGTAGGCTTAGGCAGGAGTGATGGAACCATTTCTCTCCAACCTCATCACCGCAGCAGAGATCACACTGTCATCTGCTGCAGGAAGAACAAAGTGAAGAAGTGGAGTTCATCATCAACATTGCCCCACATCAGCACCCTACAGGAACCGTGTCCTCATGGCATGCAACTCTCCTTTCTTCCCAGGTGTTCCGTCAGGAGCAGAACCAGCCCCGAGGCCTACCATGTCCCCCAGAACTATGCCGGAAGGCAACAATAAATGAGGATGTTAGACAGATGAAAGTCCAAGAAAACATGGCTGTGGAATCTTTCTAGTGAAGTGTTGAAAGGATCTTAGTGAGTATCCGCCCATTCTTTAGCCTCCGATTCTGACGTGAAGAAGATGGTATTACCATCATGGACAATTCTCAATCTAGCAGGAAACAGCATGGAGTATGAAATATTTTTTCTCTTGGAGCTTGCGTTTCACCTCCCCAAATCTGCGTCTCTGACGTTGGACATCGAGAAGTCCGGATAAAAGGAGATTTGTTGGTTTTCAAAAAGAACCTGACCTTTCATCCTGGCCATACGAAGTATGGCATCACGATCCCTATAATTCAGGAGCTTAATAATCATTTGACGGGGAGAGGAACCAGGTGGTCTCGGACCTGTTGGCAAGCGGTGTGCCCGTTCAATAGTGAAAGATGTTGAGAGACCCTCCGTGCCAACATGTTCTCGTATCCAGCCCTCCATGTGTTGCTCAGGGGCCTGGCCGTCGCTACCCTCTGGCAGACCAATTATACGAACATTACTGCATCTTGACCTGTTTTCAAGATCATTGATTTTAGATTGTAGAGACCGTGCTTGATTTTTTAATTCATCCACCGAGGTAACCACCGGAGGGAGCATGTATTCTACAGTAGAAATGCGTTGTCGAACATCGGTGATACTTTCACACAGATTTTGCTGGTCTGCACGTAGAAGATTGATTTCCACCTGAACAGTGTCGATTTTGTTGGTCAACACTGCTTGGCAGGTAGCAATTGCAGACATGATTTCCGCAAACTGGGATTTAGAGGCATCCTCTTCGGAAGCTGAGGACTGCGCTGGTGAGGCCGCTGTAGAGGGAGCCTACAACAGGGCCGTAACCTCTTCCGCCGCCAGAGCTCTTCTAACAAATTTACTTTCTTCTTATATTCTGTTGTCTTTTTAACAATAGTGAATGTAGGAAGGCAATTGCAGGATAGATCAAAGCAAAACAATTACAGTTTCGGCCGGGCAATAATTGTCGAGGGGGGCAAACCTGGGCAGGACCCCTCAAGAGTCAGATGTCAGACATAACTTGCCTCACAACGTCATAAGTAAACTGGAATAAGTGAAGACCCTTCAGAATCCTGAACTGGTAAATTCAGATATACATGGGGCAGAGGAGGGAGACAGAAATAGGAGAGGTAACAAACAGGGGAAGCATATACCACTGGAGGCATTGATGAACTCAGAAAATACCGTCTGAGAACAATGGTTACCACTGGAGGCCAGTACAGCAACAATAGGCCCCGCAGCCACTCCTGAATCTTCAAGGTTTGAAGGCAGAACAGAATACTGCAAAGTTCAACAGGTACACACAACCTGTATCAATACTCCATTTGTAGAATGGAATATACAAATAATCCTCTGTAACTTGAAGTTGAGTAAGCACATATACATGGGGCAGAAAGGGGAACATATACAGGTAAGGTGACAGACATGGGGATCAGTAATTCAAGAATAGGCAATAGCGTATATTGTACCCAGGAGAAATTTGCCCAGGATATTGTACCAAGCAGGTAGACCTATTGGAAAAGGGGAGGGGTACTGGTAATAAAATAGCAAACAAAATGGCGCACTAAAATGGAGAGGGGTATGAACGTGTAGGGGACAGGGCCTGCAGCGCTACTGATCTAGATCCCCAGATCATAACATACATAAATAGAAAGTGTCTGGTTCGATCCGGTGATAGAGGGGGTTCCCCATGTCTCCCCAGCCTCGTGGCACAGTACCTTTAGTTGCAAACAGTCAGGATCCGGCCGATGTAGGATGTTTCTATATGTCCGGTAGCACCACCTCAGCCCCACCGCACCACACAGCCCACAGCTGGTTTATATAAGTATCCTCTGGCGCCACACTCCAAACTCTTCAGAGGATCGCAAGGTTCAGCAGCTCAAGGAAACCGAGCGCACCCTCTCCACCAGCTCGATTCCAGAGTGCCAAGTGAGGCAGAGGCCTCAGGCCCAAATATCCGGGGAGGTGGGCTGTCACCAATATCAAAAATAGAAAGATCCTCGTGTAGTACTAGAGTCAGAGGATATAAATCTGTTAAATAAGATGAAGTAAAATTAGTTGTATTGCGCGGATGGCAGTGGATAGGAAAAATTAAAAGCAGAGCCTCTCCACACTGCGTCCGTTCAGTATGGCTGCCAGGCTACGTCCCACAAATAGAAATTTTAATGATGAGGCATTTGGAACAAATTGTGTAAATATTATAAAATTGTGTAAGAGAAAATTTCTTTAATTGTAAAACTTCTTTATGGAGTATAAAGTCATCTCTAGCACATTGTTAAACAATGCTTCGGAAATTGCATTCACATCAAAGGGTAAGTGAGGTCTTAGCTCACATCAATGGTTCCCAAACTTGCTCTCATGCCTACCCATCAGTGTAGATATTTAGATCTCCTCATGTGATCACAAATGAATCAGTTTCTCTGTCATTCTGACTGGTCTTGCGTTGCTAATGATTGAACCAAATGTGCTCAGTTAAGGATATCCTGAAAATTTGCACTGTTGGGGGAGGGGTTAAGGACAGGTTTGACTAATTACATCTTCAAACAAATATTCTTTACAGCAGATTATTGCACACAAACCATTTCAACAATAAAAAAGTAGGTGTGGTATTTAGAGGTATTCAGCATTATGCCATTGAATGTAAATATATGGAGAATGATTAATAAAAGATTAATATAACTGTAACCTTAGTGTCCAAAATAATTGTGTTTCCACATTAGGAAAAAAATATGTTGCAGGGTATTTTGCTTCAGCTGAATAACCATATTGGAGATTTAGACCTATTACACTGTAAGTCAGGGGAAGTTAACCATGGCCCTCAAGAGCCAACAATCTAACATTGTTTTAGGATATGCTTGAGCACAGATGGATCGATCAATTAAAGTGACTGAGCCACCAACCTAATCACTTGTGTTCAAGCAGAGATATTGTGAAAAAAACACTCTTGTTGGCTCTAGATTAGTGCTGGCCAGAATAACCCCACAGACTGAATACAGCCCACTTTCCAAATTGATCTTGCCTGGCTGTGAGTCTACTGACACATATGTACTGTCACGTTACTGTTTTTCCACTGTCAGGCATGAAATGTGTTTCATGAATGCCCTTGAATTCCTTCAGGGAACCCTGGGGTTCTCAGTATGAGAGCCATAGCGGTGGCTATAACATATAGAACCCAACAGGTGGGGGGGGTGGAATGACTGAAGGAAGATGGACGGTTGAGTGAGAAGCTCTGTGTAGCTGTCTAATAAACTATGCTTTTATTGCCACTGCCTTAGCTGCACCACATCTGTACTGAGTGCTTATATTGCTCCTAAGATTGCCATTCCTACCACATGGAAAAAATTGACCGGAGACAAGGGTTCAGCTCTGATCACACAGTACCTACCTGCAAAGCACCACTCAGCTCAGGCTTTCCCGCCATTGCATGCCAAGGCAGATGACACATGCAGCTGCAGCCCTGAGGATATGGGACTGACCTGACTGCTCCACAAAATGAGGCTTGCCCTAATTCTCCTGCTCTGCCATCAACTCCACAGCACGCACTGGTCACCAAGGAAGATCTCTGAGGACTAGCAGCTGAAATTATGGCTGTAGTCTGCACCAAAATATCAAAACTACAAAAAAGATCTCTCACAGTTAGGCTAGAAAATCGATCATCTGGAATAGAAGCATGAAGACATGCTCCAACACCAAGATAATTTAGAGCAAATGATTGCCCAACAAGATGATACGATCCACTTCTTGACAATTAAGTTGGATGACTTGGACAATAGAGGGCACCAAAACAACCATTGAATCAGAGGTCCCAAACTAGCTCTGATGTTTCCTTCATGATCTAACTTATGTTGGAGATGTAGCACAAAAGTGAGTTCTATGCTCACGCATTTGGTGGTCTTGCCCATCCCTCACACTTTATTGGTCCCATATCTCTAATGCAATTGATCCATTAGTGTTCTTATTCTTAACCCCTTAATGACCCTTGACGTTCATAGTATGTAATGTGTTGCTGTTTGGGTAGTCCAAAACCAGAATTTGAGAAAAAAAAATGCTCTATGGTCCTAAAGTGACCGCGCCGTGCCGTTCGGACGGTCGTTAAGGGGTTAAAAACCCTGACCATGTTAAACTATCTACATCTTGATTTTGCTCCTGTCGCTTTTGCTCAATGCAGCTAAATGTCTAATTCCTCTAAATTGGAAGCAGCACCTTATCACCTAAAATAAAGGAATGATATAAAAGGATTTGGTCTCTGAACTCAAAAAAACGCATGATAGAACTTTGGGGAATCTTGAAAATTTGAAATAAGTATGGGATTCATGGCTTACTAAGGCATCTGACAGTAGCCCACCTGGCTAGATACTGACCACTGTCTCACTATTATACTCTATTGGGGCAACCAGACTCTTCCCCAAATTGACCACCCTTGCAATGGGACTTGCCTCTGCCGCCAAGAAGATGGCAGTCTACAGACACTTAAAGTGAAAAATTATTATAATCCTATAATAGTCTTTTGTGACTTAATGACCCTTCCTCCCAACTAATGTCCTACAACCTATCCTCCCTTTCGCTCTGGTCTCCTAGTTCCCTTTCCTTTCACCCGCCTTCATCATCTTCTCTCCTCCTTCCCCCCCTCATTTCCCTCCTACCTATTTTCTCATTCCGCCCTCAGTTCCCCTATATACCTTTCCTCTCATTTTCCCTCCCCTTCCTCCCAGCTTTTTTCCACCGATCTTGCCTTTAGTCCTCCACTTTCTCTTCGATCTAATCTCCCTTATGTTAAAAATGGTGTACCATATACTCTAATGTACGGTTTACAAATTATTGCTGTGAACTGCTGCTTTGTATTCTTGCTTCTGTACCCCTTTTATCTTAATAAAGTTTTTGTAAAAAAAAGAAACCTATACACAATCTGGCCTTTGTAGCAAATCTTGTACAGCAATGTTACATAATCTGTTCTACCAGATGGAATAGGGTAGATTTAAGTGCATTAAAAAGACCCTTTGGCGCCAGCGAGGTCTCTACTGCATTGCTATGCAATGAACATGAGACCTCCTTGGCACCATAGGGATTAAAATGGCATTGAAAAAAAATCTGCATCCATTTCAATTCAAGGATTGATTCATGGAAATATGCAGCATTCTGCTATGTAAAACTGTCAGAGGCTGACTATTCATGTGATCTTTTAGAAAACAAAGAAAAAACCTGGAACAAAGGAGTAATTTAACACTAACACTTCTCGTCAAATTATTAAATAACGAATTCATTAGATATGGAGCCAAAGGAAGACTGGCCATTTGTGCATTTAGCCACACTGTAGTTATGATAATTGAGACCAGCTGTTATACTGTTTACTTCTTGGATATGGTCCAAGATAACAGGAAAGCGAGACCACTCAAAAGAATCAAACTATAAGCCTCAGTGTTGGGATATTCATAGCTTTCTACCCTGTACTCAAACAGCAGTTTGCTTTGGGCCTTGAGTCAAGATCTGTCAAGAGGTAATATTTGTCTGACATCAATAAACCAGCTGGATATGCCTAGCCTGCTGTGGCAATGACATCAAGCTGTTTAACTCCTTGAGGACCAAAGAGCTGTGCAATACATTTCAAAAATGTGTGGCACAATCCATTGGAAGTCAAGGGGTTAACCACTTACATAATTCATTAAGTTATACTTTACTGGAAGCAATACATTTTTCATTACTTAAAATTGCTATTTTAAATTAACATATGTGTTGACTACTTGGGGCTTCTATGGGACTTAGGGCTCGATTCAAATGTTGGAGTTAAAACTAGCGTGAAGAAAAAAACTGTCTTTGCGAGTTAAACAAAACTGGGTAACGTGAGATTCAAATGTTCCATACCCAGAAGAGTTAAAGCGCGACGGCCTACAAAACACATGAAGACTAGAAAACTGGAGTCGCCTACAATTTGACTTCATCGTCGACGCCAAACACGTAAGAAACGCGAGAAACGTCTCCAAAAGCAAAAAACAAGCGAAACGTCCAACATTACCAAGCGCTCCAGCCAATCACAGCCCCCCAAAGTATCAAGTTGAGTCGAATAAACTATAAATAGACCCAAAATCACCTACGCACCTTTGTCTGTTATCGAGTTCACAGAGCTAGATCTCAGGACCCAAGGAGTGGAGGTTAGTTTTAGAGAGTGAGAGGTAGAGAGGGGCACAGCACACAGATAGGAGTTGGAGAGCATTGGGACACTATAATAATACACATAAAACACTTTTGCACATATCCATCACACACATCCAAACACAAACACACATACACACACATAGCTCATTTTTATTTTGATAACACATCACTCTTTTATTTTTTTTGACAGTGTGAGTCTGCGAGTGCAAGTGAGTGACAGAGAGTGAGTGAGTGAGTGTGTGAGGGCCTGAGTGAGTGCCTGGGTGTGAGTGGGTGAGAGCAATGGAGAGGAGAGGGGAGAGGGGTGGGGAGTGTAGGAGGAGAGGAGGAGGAGATGCAGGGGGGAATCCCTGGTCAGGGTAGGGGAGGGAGAAGGAGATCTCTGGGGTAGAGCGCCAGCCACCTGAGAGCAGGCACATCCAGTGCAGGGGCAGAGAGAGTGGGACGAGGGGTAGACCCCCTCACCACACACAGCCAGGGTCAGTGCAGGCAGGGCTGGAGAGCCACAGCCAGGGCTCTCAACAAACTGTTGGTGGTGAGGAAGAGGAAAGGGCGAGAGAGCCCAGGTTCACCGAGGAGGAGAACCTTGTCCTCTGTGAGGCTGTTGTCGCAAGGGAGAGGGTCCTGTTCTCCAAGGGGCCTGTTGCTGGTTTGAGCTCCAGGAGGAAGGCAGCCTGGAAGGAGGTTGTGGCTGCGGTTAATGCCGTATCCAGCCACAGCCGGTCAGTGGAGTCCGTGAAAAAAAGGTGGACAGACTGCAAGGCCAAGGTAAGATAGTAACATAGTAACACAGTAATCCATGTTGAGAATAGACTTGTGTACATCTAATTCAACCCTTTTCCCATTTCTGTCTCCCATTGTGAAGGTGAAGAGGAAGATGGGTGAGCAGGCCTTGCATGCTGCTGGTACGGGAGGTGGTCCACCCCTGCATGTGGAATATACCCAGTGGGAGGAGGCTGTACGCAGGACAATCTCCGCCATCACGGTGCATGGTGTTCCTGGATGGAGCGACACTGGGGATGAAAGGAGCCTCCAGTCCACTGGTACGTGCATCAAGGCCCACACACATCACACAAAACTGACACCTAACAGACAGAGCCCAACACAGTGACACCTGAACACATGGACACCATTCCACACCA
This sequence comes from Rhinophrynus dorsalis, assembly GCA_037306005.1. Classification (NCBI taxonomy): domain Eukaryota; kingdom Metazoa; phylum Chordata; class Amphibia; order Anura; family Rhinophrynidae; genus Rhinophrynus; species Rhinophrynus dorsalis. The sequence continues at coordinate 172,649,808 of CM074718.1, forward strand.
CAATTCAGCCACACAGCTTGGAGGGATGTCAAACAAGGACAGAATACTTGACTAACCCAGCTAGAATGGCAATGCTCAAGTCCCTATTGAACCCTCTTCATGCTGTCCAAAACAACATCATGCACAGCACAAATCCAATGCACACTGTCATGTGTCAGTCACAGATCTAACTGATATGTGTATCACAATGTCATACATAGAGTGACAAAGAGGTCAGCACACAGCCCCTTGAGTGCCACAGGGATAAGTAATGCATTGTTCGACAAAACACTGGCTAGTCCCCTGGCACCCAAAGGGTTATCAGAGAATAGCAAGGAGGGGAATTGGTGTGTTTCATATTGTATTGTTACTGCATGTCAGGGCTAGGTGTTGTACATGTAGGTAGTTAGTACAAGTGGAAGTTTCAGCATTCTGCATCATATGTAGACTGCAGGGTGTGGCTGGCCAGGGGACATTCCCCACCATCACCACTCTGCAGGACATATGTGATTCACAACACTAAATCCTGATGGGGGGGGCATTCACTAGGGTGTCAGAAAGAGGTGGCAATGTGTACATGACAACAACAGTGTCATCACACCTGCAATCCCTTTGTTATCCGTGGGAGCCAATGCACTGAGATCTAAACAACATGTGATACACCAGTGCTTAGGCTCCACATCATGACATAGGAAAACAAAGAAGTAACCCCTAATAGTGCAGCATAACCATGCACATGTTTGCTGTGTGTTATGATTATGTCTGTCCTGGGTTGTGTTTGTGTGTCCTCCAGCTGATTGGGTTGTTGGGTTCCACAGATCATGTTGGTTGTTGTGCTTGGTGTGTTAATGTTGCTGACAGCATCGGTTGGACTCTGTAGTCATCGTTCACCACTGGTGCATTGTTGTGTTAAGAGGTCACAGTGTTTCTGTTGTTGAAGCCAAGTGTATGACATGCAATGGGTTTGTGTCACTCAAGGTGTTATGTTTTATTTTTGGTCACCACATGTATTATGATGAATGGGGATAGCAAGGAGGTATATGCCTTGGCATCCCCACTGCTCAGGATACACATGATGACCAAATCTACACCACTGTAGGTTAGAAGAATCAATGTATGGGATCACGTCAAGCTAAGCAATGTGTGTCAGGATGGTAACCAATGCATTGCAAAGCAATGCAATGGATACCATCCTGCCACTCAACGGTTCACATGTCATTGTAACAGTCGTGCAGCACTCCTGTCATGGCTCAAATCACTAATTCCATCATGTCATTTGCCCCAACAGCTTACCAGTCATCCAGAGCAGAGGAGTCAGGTGAAACCTCCTCTGAGGAGGCCACCACCTCAAGAGCGCTGCCATCACCACCACAGCAGCAGTGGCCCCAGCAAGGCCCCCAGCAGCAGCAGTGGCCCCAGAAAGGCCCCCAGCAGTGGCCCCAGCAAGGCCCCCAGCAGCAGCAGTGGCCCCAGCAAGGCCCCCAGCAGCAGCAGTGGCCCTAGCAAGGCCCCCAGCGGCAGCAGTGGCCACAGCAAGGCCCACAGCAGTGGCCCCAGCAAGGCCCATAGCAGTGGTCCCAGCATGATCCTGGCGTCCATGTGTCTCCACCACTGCAGCCTATGGCGAGGCACAGAATGCCACAGGCTGTCCAGATGCCAGGACATGCAGAGTCCAGCATGTGGGCTAGGCCTCTGCCCCCCCGAGGAGATCCAGAAGCCAGGAGGCATCCATGATGTGGCCCCTGGACTACTAACACATCGGGCTGATCGGGGAGCCACAGCAGCCACAGCGGCGCACAGACTTCACCCCACCACCACCACCAACGCCATCACCCCCAACCACACCAACAGATGTGCCCCATCCTGAGGCTGCAGTAACAGAGGGTAGTGAGGGGTCTGGGGATCGGTTCTCCACATCCCCCCACAGCCTCCATGTTGCAGTCTCTCCTGAGGCACCCCATGGTCATCCGCTCCCACCACCACCTCCGCCAGCCTCCATGCCCACCACGCCTGTGTCACCTGCGCCCACAGCAGCCCTCGACGTGGCATGTGTGGCTGTCCAGGGGGAGCAGGTCACAGTCTTACGGAGGTGTGCCCGATCCCTGCGTAGGATCGAGCTGAATATAGGGAGGATCATGGGGTGCCTCCAGGCCATGGAGGCACAACAGGTAGTTGCCAACACCCAGCAGGAGCAATTTAACACCGGCATGATGGAGGTGCTGGGACACATGCTGGTGGAGATGCATGAAACAAACAGGCGGGAAAACCAGCACCACAACATGGGCCAGCTATCACAACAGGGGTCCAGTAATGCATCTTCAGCCAGCAGTGATCCACCACCACCACCATCCACCAGACACCCACGGGTAACTCACCGCAGTCAGAGGGAATCCACCTCTGCAGCCCCCTCCGACCCTCCCAAGATAAAGAAGTAAGGCCAACCTTCTTCAGGCCCGTTCAATAAATGTTTGCACTTTTTCATAACATCTGTGTCCATGCATGTTTCTCATCCAATATGTAGTTTGTTTGGCAGAGCTGTCTCCAATGCATTGGCAAGCAATGCAGTGAACACAACTCATGCACATCTAACATGGGTGTCAGGGAATGAGTTGTCTCCAATGCATTGGCAAGCAATGCAGTGAACACAACTCATGCACGATGAATGGAGTCACAAGCTTTTACAGCAGGGGTGAACACACACATCACATACACACGTTTGTCCAAGTTTAAATCACAGACATTTGAAAGTCAAACAACATCAGGGTGTTGTTCCATGATGTGACTTGAACTTGAACAACATGAACACATTACATACATCAACACATCAACAACATGATCACAATTAAGTGATTAGTAATGCTTGGGATGTGTCAAGACATATGTAGTTGGGTTCACTCCCCTGATTGGAACAAGGGAACTCCCACTGCTGAAAGGTGTCTCATTCCAAGGTTATCCGAACTCAAAGCTTGAAGTTATGGATGAAATATTACAGTGGCCTGAAGGTGTCAAATGGTGCTGTTGCTACTTCATCCTATGGGGATTCATGGTGCAGGGACCGGAGCTGTCCATAAGATGGTGTAGCAACAGCGCCATATGACACTTTCAGGCCACTGTGATATTGGATCTATGAATTTAAACTTTGATCTGTGACAACTTTGGAATAAAACACCTGTCAGCAGTGGAAGTTCACTTGTTTTACTCAGGGTGATAAACCCTACTACATGGATTTTCGAACATTACAAGTATTACTATCTATCTGTTTGAAACCCTGATGGGAAGAGTAATCAATGACACAAGATAGATAGTCATATACGATCACATGTTTTATTGACATCAACACGAACAGATGATCCTCATGGACGTCGAGTCAACATGTCACTGGAACAAACTGCTGGACCATGAGGAATGATGCCATAGATGCCTGCAGAGAGTGAAAAAGAGATTTGTAGATGCACTATAAACACAACAGTCATGCTATTGCTTTACCAGCATCATGCCCTTGAGGTACACAACACATTGATCAACAATGCTTTTGAGACCTTACTGGCACTCCACGGTGACAGCTTTGTTATGTGACAGAGTGAACAATCCATTGGTTGTCAAGGTGTTGTGTAACCATCATGACCTTATTTTTTTTGTATCAAGGGGTTGGCTAGCAGACATATGTATATGTGAGTGGACGCACACATCATATCGTAAACCAAGCCCCCTGGAACAGGTGAACTATTTCATGGATCTCGATCTACATACTGATGAGGTGGGTGTGCTCAGGGTCCGTGTCACATACATACATACGTCTGCTTGCCATCCCCTTGATGAACACCTCATGTGGTCATAACGCATGGACAACACATTGTCAAACAATGGAGTGGAATATTCATTGTGCTATATACACACACAAACAAGTCAACATGGCAGGCCTTGCAACCTGACTAACGGATCATTACTGCCATACCTTAGCCAACACCACACACTACCACCATCCCCATTCAGCTCCATTGGGCATTGCTCACATTCTAGCTAAGTCTGATCCATTGTCCCCTGAACCAATCGAGTGATAGAGGGGTACACAACTGATTGCCTTGTAATGTTTTGTGTGCACCTATGGCACTCAAGGGGTTAAAACATGGTATTGCTATGTGGCATCCATTGCATGTCATTGCATTGGGTATTCCTCTGTGACTCACAGGGTTCCACATGTGTCATGGCTTTGTTCAACTTGGTAGATGTAGTTTCACATCAGTACAACTCAGTATGGGATGTACATGGACCATATGGTTTACCTTTGATCCCAGGATGAAGGATGATATCCTGGACATGGCAGGACTATGTTGTTGGGTCATTCTGTGTAGTGGAACAGATAATTATTGCTGGTTTGCATGTTCGCATGCATTCCACAAGCACATCCACAATCACACGTGCATGGTACTCACAGGTCAAATAGTCCCTGATGAGCCTGTTTCGCATCTGTGTCCCTGTCAACAGATCCTCCCCACCATCAATGGGAACAGGGACCTCCACAGGCTGGTGTGGCTGCACATCCTCCATGAGGCGTGTGTCCACAGCTATGTTGTTCAACAAGGCACATGCCTGGATGATGTCACATACCTTAGCAGGTGTATTCTGCAGAGTGCCCCCAGACTGATCCAGGCAACGGAACCTGGATTTGAGCTGGCCAAATGTGCTCTCAATGACATTCCTGGTCCGGACATGTGCCTCATTGTAGCGCTCCTCAGCAGGTGTCTGTGGATTGGTGATTGGTGTGAGCAGCCAAGACTTGCACCCATAGCCAGCATCACCTGTAGATGAGTAGTAACATGGTGTCATGTTACATGGATGATGTATTCATGGTGGGGGAGTCACAAAGCAGTGATGTAGAGGTGAAGTGATGGAGATGACTTCTCTGGTCCATCACTTCTCCAAATTCCATGTTATTCTATGGAGCCTATGCACAGAGATGTCCACAGTTGAAGGGACGTGGGCACATGACCAACATGTCATTACATGGAAGGTGCAGACGTGATGACATGGTGGAGTCATCTGATCTTCATCACCTCTTCATCACCACTTGGTGGCTCCCCCCCTTTTGTGTCATGCACATACTGAAATGTGTGTGTACATGCGTCATGTGCATGCACCTGTGGATGTGGGGGTGTGTGTTCTCTGTTGACTCACCCAACAGCCATCCTCCTGTATGTGTACCGTTCTCAAAATCCCTGTTTACAGAGGAGTTAGTGAGGATATGTGAGTCGTGACAACACCCAGGGAATTTTGCACACACATTGGTAATCCTCATCCCAGCATCACACACTATCTGTACATTGATTGAGTGGTAACTCTTCCTGTTGACATAGAGATGTGGATGATGTGCAGGGGCTCTTAATCAGACTTGTGTGCAATCAATGGCACCCATGACCCTGGGCATTCCTCCCCTGGCATAGAAGGCCTGCTTAACCCGTGCCCACTCCATGTTTGTTGTGGGGAAGTGGACGTAGGCACTTGCCTTCCTCTTCAGTGCTGTCAACACCTGTGTCAGTGCCCTGGAGCAGGTAGACTGGGACATGCCAGACACATATCCCTCTGTGGATTGAAATAATCCACTTGCCATGAAGTGGATGGAACACATAAGTTTCTTCAATCCTGTCAGGGCACGGTTTGCACTGTAAACAGGGTCTATGTCATCTTTAATCACCTCATACAGGTTTAGCAGGCTCTTGGATGTCAGCCTGTATCTGTCCCTGACTTCTTCCTCAGTCATTCCCAGCAGTGTTACCCTGGTGCGATATATCCTTGGCCTGGCCATTTGTCTGCCAGCCCTCTGCTGCTCCACAGGTCCCTGTGGCAGCTGGGGGGCATCCTATTGTTGCAGCTGGGGTGCTGCTGGCAGGTGGTGTCCTCCAGGTGGGGATGGCTCTTCAGCTGGAGCATGAAAAGCTGCAGGAGGTGACGGCTGTTGCACAGGGGTGCTTGTAGGGGGATGGGGAGCCCTAGCCCTCTCACGCCTTCGCCTCCGCTGTCGCCTCAGGTACAGGTATGTATACATACTGTTGTTGTTCTGTTCTTTTTTTTTTTTTTTTTTTTCTCTCTCTCTCTCTCCATCTGAGAAGGGTGGACTGTAACTTTTAAACTGCAGTAGGGTGTTGTCAATGAGCAGTCATGTGGTTATAATGGACTAATGATAAGGTGTGTGTGTTATCCAGGTAATTGTTTTCTGGTGTGTCTGTAGTTAGTGGTGTGATTATTTGTAATTGGTATGTAGCTGTCAGGTGTGTGTTTTGTCTCCATGTACTGCTAAGGTTACATTGGTGAGTTGATTTGTTGTTGGAGTCACAGGTGTGCATGTGGTGTTGTGTGTTAACCCCTGTTGGTCCAAGGTGTTTTGGGATGGCTTATGTTGTGCTGCTTTGTGTTCCCCTTGTCCCTGTGGAGTTGCTAGATAGTTATTGTTTGTCTGTGACTTGTTTGTATGGTGTAGGTCAGTGGTTCACAAGCAGGGTGTCATGTGATGTTGGTGCGCCATGTGTACCAGCTCAGGGTGCGTCACTTTTTCCATGTTGTTATGTTCTGCATTGGTTTTTGATGATATTGATTTTACACATTTTTGGGGAGATGTGCATATGTGACATTTGAGGCACCATTTCTCCACATTGTCATTGACACAGTGGGACCTGATGTTGGGCATATGTTATTTTTATTTGGGCATTCAGGGGATGCCCTGGAATATCCAGATTGCATGTTAGGTGTGTCTTGGTGGATGGGTTGTGAAGCACTGTTGTGGGCCTTGTTGTTGTATTTGCTAGGCATTGCAGGGGTTAATATTGACTTCTGTATGCTTGGCTTCTGTCCTTGAATGACCTGCTTCTCTCTTTTATTTTCAGCGATGGTGGTTTTCTAGTCTGAGTTGTGTGTTGTTCTCCAAAAAAAATAGGCGTTAGTTTTCTGGAGTGAAATGTTGCAATTTAACGCTCGTTAGCCCTAACTCCAACATTTGAATAGCTTTTAGCGTCGCTTGTACATTATCCTCTATGGGTGAGATCTTGCTGTTCTGGCGACGGGCGACATGTGTTTCAGAACTGGCGTCGCTTGTTACTAGTGGAACATTTGCATTGCTCAGTTGACGTTGAAAGCAGCGTCGACAGTTTTTTCTGGCGATGCCAACATTTGAATCGAGCCCTTAGTCTGTTGCTGCAGTGAAATCAAGGTGTTTAACTCCTTGAAGACCAGAGGGTTGTCCAACTTACTTAAAATAGCTACATTAAATGGGCAGCATAGGGTCAATACAAATATTTTAAACCCTCTGTCAATTCCCTCAGAGCATTGTCTGATGGTTTGCTGTGCAGATTGCCAATATCTGCACAGCTGTGTGTCATCAGCATCTTACTTGGTGCTCATGGGAGATTTTCCCTGTGCATAGAAGCCTATGAATGTTGGATTTGTATGCATGGGGCTTCTATAGCAAAAATAAAGTACAACCTACAATGTGGCCTATGTATATTGTAGTGGTGGTGGTGGACTGACTGGTATAGTGTGATTTGTGTATGTATATAGTTTTTACCATTGTCATGTTTGTGTCAAATCGCTATCCTACTCAGATTGTTCATACAAATTATGTTTTGGTCATAGCAGTGGTCCCAAGAAGGGTAGATGGTGGCAACCCTTCTTCACATCCCTCCTCCACCCCCTCATCTGTGCTGCTGTTAATATATTTGTCCTGGCCTTGTCTGTCCTGTGTGGTTTCTCCTACCTGATACTCAGATGATATGGGACGTTGGTTCATTTTTAAGAATGCTTCTTGATAACCACATCCTGCGGTCATTGACAATGTAACCAGCTGCACTGAAAACCCTTTCAGATTCAACGCTTGCTGGAGGGCAACTAAAGGTTTCCACTGCAGTACATGTTAATGCTGGCCAGACACACTGCTTTGTTTTCCACTAGTCCATGGGGTCATTGTTTCTGCCTAGAACTTAGGTATCCTGCAAGTATGCAGAAACCACCTCACATGCAGTGGGACCACTTCTAGGAGCTACACGGTGTTCCTGTGTTTCAGTTACCAACCCATACTCACGGAGCAAGTCCCAAAGAGATGTGCCGCCACCACCACCAATGTTGGGTTTTTGCCGTTCCTGCTGAGACCCATGAATTACCCTGTGTTCTGAATGGGATTTTCTGGTTGATAATGTAGCTATGTCTGCTGGTTGAAATGCTTTGCTGCTTTCCTCTTCACTATACTGTCTAAAATTTGTTGGAATAGGTAAAAAAGAGGAAAATTTTGCATTGCAAGAAAAGAGAACAGAGTTGGTCATGGGGCAGGTTGTTAGCTCTTGTATGGAATATAGAGTGTAACGTGCACTGTAAGAGTGACTAAAATGGGCACAGATTTTGCGGGCAATAGTAAGCATCTCTTTGAGGGTTTTGGATTCTGCCAGGAATCTGGTCACAACTAAATTTAGCACATGGGCAAAGCAAGGCACATGCACCATGCCACCTATTCTCAAAGCAGTGATTATGTTGGAGCCATTAATAGCAAACACAAAACCAGCTTTTATGGAGCTTACTTAGAACATCTACAGCTTTGTGGGACTGTCTCTCATAACTCTGCATGCACAAGGTGGTATGACGATGGTATGGGCTATCCTGCTGCTACTACCTTTTAATCACACTCCACAAATAAGCATGACAATACAGCTGAGGTATTCCTGATAGTTAGACCCTCCTATGTCATTGCCTGATCTGGCAAATTTGAGGGACCATATGCTTTCCTTCCTGGATAGGATAGTGGAGCTACCTCTCAGGGGTCTACAGACACTGGGAAAATGTGATACTTTAAAATAGACAATTTTCTTCCAGATATGTGTAACTGACCCTCATTGATCCTCAATAGCTACTCACTCCTCTATAGGTCTATTTGTATACTCTTGTCCTATACTTTAATATAAGATATTAAGACACATGGAAACCAAAATAGGTAGCCAATAAAGGGTCACTTCCCCTTTTCTGTTTGCTGGCACAATTTATGAGAAAAGTAATCAATTATTTTGTTCTGAATATGGTCACATTTCCAGTTTCATACATACTAGACCACACATTTTCCATTTACAGATATTTTACAAAACATTTTATTTAATTAGAAGAACATTACACATTCTTAGTTTTCAGAATTCTGATTTTTCTCCACTTTCCTTAGAGTTAACTTGAAAAGTGTTTTATTTTTAGTTTGAAAAAGGAAATGTTAATTTATCTGTACGGATTCCTATATGTAGAAATTCAAAAAACTAGCACTAATTGCACCTTTTTGTAGTCTACCACTTAGGCTATCATAGTAAAATGATCTGGAATCAATCTCACAGATGTCTACTTCATTTTACTTCTATTCATGACCATTTGGATGCAAACTAATAATAAGCATGTACTAATTATAATGATATAGAAATTGCAAAGTATAATAATGTCTTCAATAGAAAATAAAAACTGAACATATCAACCAGTGTAATGGATTTTTCCTCATCTTTAAGCTGAAAAAATTATGTTAATGTTAAAAGTCATTCAGTATTTCTGGTAAATGTCACATCAAAATGTATCTTATTAATGCAGTAATATCATTACATTAATGCATCCTGTGTTTATATTAGTCTTCTAATATTTCACTGTCATAATTTACATTTTACAGGAATTATATTTTCATTGTGCTTGTTTTAGAAATAATTTTATATTTGAAAGTTTACAAAAAATGCATAGAAATGATGGCTATGTTGTGTCTGCATACAAAAGGTCATGCAAGATGGTGGCATTTCCTATGTTAAATTTACATACATCAATGGCTTTTTATGATTCTACAAAGAAGCCTGCATTTGCATTTATATTTGATAGAGAATTGTCTGAAATGAAAGCTAAAAAAAATATACAATTGAAGCCACCCATCAAATCAAAGTGCAATACAGTTTTTCTAGATTGCCTTAAAAGCTTATTATGCAGAAGCTCTTCACACCTGACATGAGATCTGAATTACCTTACAATGCTACTGATACCCATGATTTTTTTGTCTCTTGTGATAAAAAAAATAATACAGAAATTTGCATTAATAGAGTGAACTTTTGTGTGGGTCATACACATAATAAAGGTGTAGAGCAATTCTGGAGCAAACCAACTGCTCCATAAGGGACAAATTAAAATATCCCTTGATTTAAATGGAGCTTTTAACCCCTTGAATGATAAAGAGGTCGCCAATGCACTGGAGATATAAACCCCATTTAAACCAAAGGAAATGTTTCACTGTCTACATGGTGCATATGGTTTCCCCCAGCATTGCTTCATTGTTTTGTTGTTCATATGGCCTGTGGAAAAGTTCCCTCTTTGGCATTATGTGTTTTGGCTGTTCATCCCTATAATAACAGATAATAGGTTAATTTAATAAGGGCAAATTCATTAAGCAAGTATTTATCAAAGTACCTGGTATCATGTAAAGTGCAAGACAAGACACAACAAAAATAAGATTAAATCTAATCTAAGTGGAGATAATTTTTACAATATAAGGTAAAAAATTATTAATCTATGTACTTACATACTATCATTCTTAGGTTTGAAGCATGAGGCCCTTTCCCCTGATTGTCATCGAGTTGTGTCCCAGTATCAACCTTACTGACCAGTCTGATGGATGTGCAGCAGGTCCTGATGAAACAGAATCCGAATGAAGAAAGACTGCCATCACCACAAGATATTCTCAAAAATGTAATGATGATGTTTTACATATGTTGTGTGTTCCCCTATAAAGGTAAGTGAATCCTCTGTGATTCATTTCACAGATTAATTAAAATGATCCATTCAAAGGTTGTTGCACGATCACTTTACTTATAATATGATTGGTTAATGCAGGAAAGGAAATGCCAAATTAAATATCAGTTTCTCAAGACCTTTCATTTCTTGAGAAACTGCAAGTTTTGTATTGATAAAACATTAACACAATCTTTTTGCTCATCAATATTTTCTGTGTTTAATAACAAACCTTTCTCAAGTATGTGATTAAGTGTAGGTGAACATGTGATGGGTGTAAAACATCACAGTTCTCTAGTTGTCTAGTGGATAAAGCGAGGAGATTTAGAAAGCTATAAGCAGCATGTACTAATATGAGTTTGTGCTGAAATAGGTGCTGAAATCAAGTTACTTGTGCTGTGCCTACATGGCACCTATGTACTAAGCTGTCGCTGCTGAAAATTTAACAATTTACTCCTCATGCACCTAGAAAGGGGCAATGTGTGGGTATATGGGCATTTTGGGCATTACAGTCCTGTACACCTTGTTCTACTTCGTGTACTAACAAGATACTGAGGAAATCATCATAGAATTAGCCACTTTTCCTACACACGCTATAGAGGTGGTGTTCTGAATTTGCTCACACTTATGCCCTATAATAGAAGGGTGCAGAAAAAAAATCAGCATAAAACGAATACATTTTCCAGCAGAGATATGTTTTTCTTTATTTTTCAGTTTTGAAAACTTTATTGGAAGAACAAGATAGAAGTATCATCAGAAAAAGAAGAAAAGTACATATGCAAAATGAAAACATTGTATTCCAGTGAAGTTACAACTTGATTGAGAAAAGATAGTATACCAAATTCTTTGTGTAAAGGTACAGGCATAAGACGACAAATAGAGAGGAGAATCAATTGTTGATATAATGGTGTGTGGAAAGGGAGGTTAGTCCTAACTCAGCAATTGGAGAGACGTAGATGATGTTGGGGAAGGAGAATAAATAAATAAATAAATAAATAAAATGGAATAGGGGAGGGATGAGAGGAAGGAAGAGGTGGAGAATAGGAGAAAGGGAAGCAATAGGAAACAGATGTGGGGGAGAGGGGAAAAGTTGAAAGAGATAGTATTTAAGGGGTATTGAGGGAATATGGTTTCTGATGTTGACGTTCCTGGAAATCCCCGAATGCTGCCAGTAGGAAAAGAAATAAAAGATTAGGATGGCAAGTATAATTAATACACGAACAGGAGATGATTTTATTTTTAAGTTGATTGCTTGTATTGAGAATTATTTTTGCCTATATAATTTGATAAAGGGGTTTAACCCCAAAATGCGTTATTGGTTTTACAAAGTTGTTATATGCATGATGCTATTTAAATACTAGGCTATCATATTTTAATACATTTTTGCTACAAGACAAAGGATCCAGTTTTTATACGTGTGAAGGCAACTGAATCGGGGCAGTTTATGTTTCCCTGTTTGCTTGAGCTGGTTATATAGTTTACCAGCTACTCCATCTGAATAGTGTGAGTATTTATTTGATGGTCCTAAGGACATTTGTGAGGTGATTTGCGCTCTTCCTGTTCGTGTGTTTCTTCTATTCTTCTTCTATTGTGGGAATTCCTTTTTAAGACGCAGCATCCATCGTTTGTGAGACTGAGTGAGGGCAGTCGGATTTCCTCATTAGTCTACGCTGATCACTATTAGTGAGTACAGTGGTGTACTGGTGGAGGTCCTATATTGGTTACATATTGCACTAGGAGCGCCCTTTTTTTTTCTTCTTGTTTTTGTAAGTATAAATAATGGTGCCACAATGTGAGAGCTGAAAGAGGAATACTTTCAATGAAGATATTAAAACTGAAGAAGAAAGAAATATCGACTGATGGAAGGGTTATGAAAAACCACTCAGTCCATTTGCTATGAAAAGAGGGCATCGAATTCATGGAAATGGCATGACATGTTTCCATCAAAATGAAGGAGTACACCTTAGAGAGCCAAAGGGGAACAGTAGGATGTTCAGATTTCCCAGAGAAGATCAGTATCAGTGTTTTAGCTTCATCGAGGAGAGTGGGGATGTATGGCTATTCTTTAAGTGTAGGTCAAAAGGCTGGATAACACAAAGGCAAGAAAAGTCATACTGTAGGGTCTTTAGGGATTGTAATGTTCAAGGATTTATGGATATGATATACACGATAGGTGTATACTGGTTACATGATCGGCGGTTGGTAATAGACTAGCCTTAGGATATGAGATTGCTTTTAGGGCAACCTTGTAGTTTAGGGAACCACCGCCTGTCCCTTTACCATTAACGAGATTACATGAGTGGTGATCTATGGTCCGAGATGGGCAGTTTCCCTCTTTATAATCGCTTGACATCATGTACATATAGACCTATGATACTATGTATCCTCGTCCTTAGTCTAGCAGCTCATCTAAGGATTCCAGAGGACGAGTTGCATTATATCAATTAAGATCTTGCAAAAGCTGTTTTCACTGAGCACGATCAGGTCTAAATTAGAGAAGTACCAAGAGAAGACAATCTTATTGTTTCCAATCAGCTCAGAAGCAGGAACTGTACGTAAGTCATTCCTGTTACGACGAGAGTTAGCTGTGAGTGATTAACCCCTTAGGACATATCATTTTTTTCATATGGATCCAGGAGAAATAAGGTGGTTTACTTTAAATAAGATACGATACAAAGAGGGATTACTGCCGCACAAACTATCACACCGATCGATGTATAAGCACACACACACATACAAATACCAGGGAGGTCAGGACCCTATGACTTACAAAGTATCATTTGTTGCTCAAGGGATACTTGCTATTGAGCTATTCTGATTATATAGAAGTGGTATTATTTAATATTTGGACTATCATTAATGAATATTGAATAAGACTCTCAATTTCAGTAATAATATGCCATTTATAAATATAAGGGTTTTACTAGTATGACCTTCCACACTGCAGGGATTGTAGAATGGATACAAATTTTTGTTTTTTCTAGAATCGCTGCTTAATTTCATTTATCATATTAATTTTTATCATTTTTTATTAATAAACGTTGTTTCAACATTACAATCACAGTTTGCCCTTGGTCCTATTTTCTATTTAAAGGTCTTATTTTTGACTACATTTTTAGGATAAACAAACGTGTGCAATTAAGTGGTGACTCTCTTCATATCTTCCTCTTGTTTCATGGAGGAAGAGAATATATGATGTTTTTGTCCAATATAGAATTTTTCTCACCACTGCTCCCCTTTATTTCCTAATGATCACCTACTTAGGTGTCTTGACCTATTAAACAAATGTGGTGCGATTTCCTGGCTTTTGTTTTTCATTTATGGATATGATGTAAAACTGAGGACCAATACTGGAAAACGTTCTTACATGTCCACTATTAATGAAGCATAGACCCTATGTGCATACAGAATCTCCAGCATCCCTGGATTGTAATGTTCAGGGATCTATGGATAGGATGTAAAAGTGAGGACCAGTAGTGGAAAATGATCTTACATATCCACCATAAATGAAGCATAGACCCTATGTGCATACATCATCTCCAGCATTTATCAGAAGTTGTTGGGGGGAACAATGCTTTGAGGAGTGAAGTACCAAAGGGAGAGAAATTTATAGTTAATTTCACTTGTTTTGTTGTCTCAAGAGGATATAAGTTGGAAAAAAAATAATCGAGGACCATTGAGATGTATTAAGAGTTAACTGGAGTTCATCTTCCCATGCAGTGAGGAACAGAGGTTTAGAATTCTTTTGTGCAGAGAATATGAGAGAGTAGTAGAAAAAAGAGGTCTGGTGGAGGGAGAGATGTTAGAGAGATTTTTTTCAAAGAATTTGAGTTGTCTGAGGAGAAGGCATTTATGATAGGATGCCTGATACAAGTAGTTTATTTGGAGAAGAGGCCACCATGGGATATCCACAGTCTTGAGTTTAAGTTGAAGGAGATTCCTGGGTGAAAATGAATATTGGTGTGTCAAGGCTTGTAGAGTTTCTATTGACTTTTCTTTCTTCTGGAATGACAGAGGCTCTAAGCCTTGGTGGGAAATCTGGACTACCTAAAATGGATTTTAAAGGAGAGGGAGGGGGGAGAGAGGTTTAAGACAGTAATAATGTGCTTCCAAGAGGTAAGAATATTCCCAATGATAGGATGATTGGCGCAAGAGGAAGGAGGTGGGGTTTCTGAGTTCCAGTAAAGTTGAAGAAGGGCCTAAGGCTTTCGATATGGCTCTATTAAATCTTTTGGATGGGGAAAAGGAAAAATTGAACAATTTAGTTATAGCAGTTTCTCTATAATAGTGGAGAATGTTAGGAATAGTCAGTCCCCCTTGTTCCTTTCTACATGCAAGGATGGAAAGGCTTAATCTTGCTTTCTTGTCAGACCAAATAAAAGAAAATATAGTAGAGAAGAGGGAATCTAGTACAGGGAGGGTGTTAATCAAATATAGAATCTTAGGAAGAATTACAATTTTAGCTTATGTTGGAGTAAGTGTATTGAGTCAGGGGGTAAGTTTAAGCTGAGAATTTAAGATTTAAAGTAATACATTTTTGCATGTGACAAAAAACACTATTCATCAGCTAATGCAGGAATGGAAGATTTTGGTTTGACAAAAAAAAACAAAACAAAAACAAAATCACCCACGAAAGCAGCTAGTTTATAGTGACCACTGCCAGAGTGTAAACCATGGATGGAAGGCTGGTTACGGATGTAACTTAGCAATAGTTCAAGTGTAATTATGAATATGAGAGGGGAGACGGGACAACCTTGGTGAGTACCATTGGATATTGGAAATGGGTCAGAGAGTGTCCCATTGACCAGAACCCTAGCTGATGGAGAATAATACAGATTCATGATACTGGAGAGCATGAGAGAACTTATTCCAATATGTTTTAACTAATTGAAGAGCCCGTTACACGGGCCACAGTGCCATTGCCAGCTGGTCGAGGGGCAGTCATGCACAGTAGAGACTGCTGTCCACGTCGCGGCTGATACCGTGCCAGCCTATCTTGGAATATGCTCCGTGTATGACCCCGGCTTGTCTGACTACCCACATTGGTTATGATCTGTGGCTCTGTCTGACTGTCTCGCTCCGTGTATGGAACCCTGCTTGTCTGACTACCTACATTGGTTCTGACCTGTGGCTCTGGCTGACTAACTCGCTCTGTGTATGACCCCAGCTTGTCTGTCCTCTGGCTCTGGCTACTGACTCGCTCAGTGTAGTCCCCGGTTTGCCTGACCAGTGACTCTGGCTACTGACTCGCTCTGTGTAGTCCCCTATTTGCCTGACCTCTGGCTCTGGCTACTAACTCGCTCTGTGTAGTCCACGGTTGTCTGACCTGTGGCTTTGGCTGCCTACTCGCTCTGTACACTCCTAGCTTGCCTGGCGTGCTCTCGCTCCCTGTTGCCTCCAGTCTTGAGACCCGGAGTGCTGACTTATGCAATATACACTGTGCACTCTGTTGTTCTACACGAGCCTCTTTCCTAGTCTTGGTTTGTGAGTAGTGCAGTGCACAGCACAGTGTGCAGCTCCGGGTAGGAGCCTGGGTCCTATCATCATGTGATCTGGGATTGTGTGGGCTATACTATTATTGCTGTTTTTATTAATAAAGGTGGTTACATTTTATATTGTGTCTTTCCTTTTTTGCCTGAACACAGTGACAGTCAATAAAAAAATGGAGGAGATTTGTTGAGTAACAGCAAGATGGATTATAGCTGTTGCTGTATTATGACAAACTTCTCTTCCTGGAATTAATTTGGCTTGTTCAGAGTGAATTAAGAAAGTAAGAAGTCTGATACAATTTGATAGAAATTTAACAAATATTTTCAGGTCAACATTAATAGAGATATTGGGAGGAAATTACTACAGAATGTGGTATCTTTATTGGGTTTTGGTATAACCAGTATCTGAGTCTCTAGTGATTGTCTGAGGAAGGTTGGCCCAACCTGACTGTATTGAAGGTGTCTCATGTGAGGAAGCATATATTTTGGCATGTTCTATAGTACAGAAGTGAAAAGCCATCTGAACTTGGATAAATACCTATCTGCATTGATTTAAAAAATTGACTGTTCTTGGAATGGTGATAGGGGCTTCCAAGGCTGTGGCATCTTTGGGATTTATAGGTGAGATATTCACTTTATAAAGGAAAGAGGTGAATCTAGAATTGCAATCATTCGAAGGTGGACCTCTGCACAGTTTTTTGTTTTCTTTTGGTAGCTTTTTTTCCTGTGTGGGAGCACTACCCAAAGAAGCGAGCATCGTGAATCGACTGTGACTCTACTACAAATAATATTGGAGGACAATACCTGTTAAATTGTTTTATTTTAATTTTGTATATTTTATTTTTATTTTGTGTTCCTATTGCCACTTCTATTTATTTATTTTATTTTTTGTTTTTGTTCTTTAAATAAACCTTTCCTTTTTTTATTTGGAGGGGTTAGTATAATGTAAAGGAATATTGTATCTGTCTGATCATTTATAATATTATTATTTCCTGGGGTTAGGTGCAGCATTCAAGGAGGTCATCAGTTATTAGTGTATGGCCCTGAACAATATTTTTGCTTTCTCTATCTGTGTGGAGACTGCATAGTCTGTAAAGAAATGGGATTTAATGGATACAGAATCATGAAAAACAAAAACCACAGGATGCCCCATAGTGTAAATCTATTAATGACTCAAATTGAAAAAAAGATATGATGGTACTTACAAATCTGTTGGCCAGACAGATCTGATAGAGCCAGAAGGTGGAGATATTTCCCCTTCTCCGCTTGGGTATCTCAGGAAAATGAGGAGTCTTCAACGTATCTCACAGTCAATGGTTAAACAGCCTTCGATACTAGTATAATGTGATTGAACCATAAGTAACCAGTCACACACCACAAGTATTGAGATCTGAACTAATAAAGTAAATAAAAAACTTAAAAGAAAATGGAAAAAATTGTTATATCCATACAATGGACAAATCAGTATCAAATATATGGAAAGTTTAAAAAGTTCTAACACGTTTCGTGGTGTTACCCCACTGCTTTCTCAAAGACAAAAGAAAAGCTGCTAACAACAAATGTACCTAAATAGCTAGCAATGATCTCTTTTGGCCAAACAAATGGGCACATCATCTGATGGCAATAAGTCAGGATCAAAAGTCATGTGTCCATTAGCATTAGAAGTAGGGTAAGACCCTATATCAACACCACAATAAAAGGGTTATTCTATGCATAACAATCAAACCCTCATATGGAGTATTGGATGTCCTATAGATAGTTTATTGTCAAGAGAGCAAATTCCAAGGGAAAAGGAGTCAAAAAACCTCACCAGATATCAAATACATTGCAATCTAAAGGACATTCAATGACCATATACAAAAATAAAAATGGAAAAAGTATATTATATATATACACTGCTCCAAAAAATAAAGGGAACACTAATATTACACATCCTAGATCTGAATGAATGAACTGACAACAAAATCACACACAAAAATTCTCAATGGAAATCAAACTTATCAGCCCATGGAGGTCTGGATATGGAGTCACACTCAAAATCAAAATAGAAAACCACACTACAGGCTGATCCAACTTTGATGTAATGTCCTTAAAACAAGTCAAAATGAGGCTCAGTAGTGTGTGTGGCCTCCACGTGCCTGTATGACCTCCCTACAACGCCTGGGCATGCTCCTGATGAGGTTGCGGATGGTCTCCTGAGGGATGTCCTCCCAGACCTGGACTAAAGCATCCTCCAACTCCTGGACAGTCTGTGGTGCAACGTGGCGTTGGTGGATGGAGCGAGACATGATGTCCCAGATGTGCTCAATCGGATTCAGGTCTGGGGAACGGGCGGGCCAGTACATAGCATCAATGTCTTCCTCTTGCAGGAACTGCTGACACACTCCAGCCACATGAGGTCTAGCATTGTCTTGCATTAGGAGGAACCCAGGGCCAACCGCACCAGCATATGGTCTCACAAGGGGTCTGAGGATCTCATCTCGGTACCTAATGGCAGTCAGGCTACTTCTGGCAAGCACATGGAGGGCTGTGCGGCCCCCAAAGAAATGCCACCCCACACCATTACTGACCCACCGCCAAACCGGTCATGCTGAATGTTGCAGGCAGCAGAACGTTCTCCACGGTGTCTCCAGACTCTGTCACATCTGTCACATGTGCTCACTGTGAACCTGCTTTAATCTGTGACAAGCACAGGGCACCAGTGGCGTATTTGCCAATCTTGGTGTTCTCTGGCAAATGCCAAACGTCCTGCACAGTGTTGGGCTGTGAGCACAACCCCCACCTGTGGATGTCGGGTCCTCATACCACCCTCATGGAGTCTGTTTCTGACCATTTGAGTGGACACATGCACATTTGTGGCCTGCTGGAGGTCATTTTGCAGGGCTCTGGCAGTGCTCCTCCTGCTCCTCCTTGCACAAAGGCAGAGATAGCAATCCTGCTGCTGGGTTGTTGCCCTCCTACAGCCTCCTCCACGTCTCCTGATGTACTGGCCTGTCTCCTGGTAGCGCCTCCATGCTCTGGACACTACGCTGACAGACACAGCAAACCTTCTTGCCACAGCTCGCATTGATGTGCCATACTGGATGAGCTGCACTACCTGAGCCACTTGTATGGGTTGTAGACTCTGTCTCATGCTACCACTAGAGTGAAAGCACCGCCAGCATTCAAAAGTGACCAAAACATCAGCCAGGAAGCATAGGAACTGTGAAGTGGTCTGTGGTCACCACCTGCAGAACCACTCCTTTATTGCGGGTGTCTTGCTAATTGTCTATAATTTCCACCTGTTGTCTGTTCCATTTGCACAACAGCATGTGAAATTGATTGTCAATCAGTGTTGCTTCCTGAGTGGACAGTGTGATTTCACAGAAGTGTGATTGACTTCGAGTTTCATTGTGTTGTTTAAGTGTTCCCTTTATTTTTTGGAGCAGTTTATATATATATACATATATATATATATATATATATATATATATATATATATATATATGGAAAAAATTATTTGATTCCCTGATGATTTTGTACGTTTGCCCACTGACAAAGAAATGATCAGTCTATAATTTTAATGGTAGGTTTATTTGAACAGTAAGAGACAGAATAACAAAAAAATCCTGAAAAACGCATTTCATAAAAGTTATAAATTGGTTTGCATTTTACTGAGTGAAATAAATATTTGACCCCTTTGCAAAACATGACTTAGTACTTGGTGGCAAAACCCTTGTTGGCAATCACAGAGGTCAAACGTTTCTTGTAGTTGGCCACCAAGTTTGCACACATCTCTGGAGGAATTTTGTCCCACCCCTCTTTGCAGATCCTCTCCAGGTCATTAAGGTTTCGAGGCTGGTGTTTGGCAACTCGAACCTTCAGCTCCCTCCACAGATTTTCTATGGGATTAAGGTCTGCAGACCGGCTAGGCCACTCCAGGACCTTAATGTGCTTCTTCTTGAGCCATTCCTTTGTTGCTTTGGCTGTGTGTTTTGGGTCATTGTCATGCTGGAATACCCATCCATGAACTATTTTCAATGCCCTGGCTGAGAGAAGGAGGTTCTCACCCAAGATTTGATGGTACATGGCCCAGTCCATTGTCCCTTTGATGTGGTGAAGTTGTCCTTTCCCCTTAGCGGAAAAACATCTCCAAAGCATAATGTTTCCACCTCCATGTTTTAACCCCTTTCAAATACTAGTGCTATTGCAAATGGGTCATATGGAATAACATGTAAATGAAACCCCTTAGTGGATGGGAAAAAATATATATATATTTTTTAAAACGTTTTTATTGAGAGGACAGTAATAAAACATTACAAAATCATAGATAATTCACATAGTAATCAAATAAGAGATACAATGCAGACAGTCAAGTAAGTATCATAACATGGAAATACAGCTGTCCCATTTTAATTTTATGAAGGAAAACTAAACTAAACCAAAACTCCCCTCCCCCATCTCCAACCCCCACCATATCTCTAACAGGACCCATCCCTCCCTGGGAGATGAGCGCAGCCTCTCTCTCGGTAATTATTATTAAATGTTGCAGGTAACAGCTTAGGCATCATTCAGCAGATAAATATATAAATAGATAAATAGCCATATCCTCCAGGGACACCACCCTCGTAACAAAGAATAATAAAGATTTATCCCACAGCCCTCATTGGTAAAGTGTTCTAGAGTTACAATAAGAGGTCCATGAACCCCATATTAGGTTAACTTTATTCGAGGTACCCCCATGTAAATAGAGTCCTTTGTAATGAGGAAGATTATTAGCTGCCAGGGCCATCCAGTGGTCATGTTTGGGGGGTGTTCTGATATCCATGTTTGTGCCATCATCTTTCGTGCCATAACCAGCAGCTCCCTAATCAGTACATTATGGGAATTTGAGTGGAGTTGATCAGGATGAAAAGAAAATACGCATACCATTGGATAAAGTGACACATCCTACTGCACCACAGCTGACACAGTGCGTAACACATCCTCCCAGAATCCTCGGACCAGAGGACACTCCCACAGAAGATGAAAGAAAGTGGTGCCTGCCCCCCCACACATCTCCTGCACCGGTCGCTGTCCACCCTACTCATCTTGAAAAGACGCACAGGGGTGTAGTAGGATCTGTGCATAATTTTAAGTTGAATTAGTTGATGTCTGGCCGTAGCAGTTACTGCTCCAGGACTCCGCAAAGCCATTTTCCACTCATAATCCTCGAGGGCACCCACATCAACCTCCCATCTAGACCTAAGCCCGTCATCTTCCCCTACAGAAATTTTGTCTAGTCACGTGTATATTAACGAGACAGGCCTAAGGGACTGTCTCTTTTTAGCCAGTGTAACCAGTGGAAATTCTTTTATATTTGGAGTCTTAGCACCCCACAAGGCATTCAAAGCATGCCTCAAAAGCAAATATGAGTAGAAAAAAGTAGTAGGAACATCAAACTCCTTGCGCAGCTGCTCAAATGTTTTCAGAACATTACCCTGGTATAATTGACCAAGCGTGGAGATACCATGTCAACCAAAGTCGTCCAAACTCCAAGTGTCAAAGGTGTACCAACCCCTCTGACCCCCAGAGGAGTACATCAGGGTCTCTTGCATCAAAGTTCAAAACAGATTGTATAAGTGACCACACTCTGCAAGTCATCCGAAATGTAACAGGGGGATCCCTAAGTATATCTGGACCTAATAAAGGGACATGTGGCAAAGTGTAACCCAATTTGAGTAGACTCATCAATTTTATGGAAGGTGTGCAGGGTATCAGGTAGAACATATGCCAGTGCATATTGTCCCTGTGCAGCCAGGTAATATTTATAGAAATCAGGGAGAGCTATTCCACCCTGACTCACCAGGTGCTTAAGAGTGGATAACTTAATTCTAGATGGACCGCCTGACCAGAGAAAATTCCTAATTATCTTCTCAATTACATTAAAGTATCGCTTAGGGATAGGTATGGGGGAACCCTGAAATATATAAAAAACCGTGGAAGAAACACCATTTTGATCAGGTTGGAGCGACCAATAACATTCAGCAGGAGTGTAAGCCAAGATGTAGTTTTACACCTAAGTTGGTCAATTAGCGGCTCCAGATTGTCTCTCACATAACTGCCCGCGGAGGCAGTCTCCAGAAGCCCGAGATGCTTCACTGATTCTTCGTATTTTAAAGGAGCAGACAATATAAGACCTCCATTCACAACCGGGTTCACAGGCAGTATGGAGGATTTGGCCCAATTTACTCGTAATCTTGAATAATTGCCGTGTGTAATGGTTTGTTCAACACTCAGACACAGTGGTTTAGGATAAAACACAGTTTTATTGAAAACACAATAATCAAGTACACTTCACAGGCCTTGTTGTACCTCAGCAGAAACATACAGAGATAATACAGGTATATGATGCATATGCCTACACAGACCCAGTATAATAGGAAGCAAGAGAGGTCTTATACTGACACAGGTCAGGCAGGAAAGAAAAATACCCAGAGCAGCAGTACAGCATGAGTTAAAGTCCCAATAGGAGTAATCAGTCTCTGTGTAGAGAAGTCTGTGGTGAGTTCTCTTAGTAATGCCCAGTATGATGGAATAGCACCGAGTAGGAGACTGCAGTGCAAGAATGGAGACTAGAGCACTTGTAATCTGCCAGAGCAGAGCGGAGACTAAAACCAACTGCCGTGGAGTAACGGTGGCAACAATGATACTCTGCAAGAGCCAAGCGTGAGTACAGCCAATGGCACACTGCCGTAGCAGTAACGGAGGCAACAATGATACTCTGCAAGAGCTGAATGGGAGTACAGCCAATGGCACACTGCCGTAGCAGTAACGGAGGCGACAATGATACTCTGCAGGAGCTTAACGGATGGTTTGGCCTATGGCACACTGCCGTAGCAGTAACGGAGGCAACACAGAGTTCTGCAAGAGTAACGGAAGGCTCAACCAATGGCACACTGAAGCAGCAGTAACGGAGGCAACACAGAAGCTCTGCAAGAGTTAATGAAAGGCCAAGCCAATGGCACACTGCCGTAGCAGTAACGGAGGCAACAATGAAGCTCTGCGAGAGTTATCTGAAGGCTCAGCCAATGGCACACTGCCGTAGCAGTAACGGAGGCAACATGGAGGCTCTGCAAAATTTAACGGAAGGCTCAGCCAATGGCACACTGCCATAGCAGTAACGGAAGCAACACAGAGGCTCAGCAAGGGTTAACGGAGGGCTCAGCCTATGACACACTGCCATAACTGTGTCCCATGAGATCAGGTTTATGTATCGGGATCTGAGATGGAAAGCATGGATAGTAATTAGCACTGTGATGTGTGAGCCGCCAATCCTAGACATTACTCTCATCTACAAAATCTCGATCCAATTCATAGCCTCGACCTCAGATGTAAAGAAGGATGTGTTTCCATTGTGACTCACATGAAGTTTAGCTGGGTACAGCATGGAGTAATTGATTTCCTTCTCACGCAGTCTGCTTTTCACCTGCTGAAACTTCATTCCTTGACGTTGAACTTCCATTGAGATATCTGGGTAGATGGAAATACGAACATTGCCATTCATAATGGAGCTATTAAGGCAAGCCATTCTCAATATTGCATCTCAGTCCCTGTAGTTGAGGAGCTTGGCAATCAGGGGTCTCGGAGTTGCCCCCGGGGGCGGGCGCGCCGAGGGAATTCTATGTGCCATCTCCACAACAAACAAACCCGAGAGACCCTCCGCACCCCTCTACCAGAAGTCAGAGAGTTATCCAGCAGTCGGTTGCACACATACCCCTACACATACCCCATGCACATGCGTATTAGCATAGTTCCCTTTAACTTCTAAGTAGTGTGACAGGCATATACATTATATTTGTATAGATACACACACAGACATTTACTTACACTTTCCATACAAACACACACAAACACAAGTTTCCACACACTTTTTGTGTGTCTGCAACAGTAGAAAGAAGGAGATGGAGTGCTGAGGAGAGGGAGGAGAAACAACAGAGGACAGAAGTGTGAGGGACTACAGTGAAGTGGGGATACAACAGGAATGGTGGGAGGGGAAGTTATCCTGCTTAGTTATATATATATTTAAGCATCTGAGTGCCAAAGGAGTGTCCAATGCATTGCTCTGAAATGCTCTTGGTACTTCTGTAGCATTCAAAGGAATAATTTGAAAGTTAGGGCAAAATGATTGTACATGTATGGAGAACACACATATACCAACACACCTAACACATACTCATGCACGCTTGATTGGTGTAAATACAATTTTGACCAATTAAAACATTTTTTTTTAATTTGTATGCATTGCATTACAATTACTATATTATTGTTGGCATCATTTGTATTTTGTTGATAGACATAGATGTCTATCTGAAGTATGAGAACATAATTGGTTAACCCTTTGCCTTGCAATGCATTGGTGACCTCTCTAGCATTCAGTGAGTTAAGAGATGCAATGTGAGGTGGATCGCTGTAGGATGAGATGTTACTTTGTATGAGATTCTTTGACTGTGTCATACCGAGATGTACTTGTAGAAGTTTAGTGTATGAAAACAAGTTATTAGCAGCTGATGTATCTGCATCAATCTCAACGCCTCCCTAACTTGTCAGTGTAGGATGGTAGGATCAGGGCACAAACAGTGCTGCAATAATTCAACTGGGGGAGCAAGTATCTGCATTTTCATTACTGTGCTCCACGGAGAAGAGGAGGCTCCATGGAGAAGGGGAGGAGGGGTGTGTGGGGGGGTTCATTTACACATCTGGTACTCAAAAAGCTACATCCAGAAGCAGATCTGCTGGAGGGAACACATACCTATGCCTGCATTACTGTGTGGGAGCACAGGCTACTCATGGGGAGCTCATACAACACATCTGGTGCACAAAGAGTTACATGACAGAGGTGTATTTGCTGAGGAACCACATGCCAGTCTTCTCAATACCGGAAGGCACTGCACAGGTACAGAAGGGGGGCTATCACATCTGTGGCAGAAAGAGCTACATCCAGAGGCAGATCAGCTGGGAGAACATGTGTCTTCTTTACCCAGCAGTGACTGCAGGCTGCTCATGGAAGAGGGGCATCTCTGGCACAAAGGATTAAATTGAAAGCTAAATATTTTTGGGAAGCACATGGCTTTGTCTACACCTCAAAACTGAGCCACAAAAGGGGACTCAATGACACCTCTAGCACACAAAGGGTTAGGCCAAGTGGCAGATCTGCTTAAGTCTCACTCGCCTGTAGAACCAGACCTCTCATCCGTTGGGTCACCGGCAGATGAGACATCACCAGTACACACAGGCAGACAGCAGACGTACTTGAATGTCATGAATAGAAAACTACTCTTATTTTTAACAAGTCAACTGTTCACCTGCTAGTAATATATAGCTGTCGTCCATGCTCTCCCCCTTTTCTCCTATGCTGTCACCACTTCATTGTTGCCTAGTTCTCTCACATCCACTTTTCAGTTCCGCTCTCAGTGGTTTTTCACTAGCTGAGGACCCGAGAGGGGACTGAGAGCTTACCAGTTACTGTAGAAACAGCTGTCAGTGTCCTCTCAGGTCCGCATGTAGCACAGAGAGAAAGACCAGAACTGAGAAGTGTAGTTGAGAGAAGCAGGTGACAATTGTAAGGTTGTCTGGGGGTACAGGGGAGAAACTGCAGGGAGAGTGCATGGGAGGAAGTATTTAGTAGGAGGCGAGTGGGCAAAGAGGGGAGACACTGAACCAGGAGGGGAGATGGGGACAGTTTTCCTTGGATATTGTAAAGGGACATTGATGAGGAAATTAACCCTTTGAGTGCAAAAAGGAGTACACAACACATTACTTTGCAATGCATTTGCGTAACCCTCTGGCACTCAAAGGGTTAATGTAATTCTTGCCTCCCAGTTGATGAAAACAATAACACTCTAAACTCCATTGGCTTTGGCACTCCCTCAGTGATCAGCTTATTCAATAATTCTCCTGACTTTATCACTAGTACTTCTGGTGTGCTTGAAACCGGCCACACTCTGGGTCCTGGTTTGATCCACCACAGTACAATCTGAGCAGATCAGAAGAACCAGAGATAATGAAAGATGAAAAAGAATTGAACTGCTCCTCATACTCTGCACATAAGGCCCCTTAATCTAAACAGCAGTGATTAACCTTAGATCCCTACTTCCTTCTCCGTGGCTACAGACAGCATTGGTTGTTCTCAGTCATTGACTTCCACACTTCGGATGGATGGGAACGGGTGGCCTGTAGATGCTCATGTATACCATTTATTAGTTATTATTTGTCCCACCGCATTACACTGGATCTTGGTGCTCAGATAGGCAATGCTCCTACACACCTCTGACTCTGGAAAACCAATTTTCCACTTGTTTGCTCTATCTTCCTTTGTCTGTGGTCTTTTTGGACAAGGCATTGGTCAGATGGATACTGTAGTGATTTGATCAGTTAATCAGTTCCTGCTCACCACACCTAACCCCTCTTATTATGTTTTAAGTATATTTTCTTAGTGTGCCCTTTTTCCATTCCGCACGTTATGTGTAGGTTCCTGATCTCTTCAGGTGCTACTCATGACTCTGGGATAACTGGTGACCGGACATCCACTGAGCACTGCTATGCGCTGTGGTCCCCAGCCCCACAGTTTGCCACCAGCACCCCACAGATGAATGAAAATATATCCTGCAGCCACGTTAATACATTTGCCTGCATAGTCCCTATGCTGCTGCAGTGAGGCCTCCCCATAAACTGGTACCAGCCTTCTCCTCACGGTCACTGGGGCTGAAGTACAGCTTGTGCTGGTGGGAAGGATGTGGGGCTAGGGTGCCAGTTGAAGACCAGGCTCATGTTATGACACAGTCACAGCTGCTGAAGAGCAGCTTGTGCCGGTGGGAGGGATCTGGGGCTGAGGGTGCGATTTGCAGGGCAGGCTTATCTTCTGATGGCTGGAGGGGCTGAGGTGGCCCATCAGAATCGGACAATGTAATTAGAAGAGCAGTACTTCAGACAGTTTTAACTTCTAAGGAAAGGCAATATGTGTTAGCACATATTGAACATAGAGCGAATAGTGGCGGCTGTTTGATACCGCCGTGAGTTGTTGGGTGAAGCGGTGTGTGGAACCAGAGTAAGCTGTGGGGTAATTACATATTTGTAGGAAAAACATATCTGTAGGAAAAAAAACATATTTCAACAAAATAACAAAATGTGGTGGTGGGTGGAATTTTTGACACCAACAAGTTTGAGGCAACCTTTTTTTGTTGTTTCTGTGAACTGTGTAGAAGATATGCTAATGTCCTTCTAACTACGCCCCGAGGTGCGTATCTTGGGCTCAGGCAGTGTATAGGAGATCTGCATATGTGCTCTTATGTGCCAGCCCAGTGATGGGTGTATTATAATTTACTGTGTAATACTGGGCTCAGGCAGTGTAGA
Source organism: Rhinophrynus dorsalis (assembly GCA_037306005.1). Lineage (NCBI taxonomy): Eukaryota > Metazoa > Chordata > Amphibia > Anura > Rhinophrynidae > Rhinophrynus > Rhinophrynus dorsalis. The sequence goes on from CM074718.1 coordinate 172,677,416, forward strand.
GGACATATGTAAATCTCCTAGTTGCCTCTCTGGGGTGTGTGGCACGGACATAGAATTTGTGGTCACCTGGCCACTTCTTCTTCTATAGTATAGATATGATAAGAGCAGGCAGTGGCACTCATGACCATTAAATACCAAAAATCCGGTGCATGTCCCATAGAGAATAGATGAGACAGCATACTGCCAAATGAATGAGTATTGCAGTACAGTGGCTATACTATAAAGGAACTAATAATGGACAATGTGGAGCAAAAGGATTTTTGAATAACAAAATACTGACAGACTGAGTAGTAAAAGTAGAAAGTATTTCTGAAAGAATCAGTTCCTGTATTATCAAACTAAACATCCAGGCAGTGCAACAAGTTTTAGAGCAACATAGTGAACACAAACTTCCATTTTCCACTGACTATGAAAATGCCTTTGACTCAGTGAGCCTACGTTAATATCCTGCAATCAATATATGAAAATGTAACTGCATTAATACAGGCAAACAATGATTAAATCTAGCTCAACATAGAAAAAGTGGTCAGACTAGGAGACACCATTTCCTCAAAACTATTTTCATCTTGTTTGATGAGCAATTGGACATAATTGGTATAACAGAAACATGATGGAATGATGCACATGACTGGGCTGTAAATATAGAGGGCTATTTCCTGTTTAGAAGAGACAGGATTAATAGAAAAGGTGGAGGTGTGTGCTTATATTTGAAAACAGAGCTAAATCCAGTTTTGCGGGGTGATATTAGTGAGGAAACTGGCCAAATTGTGGAGTCCATGTGGGTAGAAATCAAGATGAAATGTGGTGTAAAAGGTAAAAAAAGGTGTTGGTGGGCATATGCTACAAACCACCAAATATCGATGACAATGTTGAGGCCCAACTGCTATTGCAAATGAGGAAATCTGCCCAGCTTGGGTATACTATAATTATGAGAGATTTTAATTATCCAGATATTAACTGGAAAAATGAGACCTATCAGAGTGCTAAAGGAGGCAGGTTTGAGAACACACTTCGTGAAAGCCAAATGGTGGAAGTGCCGACAAGAAATAACAATGTATTGGACCTAGTGATAACTAATAACACAGAAATGGTATCCAATATTAAGGTAAGAGAACATTTGGGAAACAGTGATCACAATGTGTTTACATATGAGATTAGTCTGGCAAAGCAAAACTGTATAGGGTCAACCAAAACTCTTAATTTAAAAAAAGCTATCTTCAAATTGTTAAGGGCTTCAATGGAACACATAGACTGGGATATTTTATTTAACCCTTTGAGTGCCAGAGGGGTATGCAAAGCATCACTCCACAATGTGTTGCATACCCCTCTGGCACTCAAAGGGCTAAAGGCAAAAATACTGAGGAAAAATGGTCAGAAATCAAATTTAGGTTGCAGAAATGTACCCAACAGTATATACCAATAGGGAACAAATACAAAAGAAGTAAGTCACAGCCAATGTGGTTAACTGCACATGTAAAGAAGGAAATGACAAGGAAAAAAAATGCATTCAAATTATTTAAGTCTGAAGGAACTGAACAATCTTTCTTAAAATACAGAGAGTGCAACAAAGATTGCAATAATGCAATTATGGTAGCAAAAATAGATAATGAAACTCAAATTGAAAGGGAAAGCAAGAATCATGCAAAAAAGTTTTTCAAATATATAAATAGTAAAAAACTTAAGAGGTAGTACATTGGACCATTCAAAAATGAGATGGGTGAATTGGTTAGAGAGGATAAGGAAAAGGCCGATGTTTTTGCATCAGTATATACAAGGGAGCAAGGAGTGGTAGAAGAGCCTCCGCAAGTAACAAATAAAACAATAAAATTAACAGATATTGGTTTAACTCAAGAAGATGTCATTGGAAGACTGAACAAAATTAAGACCCACGAAGCATTGGGTCCTGATGGTATACATCCAAGGGTTCTTCGGGAACTTAGTGCAGTGTTAGCAAAACCCCTATATTTACTCTTTAAAGATTCTATCACCACAGGCTCAGTGCCACAGGATTGGAGAAGAGCTAACATAGTGCCTCTATTTAAGAAGGGAATTAAAACAGAACCTGGGAATTATAGACCAGTGAGTTTGACCTCTGTAGTGGGAAAACTGCTAGAAGGGATAATAAGGGACTATATTCAGGATTACAACACATTGCATAAAATCATTAGCACAAATCAACATGGTTTAATGAAGAATAGATCATGCCAAACTAATCTTTTCAGCTTCTGTGAGGAAGTAAGCAGCAACCTTGACAATGGCAAGGCAGTAAATGTAGTATATCTAGACTTTGCAAAGGCATTTGATACAGTGCCACACAGAAGGCTGGTGTATAAAATAAGGAAATTGGGGCTAGGAGATAACCTTTGCAACTGAATAAAAAACTGGTTGAAGGATAGGAAACAGTGTGTGGTTGTAAATTAACAATTCTCCAATACAGTTAAAGTGGAGGGTGGAGTACCTCAGGGTTCAGTATTAGGACCGCTGCTTTTTAACATGTTTATAAATGACCTGGCAATAGATACAGAAAGCAAAATATCAATATTTGCAGATGATACTAAATTATGCAAGGTCATTAATTCAGAACAAGATATTTTCTCTTACATACAATGTCAGATTGGGCAAACATATGGAATATGAAGTTTAATGTGGATAATTGTAAAGTCATGCATTTGGGAGGAAACAATCCCAAGGCTACTTATGAACTTAATTGAATCATTTTAGGGGACTCATTGCTAGAGAAAGACCTGGGTATCCTTGTCAACTACAAACTTGGAAACAGTGACGAGTGTCAAACAGCAGTAGCAAAGGCAAACAAAATCCTGTCTTGCATAAAAAGAGGTATCGAAGTAAGAGTGGATAACATTATTTTGCCATTTTACAAATCATTGGTAACATCTCACCTTGAGTATGCAGTGCAATTTTGGGCACCGGTTCTGAAGGATATACTAGAACTAGAGAGGGTACACCGAAGAGCAACAAAATTAATTAAGGGAATGGAGGACTTGACACATGAGGAATGACTAGACAAACTTGGTTTATTTACTCTAGAGAAAAGACGACTAAGAGGAGACCTTATCACATTGTACAAGTATATGAGAGGTCTATACAAAGATCTCTGTGGTGAGCTATTTATTCCAAGGCCTGATCATGTGACCAGGGGACACCCCTTGAGATTAGAGGAAAGGAGGTTTAAACTTCAGCAGAGGAAGGGTTTTTTTACAGTAAGGTCTGTTAAATTGTGGAATTCTTTGCCCAAGGAGGTGGTTATGGCAGATACAATGGATACATTCATGAGAAGATTACATACATTTCTTTCCAAAGGGAACATACAGAGTTATACTGTTTATTAGTAGGCAGATCAGGAAGGTCTGATAAAGACTAACATATATGGTAGCAGGAAAGCTATATAATTCTCAGTTACTAGGGTATGAGGAGAAGGTTGAACTTTGATGGACTTGTGTCTTTATTCAACCTAATTTATTATGTTACTATGTTACTTCAAATTTCCTTAAACTAAATTTGGACAAAAAATACTTAAGATAAATGGAGAATATTTACATCACTTACATTTTGCAGACTAAATTATACTCTATGGCTGTAGTCCTGAAGAACTGCAAGAATGCATTGAAAAACTACAACATCAAAGCAAAAATATTGGTCATGTTTAACAAATTTATCATATCAAGGAAAATCACAGTAGATGGACTACAACTAGAAGTGTACAAGTATGTTTACCATGGACAGCAAATGTCAACAGATGGAAACACCATGATAGAAATTTAGAAACAAATTTTGATGGCAAGCATTTGAAAAACTTAGTAGTACTGTCTTTAAGACAAATGTACTACTTTGCCTCAAGCAAAAGGTTTTTGACCACTGTATCTCACAGTCATTATGTATGGCTGTGAAAGAAGGACACTGAATGGCAAAGCCATACAAAAACTTTAGGTTAACCAGAGAAGCATGAAGCAGATAATTCTAAGCATAACAAAAAGAGACTTAAAAAAATGCATAGATTTGTCAGAAAACAAAGGTCTATGATGTCATTGAAAGATACAAAACGCCCAAGAAGAAGACCAAACACAAAATGGGTAGAGGTAACTACTAGTGATGATCGAGCACCCCGATGCTCGGGTGTTCGGGTGCTCTGACCGAGCGCCCCTGGAGACTCGAGTGCTCGGCCGAGCACCCGAGCCCCATTGAAGTCAATGGGAGGACTCGAGCATTACACCAGGCACCCCCTGCTCTGATGAGGGGAGGGTGCCTGGTTCATAGGAAAAGGTCAGAAAATGATGGAAACACCAAGAAATGGTTCAGGGACAGCATAGGGAGGATGTCTGGATGCATCTTGGACTCCAACGTCGCTGCTGGGAACGATGTTTCGCCCGTAGTACGCCATTTTTACAGACTGACCGTAAAACACACAAAAAGGAAGATAAAAACGACTTTAGGCGAAAAATTGTTACCAAACAGTATTTGCTGTATATTTACTTGTATATCATCTGCAAATTCTGCAAAAAATTTCATCGATTTTTCGGAACTGGGGCCATTATTAAGAGGGAAACGTGCGCAGCGTAAAGCAGGTGTTCAACGTGGTTATGGCCCGGGTAAGGTACAGCATTCAGGAACGGAGGCCGCAGCTACCACAGGTTTTACAACATGTCCGTTTGCCCTTGTTAAGTCCAAAATTTATAGTCGGAACAGTGGGGTCTGATCCATTCAGTAAAAGTGACGAAGTGACTTAGTGGATGAAGCCAAGAACTACCTTCTGCTCTGTCGAACACCCCAGCCCTATTTAATTCAATGGGAGGACCTGAGGCACTCCGATACAACCTGTATATCACAAAATGGAGGGCCTCATTCACATTGTGGTACAATAGTTCAGGTAGTGGTCCAACACTCATAAAGCCTATGCACTAAGTGAAAGGGCTGCCAAAAATTAGACTGAAATGTCACTCCAATACACCCTTTATTACACATAAAGGAGGGCATCATACACACCCTTGAAAAATTAGGATTAATGGCCTGCTGGTGACCCTCTAAAACATTAGGGGCGAGGGCATGCCGCTAAGCTGACCATCTAAAACATTAGGAATGAGGGTCTGCTGCTGAGCCGACCATCTAAAACATTATGGGTGAGGGTCTGCTGCGGAGCTGACCATCCTCATCCTAAACATTATATGCGAAGGGCGCTAGTGAGCTGACGCTATAAAACATTATATGAGAGGGCCCGCTAGAGAGCTGACCCAATAAAACATTATATGAGAAGGCCCGCTGGTGAGCTGACCTATACAAAAATTGTTAAACAGGGCCCGCTGGTGAGCTGGCCCTATATAAAAATTATATCACAGGGCCCGCTGGTGAGCTGGCCCTATATAAAAATTATATCACAGGGTATATGGAAGAGGAGGAGGAGGATGAGAAGATTAAGAGTCAACCATATACCTGTTTTTTGGGTGGAAGGGGTGAATGGGAATACAGAGTATTCCCATCATTGTAAATAACATATCTAAAGTGACTTTATGTTCACCCGGGGCTTTCCTCCAGTGGAGTGGAGAAGTCAGGGGAAATCCAGGCCTTGTTCATTTTTATAAGTGTCAACCTATCAGCATTTTCGGTGGAAAGGCGGATACGCTTATCTGTTATGATGCCACCAGCAGCACTAAATACCCGCTCAGACAGAACGCTGGCGGCAGGGCAGGCCAGCACCTCCAAGGCGTAGAGTGCCAGTTCATACCACGTGTCCAGCTTGGACACCCAGTAGTTGTAAGGCACAGAGGGATCATTGAGGACGCTGACACGGTCTGCTACGTACTCCTTCACCATCTTCCAAAACTTTTCCCTCCTTGTGACACTAGGCCGCGCATCAGGGTGAGGGTGCTGGCGGGGTGTCATGAAGGTGTCCCACGCCTTGGAGAGTGGTGCCCTGCCTTTGTCGGAACTGCTGTGTGCTCCCCTTTTCTCCCCTTCTCGGTTGGCCAAAGTAGCACGTACTCTGCCGCCAGCGTTGTCAGATGGAAAATTTTGGAGCAATTTTTCGACAAGAACCTTCTGGTATTTCACCATTTTGCTTGTCCTCTCCACCGGAGGAATGAGAGATGAGAAATTCTCTTTGTAGCGGGGGTCCAGAAGGGTGAACACCCAGTAATCCATGTTGTCTAAAATGCGTATAACGCGTGGGTCACAGGAAAGGCAGCCTAACATAAAGTCAGCCATGTGTGCCAGAGTACCAACAGGCAAGATTTCGCTGTCCTCACCAGGAGGATGACTCTCAATCTCCTCATCCTCTTCCTCCTCTTCTGCCCACCCACGCTGAAGAGATGGAAATAAAGTTCCATGGCTACCCTCTGTAGCGGAGGCAACCGTGTCTTCCTCCTCCTCCTCCTCCTCCAATTGTCGCTGAGAAGACGAAGTGAGGGTGCTCTGGCTATCACCTTGTGTAAGCTCTTCCTCCCCCATTTCCACCTCTTCCACATGCAAAGCGTCGGTTTTAATTGTGAGCAGCGAGCGTTTCAGTAGACACAGAAGTGGGATGGTTACACTGATAATAGCGTTATCGCCGCTCACCATCTGTGTCGATTCCTCAAAATTGTGTAAAACCTCACAGAGGTCTGACATCCATTCCCACTCCTCACTTCTGATTAGAGGAAGTTGAACGGAGAGGTGACGACCGTGTAACAGCTGGTACTCCACTACTGCCCTCTGCTGCTCACAAAGCCGGGCCAACATGTGGAAGGTGGAGTTCCAGCGCGTGCTCACGTCACACAGCAGCCGGTGAGCTGGCAATTGGAAGCGCTGCTGCAGCTTCAACAGGCCGGCTGAAGCTGTAGATGACTTACGGAAATGTGCACACACGCGGCGCACCTTCGTCAAGAGATCATGCAAATTGGGGTAGGTTTTTAGAAATCGCTGAACCACTAAATTAAATACATGCGCTAGGCGTGGTACGTGTGTGAGCTTGCCGAGCTCCAAAGCCGCCACCAAGTTACGCCCATTATCACACACAACCATGCCTGGTTGCAGGTTGAGTGGCGAGAGCCACTGCTCGGTCTGGTGACTAATCCCCTGCAACAGCTCTGAGGCCGTGTGCTGTTTGTCCCCAAGGCAGATCAGCTTCAGCACGGCCTGTTGACGCTTCCCCACTGCAGTGCTACACTGCTTCCAGCTACTGGCTGATGGGGGAGTGGCGCTGCGTGTAGAGAATTCGGAGGTGGAAACGGAGGAGGAGGAGCCAATAACGTAGGTGCTGGTGGAAACCCTGATGGAGGTAGGGCCCGCAATCCTCAGCGTGGGTAGCACCTGTGCCATCCCAGGGTCCGAGTCGCTCCCAGCCTCCACGACATTCACCCAGTGTGCCATCAGGGAAATGTAGCGTCCCTGGCCACAAGCACTTGTCCATGTGTCAGTTGTTAAGTGGACCTTCCCAGTAACTGCATTGGTCAGGGCACGGGTGATGTTAAGGGACACATGGTGGTATAAGGCGGGGACGGCACACCGGGAAAAGTAGTGGCGGCTGGGGACTGCGTACCGAGGGACAGCTGCTGCCATCAGGCTGCGGAAGGACTCAGTGTCCACAAGCCTAAATGGCAGCATTTCGATGGCCAGTAATTTGGAAAGGTGTGAGGTTAGTGCTATGGCCTGTGGGTGGGTGGCTGGGTATTTTCGCTTGCGCTCAAATGCCTGGGGTAACGACATTTGGACTCTGCGCTGGTACAGGGAAGTGGATGTGGTCGCTGATGGTGCTTCAGATGGTACAGGTGCAGGGCGGGAGGTATGCGGGCCTGCGCCTTCGACAGGCGATTGGCCGGCACCGAAAACAGGGGAAGAGGAGGCAGTGGTGTAGCCTGCAGACACAGATTGGCGATCCTGGCGTTCCTCCCACTTATTACGGTGCTTGGATGCCATGTGTCGGATCATGCTGGTGGTGGTGAGGTTTCTAGTGTTCATGCCTCGGCTCATTCTGGTGTGGCACAGGTTGCAAACTACAATTTTTTTGTCGTCCGCACTTTCCTTAAAAAAACGCCATACCACGGAACACCTAGCCCTTGGCAAGGGAGATTTACGCAAGGGGGTGCTCCGTGGAACATTTGCGGGCCGGTTTGGTGCGGTCCGCCTTCTTTCTTTAGCCACACCACTGCCTCTTCCAGCCTGTTGCGGTGCTGCAGATGGCTCACCCTCAGGACTGCTGTCATCGCTCGGCTCTCCACCTTCCCAGGTGGGGTCAGTGACCTCATCGTCCACCAAGTCCTCCTCCACTTCCTCACTCTGATCATCCTCCTCATTTCTTGATCCCACCACATCCTCAGTCATTGACAACTGTGTATCATCCTCCTCATCAAGGTCTTGAGACAGTAATTGTGGTTGATTTGATGGCAACTGTGTCTCATCATCATCATCCACTTCCTTTGACCTTAAATGCCGTTCCCCTCTGTCATCTTCTTGTGATTGGGTACGCTCTAGAGGTTGTGAATCAGGGCACAAGATCTCATGTTCCTCTGCAAGCGTGCTTGGAGAGAGGTTCAAATCAAGGATTGGTGATGAGACGAGCTCCTCACTATATCCCAGTATGGGATCACTTCTTTGGCCAGACCCTCTATGGTGGGAGGAAGGATGATCAGGGTGAGGATTATGTTGACCAGACTCTTGGCTAGTGAGAGTGGACTTGGTGGAAGACAGGGTGGTGCTTAACCGACTGGAAGCAGTATCAGCTGAAATCCAACCGACCACCTGTTCGCAGTTGTCTGACCTCGAGAGTGATGTCCTGCGACGCCCTGTAAACTGAGACATGAAGCTAGGTATGGTGGATGTCTTTCTGTCTTGTGCTCTGGCACCAGGCACAGTTTCTACGCGTCCTGACCCGCGCCCTGAACTATCAGGATCACATCCACTTCCCCGTCCCTTTTTACCCGCCTTCTTCATATTAAACGGAATATATGCCGGTAATCTGCGGCTAGGCACACTAAACAGAATGTGACGCTAATCTGCGGCTAGGCACAGTGAACGGAATATGTGACGTTAATTTGTGAATTTGCACACTAAACAATATGTGACGTTAATTTGTGAATTTGCACACTAAACAATATGTGACGCTAATCTGCGGCTAGGCACACGAAACAGAATGTGACGCTAATCTGCGGCTAGGCACACTAAACAGAATGTGACGCTAATCTGCGGCAAGGCACAGTGAACGGAATATGTGACGTTAATTTGTGAATTTGCACACTAAACAATATGTGACGCTAATCTGCGGCTAGGCACACGAAACAGAATGTGACACTAATCTGCGGCTAGGCACACTAAACAGAATGTGACGCTAATCTGCGGCTAGGCACAGTGAACGGAATATGTGACGTTAATTTGTGAATTTGCGCACTAAACAATATGTGACGTTAATTTGTCAATTTGCACACTAAACAATATGTGACGCTAATCTGCGGCTAGGCACACGAAACAGAATGTGACGCTAATCTGCGGCTAGGCACACGAAACAGAATGTGACGCTAATCTGCGGCTAGACACAGTGAACGGAATATGTGACGTTAATTTGTGAATTTGCACACTAAACAATATGTGACGTTAATTTGTGAATTTGCACACTAAACAATATGTGACGCTAATCTGCGGCTAGGCACACGAAAAGAATGTGACGCTAATCTGCGGCTAGGCACAGTGAACGGAATATGTGACGTTAATTTGTGAATTTGCACACTAAACAGAATGTGACAATAATCTATGGCTAGGCACACGTTTAAAATGGCCCTTTTTGTCGCTGCGTTGTACAATATTTGTCCCTGTGCACCTAGTACAATGTCACCTTACTAATATCCCACCATCAAAAAAAAACTGAAATTGTGCCCCCCCAAACAAAATGTAAATGCTGCCCCCACACACAACAGTCCTAAAAAGGACTTTTGGGTCTTGAAAGAGTACCAACACTTTTATTCTCCCTACACTGACTTTCCCTGCCTGATCGCATCTCTCCCTGGCTGAGAATGAGCAGAACTTGCGAGTCGGGTGCTATACAGCACCCGATCACGGGTTCTGGCCAGCCAATCAGTGTAATGCCAGCAGCCAACATGGCTGCTGGCATTACACTGATGTCAGAGCCTCCCCGCACGTTTATTGGCTGCGCAGCAGCCGCGAAACGTGCGGGGAGGAGACCCGAACATGGCGGGCGAGCACATGCGGTACTCGTACGAGTACCGCCATGTGCCGAGCAGAGCGATGCTCGAGCCGAACCGAGCTTCGGCCAAGCATGCTCGCTCATCACTAGTAACTACCAAATTTGTTGTTAAACAAGTGGTAACAAAAGGCACAGGACCAAAGTTGATGGAGGCTTGCTGAGGAAGCCTTCATACTGCAGTGGACCAACAATGGTTGGAGATGATGGTGAATATATATATATATATATATATATATAGTATTTATTTTTAATAAGCATTCATATTATGCAACTTAACTTAGTGAAGATGTGAAGATATACTATTAACTTTTAAGTGACTTCATTTAAAAGTTATTTTGGAGACAAAGGTTTCGTATAGGGAAAAACACTTAGTAAAGAGGTCTGTTATTATTAGTATTATTAGTATTATTATTAGTAGCATTATTAGTATTGTTATTATTATTTGAATGCAGGAGGTTATGATAAAAAATGGCTAAAAATATAAAAATACAATAATTTTCACATTAATTTACTCATAAAAGCATAATAAATGTGACATTTAGAGATGACATTTTATAAGGTTAATTACTGATACTTGCTAATGAAGCCCCAAAAAACTCTAGTTTAATTTTATGTTATTGATGTACTAAAAATGGGGATTTTAATATGAATAGAGTGTATATCATTCAAAAGAAAAGAAAAAAGTAGCAACAGAAACTATGACCTTAATGGCATTTTGAGGAAGATAAGATAAAGTAAAAAAAATGACATTAGTTTGTAAGGATGTTCCAGAATTTATGAGAGGAATCATAATTCTTAAGTTGCTGAAAAAAAAAAAACATTAGCTTTCCATGGAAAAAAATGCTAATGTGGCACTGAAATAAGAGAAACAGTAATAAAATACTGATGCCAGCACTTCATTGTGCATACACTGTTATAACTGTTAGTGCATATTTGCACATTTGCCATCCTATTTTATTTGCTTTTAAAATAACCTAGATGGACCTCCTACTGTTGCTGCACCTGCTGTGTCAGGGATTGTTATAAAAATGTTGCTATGATGTTGCGAAGGACTGGGACTAGGGTCTGTATGTTCAAAAGAAAAGTGGAGAAGTTCTGGTGTAAAGCATTTGCACTATATGGGAGAACTAAATATTCACATTGATTAAAGTGGTAATTTTAACCCTTAATCCTAGAGAGTAGGGATGGGTGAAGATTTTCACCTCAAACTGAAATCGGCGAATAATGGCACTTTCCACTTGGTGAAAAATTTTCCACAAAAAGTACAGTTTTTCTGCCTTTTCTACCCATTAAAATCAATGGGAAGAAAAATATTTCTACACCACTCAAACGTTTTCTACAGCCATATAAAAGGCTATCAGGCTTTGAGCTAGAGGAAATAGGCAAATTAAGGGGAATTGAAATTTAGTTTAAGGAGTCATTTAGATAGGACATTTGTTCTCTGTATTAGTGGAGTCTGGGGGCACCTTAGTTGATAAGAAAGGAGGAAGGAGGTTGACCCCCAGATACTCCAAAATTCCATGTGACTGACTGGCAAGACACAGGCAACTAGGGACCTATTTGCTTGCTCATCTTGCTGTTATTACCTCTGTACTGGGTGTGGAAGTCTGTGTGAAAGATGTTGCTGATTTTGATTTTCAGTTATCATTTTTTTGGACAGACTGTGATAAGACAACAGGGTGGGCAACGTAAAAAAAAATAAAATAAAAATAAAAAAAAAATAAAACAGAATAAAAATCTAAATATCTTAGGTGACAGTGACAGACAGCTGACTGGGCTTAGACAAGGCATCATACAGCTACATCAGTTGTGTTGTGTACCGTACAGTAAAAAAACACAGTGTACTTGCGTAATGTCCAGCAAATGCACAAGGGCGAGGGGTGCAGCAGTGCAGGGACTTGAGAGTAAAGTAGTAGTTCAAAAACTGACTGCAGCAACGGTTGCTGCAGCGTGTGGAAACAATAATTATCCCTCTATGCCAAGGGAGGATGCAGTTTGTCAAGGTCCCGGCAAAACTAGTTCCAGCACCACCAGTGCCAGTAGAAATATAGAATCATATAAGAAGAACACTGAAGACGACAACAAGTCGCATTCAAGTGTTGATGATGCTGGCAGTAGCATAATAGAGGAAGGTGTAGCAGCTGACCCCCTGCTGCATCAGATAGTGAAACAAGCACCAAAACACCCAGTAAGGAACTTGGTTACAGTAAAAGTAAAAATAAATTGTTTGAGACCTCTAAAAGCTTAGAGGAATATGAGGGTAGTAGTGGGCAAGAACTGTCAGGTGATGCGGATGCTGCTGAGGATTACCTAACGATGACTGATGCAGATATAGAATATATCTCTCCAGCATCCTTCTCTAGTTCAGATACAGATGAAGCTGAGAGTAAGTGTTGAGAGTGAGGACAATGACAGGGCTATAAGGTCAGCAGGAAGTCAAAGGCTGAATCTTCCACACTTTTAATGAACACTGTGCCTATCTATAAACTGTTTGAGAAAGCCATTGAAAAGTTTGACCCTGGACAAGCACATATGTCAAAAAGCACACAGTCACCCTATCAGTCGCCAAGCAGCAATGTTGCGAGGCCAACATTCTTAAAAACAAACCAACATTTCATACCAACTGAGAATCAGGTAGCTGAAACCATACATTACAGACACAGCCTGGGCAAATATATTAACAGCAGCACAGATGAGGAGGTGGAGAGGGATGTGAAGAAGGGTTGCCACCATCTACCCCTAGTGTAGCGGATAGTGTTTTAAACACTTTCTTTGCATCAGTATATATAAGGGAACAAGGCGTAGTAGAAGAGCCTCAACAAGTAACAAATAAAACTATACAATTATCAGATATTGGGTTAAATCAAGAAGATATCATGTGAAGACTGAACAAAATTAAGACTGACAAAGCACCAGGTCCTGATGGTGTATATTCAAGGGTTCTTCAGGAACTCAGTGCAGTGTTGACAAGACCACTGTATTTACTCTTTAAAGATTCTCTCACCACAGGATCAGTGCCACAAGATTGGGGAAGAGTCAATGTAGTGCCTTTATTTAAGGCAGGAACTAAAACAGAACCTGGTAATTACACACCTGTGAGTCTGACATCTGTAGTGAGAAAACTGATAGAAGGGCTAATAAGGGACTATAGTCAGGATTACAGTACAGAAACTAAGATCATTAGCAGGAATCAACATGGTTTTATGAGGAATAGATCATGTCAAACTAATCTTTTCAACTTCCATGAGGAAGTAAGCAGCAACCTAGATAATGGTAAGGCAGTTGATGTAGTATATCTTGATTTTGCAAAGGCATTTGATACAGTGACATACAGAAGGCTGGGGTATAAAATAAGGAAATTGGGGCTAGGAGATAACCTTTGCAATTGGGTACAAAACTGGTTGAAGGATAGGGAACAGTGTGTGGTTGTAAATGTTCAATTCTCCTACACAGTTAAAGTGGAGAGTGGAGTACCTCAGGGTTCAGTATTAGGTCTGCTGCTTTTTAACATGTTTTATAAATGATCTGGAAATAGATATAGAAAGCAAAATATCAATATTTGCAGATAACACTAAATTATGCAGGGTAATTAATTCAGTACAGGATATTTGCTCTCTACAGAGGGATTTTCATAAAATGGCAGATTGGGCAAACAAATGGAATATGACGTTTAATGTGGGAAAGTGTAAAGTCATGCATTTTGGAAGAAAAATCCCAAGGCTACTTATGAACGCAATGGAATCATTTTAGGGGACTCATTGCTAGAGAAAGACCTGGGTATCCTTGTAAACTACAAACTTGGAAACAGTGACCAGTGTCAAACAGCAGTAGCAAAAGCAAACAAAATCCTGTCTTGCATAAAAAGAGGTATTGAAGCAAGAGTGGATAACATTATTTTGCCTTTGGAGAAATCATTAGTAAGACAGCACCTTGAGTATGCAGTTCAGTTTTGGGCACCAGTTTTGAAAAAGGATATACTAGAACTAGAGAGGGGACAGTGAAGAGCAACACAATTAATTAAGGGAATGGAGGACTTGATGTATGAGGAATGACTATGCAAACTTGGTTTATTTACTGTAGGGAAAAGATGAAAAAGAGGAGACCTTATCACATTGTACAAGTATATGAGAGGTGAATACAAGTATCTCTGCGGGGAGATATTCATTCCAAGGCCTAATCAGGTGACCAGGGGACACCCCTTGAGATTAGAGGAAAGGAGTTTTAGACTTCAGCAGAGGAAGGGATTTTTACAGTAAGGTCTGTTAAATTGTTGAATTCCTTGCCCAATGAGGTGATTATGGCAGCTACAATGGACTGAGAATTATATAGCTTTCCTGCTGCCAAATAAGTTAATCTTTATCAGACCTTCCTAATTTGCCTACTAATAAACAAAAAAATAATTATTTCACTGAAACGGACTTCTATATGTGCTTGCAAACTAAACGGGATCTTGGCTCAGCTGCAGAGCTGCAAGCCTGTCGTACGACAGACTTCCCCTGCAGTCAGTACAATGCTGACTTCAGGGAAGGGGGGGGGAGGGAGGGTGAGAACTTTGCCTTCGGTTATCTCTCAAACCATAAAGGTTTGAGAGATGAACCTGGAGGCTATTAAATTATTTTACAAATATCTACAATATGGGGGATAGTAATAATAAAGTATTACTATTCCTTTAAGAGAAGATTAGATACATACAGGGTTATACTGTATATTAATAGACAAATTAGGAAGGTCTGATAAAGACTAACTTATTTGGCAGCAGGAAAGATATATAATTCTCAGTCACTGGGGTATGAGGCAAAGGTTGCACTTGATGGACTTGTGTCTGTATTCAACCTAATTTACTATGTTACTATGAATGAGAATGGTAAAAACAATATATATAAACAAATCACACCATGTCAGTCTCCCACCACCACCACTACAATACACATCTGCCACATTGTAGGTTGTACTTTATATTTTTTATTACTTGATATCATCATGAATATGTGCCAGTGTCACTTAAGCGGGAAGTTAGTGTTGTGGGCAAAGGACAAATGCATTCTGCATGCTAACACATTTTTCAAGCCATATGTTGTTATAGGACTCACAACTTTGACTTTCAGCCACTTATTTCTAAACTTCAGCCTTCAGAAGAAGTAATATTACAGTGGGAAATGTAGTACCTATAGGAAATATAGGCAAGAAATTTGTTAAAATAGTTGAAAAGGAGGACGTTTTTGCATAGGCAGAAAGGCCCACCCCTACTCCGCAGCAGCAGGATTTAGAGGAGCTGCATATTCTTCAAATTCCAAAATCTCACTGCTAGTGGTGGTGTTGATGTTCATCCTCATCCCTGTCTCCCATTCCTTCTCAGTTTCTGCTAAAAAGGCCATCAATGTCTCTTCCACCCCAGCTTCTCCAGCATCATCATCACCACCACCACCACTAGTCCCTACGTTCTGCTGCTGCTCTAGTACAGACATCTTACTGCTGCTTGGAGGAGGTGATGATAACAAGCAATGTGACAGAGGGTCCCCTAATGTCACACTTGGCATTTCTTTTAGACCTGAAGAAGGCAGACTGGCAGCAGTAGCAGTTTATAGTACTAGTGAGACTGCTTGAGGATGGCGTGTGACTTAGGGTCCCTTGCTGTCACACTTGGTAGCATCTTCTCCTTCCCCCACTCCTGAGTATTACAAGACACAATAGCAACAGGATCAGCACTGGGGGCAGCATGTCCGACAGCAGGCACAGCAATTGTGGTATCAGTAGCATGGACAGAATGTCTGACAGCAGTCACAACATTAGTGGCAGCAGGGGCAGAATGTCTGGGAGCAGGTACAGCACTAATAGCAGCAGGTACAACAATGGTGGAGGCAGGGGCAGCACATCTTGAAGCCAGCACAGGCAGGTGACCTGTCCTGCTCTCACTACTAATACTACACTTCTCTTCCTCCCTTCCCATTAAATTCTCCAAGATCCCTAGGGGTGATTTAGGGGGATTGGACAGCTTTGGTTCAGTTGTGCTCACTTCCTCCTCAGACTCAAACTCAGTGGACACATACGGGTCCTTCCAGTTCCTCCTTTTACTGCTCATTGTGATATCAGTCACTATGAGCCTCTCCTGCCTCAATTTTTCAAAATAAATAACAGCAGAACAGCACTACTCATCTACTGCACTCTGTAGCCGTTTCTTTTGTGTTTTACTTCCTCAAATACATACATTTTTATAGCGCAAAAGCGAAAACAACATAAATCAATGGATGGAAACTTTCTAGCCACTGAAGAATTGGTGGGGAAATTTTGGTCAATGGGTGAAAAACGTGCACAGACAATAACGTGGTTTTCGTGGAATTTCTCGTGGGAATACAACAACTTTCGCCCACCCCTACTTCTAAAGCATATCATAGATTCTGGTTCCTTGCTTACCAGTGGTGCACTGATAGGGATGTCTCTCAACAGTCCCTCAGCCTGTGATTTTGTCTTTTCTTCAAATGGCTTTAAAAAGGTCCCACTCTGAGGTCTGACAAAGTACAGATTTCAGCACTCTCCACAAACAAATTGCCTTTCATCCTGAAGTTAAAACCTTTGTTCAAGGAGTGACTCATGCCTTCTCCTCATTTAGGGATCCCACTTACCTGTTGGACCTAATTCTCCAGGGAAGTTTAAATTCTGTGTTGTAAAACAATCAGTTGTTTTTATTGGCTTGAGAAAGCGATTTGAAATCGCGAAACGTTGCCTTTTCTTTGCAAATATTGCAATTTTAATAAACATTACTTTGAATTACTTGAGTGGAAGGCGTTTTTTGGAGCAGCAGTACCCTGGTCACCAAGTGGAGACGGTGCAAGATCTCCACAAGCTGGTTTGTCAGCATTGGAATATTCTCTCTGCTGACCTTGAATAAATGTGAGTACAATGGTATATGTTTAATGTTGGAGAAATATTTAAAGTGAACGTATTTCACCATTGGGCGCTTCTTCTCTTTTTTGTTGTGTTGGAGAATTGTTTTGGACCACTGGGAGAGAGCGTGTAAGGAAGAAGCAGCCCCAAAGATTCCTGTGCTGAATCAGGATATTTATTCAGCAAGTTTATATGCTGTGTTTCATATATGTGATTTAACAGCCAATAGCCTTGTGAGTACCCACGTGTGGGGTGAATTGGTGAAGGAGATTTCATTTATTGTCTGAATTGCACTAGGGCACCCCCATTTGCTCTCCTTTTCTTGTCATTACTGTTGGACCTAAATCTGGTGCTTAGATTTGTTCAAAGACCTCCCTTTGAACCTCTTTTTTTGCTCCCTTTCATTTTTTTATGCTTAAAATGGCCTGCCTCTTGGCCATAGTCTCTGTGCGAAGAGTTGCTGAACAACAGGTTTTGTCTTGTAAAGCTCTTCTACTGTTTTTTTTTCATCTGGACAAGGCAGTCCTTCATACTCCTAGATGTTTCTTACAGAAAGTCATATATGAATTTGACATTAACCAGGTAATTGTCCTTCCTTTTTTTGTCCCGATCTTTCCAAACAGGAACAGGATCTTTGCCGTTTGTGGTTTAACGTCTTTAGTACTATGTGCATCTCACACAGCCTTTTAGAGAGGCAGATTCCCTCTTTGTCATTCCTAGAGGACCTAGGGTGGGTCAGGCTGCATCAAAAGTCACTACTGCTTCTTGGATCAAGGCTACCATATGTATGTGACCAGAAAGAAACCTGTTCCTTTCAAGCATACTCCACCAGACCTGTGGGCACCTCTTGGGCATAGAAACATCAGGCCTCTGTCAAAAAGCTGTACAAGGTGGTCACATGGTCATTGTTGCACACATTCAACACACACTACCATGTCAATGTATTGGTTTTAGCTGAGGCTAGCTTTGGCCAGAAGGTTCTTCAGGCTGTTGCGCCTGTTAGGATTCTTTTCCTTTTTTCCTCCTGTTCAGTAGTTTTTGAGCCCTGTTAACTCTTGTAGGGTTATCCGTTGTGCTAGTTTTGTGTCCGTTGACATCTGAAGTATACATAATGCTAGTTTCGTCCTGTGGAATACTAGTCTTCTGTGGGGAAAGTTTTTTCCTTTTTTCCCTCCCAGGAATCTTAGTAGGTCATTTGGTATATCCCCATGGTGTTTCATGTAGGATATAAGAGAAAATAGGATTGTAGCAAAATTTTAATCTATTTCGAACACAGGATCCTCAGCTGGAAAATAACTTGTGTTTTCTTAATTAGGCAGAGAAGTCATCTTGGGGTGTTGGATCAGGGGGTTTTCTTCTTTTCTTCCTACTTCTTGTTTTTTTCTGGTTCCACTTTGCCACACACAAATCTGGAGGCAGGAGAGCCAAAGCTGGATGAAAAAAGAGTCTCTGCCTCAAAGGCCCTGCCTTTTTTTGGAATGCCCTACCATCTGAAGAATTACTCCTATGGTTCTTGCATTCCTTATGGACTAAAGGAAAATAATTTAAGGGTAAGTTCACTAAAATCCAATTAGAAAACTGATATACCCAACAAGTAATTACATTGTTATAAAATCAGAATTTATAAGTGGAGATAAACAAATCAGAGATTCTTCTGGCAGATCAGTTTGAATGACATTGAAAAATTCTGGGAGTGCCTGAATCATACTGGGATGAAGAAAAGAAGGGCAGAGTGAAGGTGGTATAGGCTGAAGGAAGATAATGGGAAGTGTGGCAGTCTAGGGGAGTTCCACTGTGGATTCTTAACTGGGAACTAATAAGGAGGATCATGCAGGAGCAGGAACAATTGTGTGCTGCATACCAGTAGATCAACAGAGCTAGACAATTAGTGAGATTCACTGGTGCCACACGCCAGTAAACATCTGAGGCAAATTACTTTTCTCTTGCAGTGACTGGGATAGGAGTGCCCAGAAAAATCCCCTCCAGGAATACAGTTAAGTAGAACAGAATTAAGGAAACAAACTATTTTATACATTTCCAAACTATGTTATATATTTCACAACTATTTTATATATTTAATATCCAATCAAAGTTCCTATTTTCAGTCAATGCTGATGATACTAGCTAAGCAAAAGTATTTGAAATGACCTGTCCCACAGGTGCAATTAGTCAAGCAACTGATGGAAGGTGCTGTTTGAGTATGCTATTTATACAGCAAACCACAGAAAAAATGCATCAAATGTTAACAGACACTTAACAGAGGAGACAGGATACATAGTAGCAACAGAAATCAAAATTCTGGGCTGAATCTTGATTTTCTGGGCATTCTGGTTCTCTGCTTTCAACACAGTACACACAGTTATATTATAGTACCAAACATACTATTACATTACACTATTACCATATATCCGTGGATTACAAATAATGAACCCACTGGGTTTGTGGGTTTGCAAATGGGCTACATAATATGTTTAAATGTTATAAACCTTGGGTATTGTCACCACAGGGGGATAGATTATTGTGTGAACTCGAATTAAGGGGGAAGCATGGGACAGAACAAGAGCAAAAGTGGTCCAGGATTCAGGAAAGTGATTTTCCAGGGAATCACAAAGTGATATGGAAGGGGATACAGGAAAGCGAGATGGGTCAGACAGCTGTGGAGTAAGAGAGAGAGAGGAGATTGGCTGGAGCCTAGGAGAGATAGGCCACAGCATGGGAAACAGAGGAATAGGAGAGAGGAGGGAAAGACACACACATCTTCAGGTCCTGAATTAATTTACAGTTGTGCAGATGTTCTTCAAAGAAGATAAAAGCAGCAGAGCAAGAGGGAAGTAAATACCATCTCACTGGGACTGGGGCTTGTAGTCATACACGTTGGTAGACAGATGGAAAGAAGGATGCGAGATATGGTAGTGAGATGTGGGGAGGGAGGAAAGAGGGAAAGGGACCAATGGGAGAAATGCATTTTCATTTTTTACTCCTGTATAATACAAAAGTCAAAATTCATACAATAGTCAAATGCCAACATTTTGGCTAGAGGAATTTTCTTCAAAAACCAGCAATCTCATACTTTGCCAGCAAAAATTTCCAGTTCATTGCTCACAAAAACATTTCCATCTTTTGAAGACTTCCTGCCACAATACTACTGCTGCTGAGGGCTAAAGTGGAGAAAAGGTGAAATTTACTCACCAATATTTGTTTTTCCTCTGTGTCCTTCCACGGTATACTGTGGTTAATTGGCTCTGCCTCCCAGCTGGTACAACCAATCAAAAAATATAAATTCTGTGAGCTCACTTCCCCCTGCAGTTATACAGTTGTCCAAGATGCAAGACATAACAGGTTAGAGATGGTACAGTAAAGGTACACTGTAGTAGATATTACACGACTGACATAGTATAGTATTATGGAATCGATACAGATAGCCAAGAATAACCTTCAGGGAGGGTTGCCGTGAGAGAACACAGAGAAAAAACAAATATTGGTGAGTAAATTTCACCTTTTCCTATGTGTTCAATTCACGGCATACTGTGGTACTTACCAGAGCAGTACCCCAGAAGTTCTGAAGGGCTGAGACAGTAAGTTCAGACAGGAATGATGGCTTCAAGCACCTTCCTTCCGAATTTGTTGTCTGGTGATGGTTGAATGTCCAGTCTATACTGTTTGATGAAAGTAGAGACTGATGATCAAATAGCAGTCTTGCAACCTCAGTAGGTGTTGCAGCTGCTTCCTGAGCCCATGAGGTTGTGATAGCACGGGTAGAGTGGGTTTTAATACCCTGAGGAGGGTCTAGATTAGCCGAGTCATAATGTAGTCATGAATCCCACGTGTGATAGGGGGTCTGGTGGCTGAAGACCCTTTGAATTTTCCAAGAAATTGAGTAATGCATCAGTCCTACATGTTTGATTCTGCTGAGATATATCTGAAGGCAGTGGAGAAGATCCAAATGATGTAGTCTCTTCTCAATCTCATTTGAGGATAGGGACAGAAGGACAGGAGAAATTCCTTGGTGAAGGTGAAACTGAGCAATGACCTTGGAGCAGAAGGAAGCCTTAGGATATAGGACTACCTTATCTTGATGGAAAACCAAAATTGGAGTAACACATACCAAGGCCTGATTTTTTATATTGAGGTAAAATATCTTCTTACCAGGTGGTTATCTGCAGAGGGAGTAGCTAGAACTGCAGAGACTGCAGAGAGCTGGACTTTCAGGGATGCAGGTTCAAGGTCCTTTCAAACCCTACCTGCATAAATTGAAGGATTATTGGAGCAGAGATTGATTTATGATCCAGATTCTGTGACAGGCACCACTTGTGGAAAATAGACCAGGCTCTGTAGAAGAGGGTCGTCTGCCTCTCAGCATGGTTTGAACGCAGGCTCAGATACACCCTGTAGTCTTAAGGATTCCTGCTCAGCCTCCAGACCTTGAGCTGGAAGAAAGCTGGATCCGGGAAGAAGAGGACCTGGTCATAACAGGTCTGGGATGTTTGGCAGAGGCATGGGGGCTTGACTGACAATTAAAGGAGATTGGCATACCAAGGTTTCCCGGATCTGTCCGGGGCAATAAGGATGACATACGACCTGTCTCACCTTATCTTATTAGCTCCACGAGTATAGGAAGGAGAAAAACAGGTATGCCAGGTGGAAGTTCCAGGACACGAAGCGCATTCTGTGCCAGGGCCAGAGGTTCTTGCCATTTGGATAGGTAGGTATGATATTGTCTTTTCTGAGATGTGTCCATCATATCTATTGAGGGTCTCTGAAAGTTGCTGTTACTGAATGAAACACTTCTTTGTTTAGAGTCATGATCCTGGATCCAATTTCTTGCGGCTTAGAAAGTCTGCCTGAATATTAAGATGACCTGACAGGAAGGATGCTGAGAGAGTCAGCAGGTTCTTTGCTACCCAATTGAGAATCCCCAATGCATGGATGTTGAGTGTACTGCTCCCTGGTCTTCCCTGGTATAGAAGGCAGTGTACTGCTGATATATTGTCTGATTTAATCAAGACAGCTGTACTTTGTAGATCAGCCTGAAATGTTTAAGAGACTTCCAAAACATTGATGTGTAGACTGAGTTGTCCAAATGCCCTGAATAGTGTGAAGATTCCAGATTGTTCCTCAATCTGTGCTGATGGCATATGTACACAGGATCTGCCCGTGTGGCTCAATAAGTGGGTGGCCCCTTGATGGCTTTTCTGGGGAGTCCACCACGACAATTGCTTACTTGTGGGCCGGAAGACTGGAATCCTCTGGGTCAGGTACGGGGGATTTCTTTTGTAATAACGGAGATAATTCTCTTGAGTTAAATGTGAATGAACCTAGGCCTATGGTAGGATCTCATAAGTTGATGAGAGGCATCCCGGTAGTCGTGAAAAGCTTTATTGCTGTGTGGAACTTCCACCAAGAAAAGGCCATGATTCTGTTGAAACTGTGGTGTTGGGTATTTAGGGACAGGGTTACTTGCCCTTGACTTGTATTGAATTGCATTCCCAAGAATCTTATTGGTTGGGAGGGAGAGATCTGCTTTCCAAATTGACTATCCAGCAGAGTTTGCTGAGAAGGTCCCGGCAAATGTTTGTGCTGGTTACTGATTGGGGATATGATATCTCACTAATCAGAATGTTGTCTAGATAGGGGGCCACTTTGATCAGATGAATGTCGCAGCATTGCCATTACCTTAATCTTTGTAGAGACTCTTGGGGCTGATGCCAATCCAAATGGGAAGTCCCTGTACTAATAATGATGACCGAAGATCTGGAATCTGAGGTAGTTCCTGTTTGTTTCCCAGATCAGGACATGATAGTATGTGTCATGCAGATCTATTCAGGTGACTAAACCATGCGGATGTATGAAAATTAGAGTTGATGACTCAATTTCCATTTTGAAATGACGGACCTTTAGTACAGAGTTGAGATTCTTAAGGTCCAGGATGAGGCATAGCTCCCCAACAGGTTTGATAACAGAAAAAGAGTGGAATGGAGCACCTGAAACTCTGATGTAGTGGGACCTCTCTATCTATTAAGGGAATGGAGGACTTGACACATGAGGAATGACAAGACAAACCTGGATGAGGTGACCAGGGGACACCCCTTGAGATTAGATGAAAGAAGGTTTAGACTTCAGCAGAGGAAGGGGTTCACAGTTAACCACCTGAGTGCCAGAGCAGCATGGAACGCGCCACTTGCAACGCACTCAGTACCACTCCTGCACCCAAAGGGCCAAATTGTGGAATTCCTTGCCCAAAGAGGTGGTTATGGCAGATACAATGGATACATTTATTGAAAAAGGGGACATACAGGGTTATACTGAATATTAGTAGGCAATTCAGGAAGGTCCAATAAATGACTAATATAATTGATAGCAGGATAGCTGTATAATTCTCGTGTCACTAGGGTATGGGGCAAAGGTTGAACTTGATGGACCTGTCTCTTTATTTAACCCAATTACTATGTACCCTGTTTGAAGAAGAATCTGTACTGCCTGTTTCATTTGTAGAGACCTTGTTTTTTATATAGATGACCTGAAACGAAGAATCAGTGGGACAGGTTCAAATTCCAGAACCCATCTGTCGTGATGAACTAGACTCCAGGCCTGGTTGGTCTGGCTTTATTGTTGGAACTGCCATCTTTTTTGTAAATCTTTACACTTTCCAGATCTCTAATTTTGGGGAAGGCCATACTTCCTCTTGGTCCAATATCCAATATCCAATATCTGGCTTGTATCTTCTGACTTCTTAAGAGACTGGTGTCTGAAGTTATCGGTTTTGGCAGGAGAGTCTCTGGCTCTTTTCTCCTGGGGTAAAAAGGGATCTTGATGACCTCTTGATAATTTCTTCTGGCAGGTCTCAGAATAGCTTAGTTCCAGAGAAAGTCAAAGATACCAGTCTGTATTTAGAAGAAGGGTCTGCTTCCCTGGCTTTGATCATTGAATCAAAATAGCTGACAGTCTCTTTGATAGAACCCAGTTCTTTTAAGATATGGGATCTAAAGACTGAATACGCAATTTCTTCTAGTTTGGTTAGCCATATGCGTAGTGTATGAAAGATGCCATGGGAATGGCAGTGGTCAAATTCTGACCAATTGTTTTCACTCACTCGTAATAATATCTTGTATAGAGCTGTGCACTGGTATGTGGGGGCTTTATTTCTTAAATCCCACAATGCAGTATACATAAGTCAAAGCCGTCTGGACCTCAGAAATGGCCCTTACCGGTCGGTTCAGCTGATCATAAATGAAGCTGCCAACTTATTTGGTAATCTCAGCTTCTTCAGCTGAGGAGACTGCAGATTCAAGATCAGTGAAACTATCTTTATCATGCACCCTGGAGAGTCCTTGATCTGAGTCAGAAATTCTAGGCTGCCTTCATGCTGCTTCCTGCAATGACTTCTTCCAGCTAAGGAAGTCCTGGAACTGAGCAGGTACAATACTAGCAGCAGCATGCTAAGGTAATAGCACAGAGTTTGGCAGGGCCTGTCATAGATATATCCTGATCACACCCTGCACAGGTTTTGGTCTTTGGGTCTAACTTCTCTGCCTGGGAGGGTCAGAAGCCTTGGGCTTTTCCCTATAACATTCGTTATGGGTAAACATAGTGCAAATGGCATAGCAGCAATAAGCAATAGTTCACAATAAGTATAGAAGGCAACCACAAACACTTGTATGAATCAGACAAGCAATATATATATATATATATTTAAGGCAAATGGAACACCATACTGGTTAGTCACTGTGCCTGCATGCCGTCCTGAATGCGACTTTTGTCCCAGGTCCATCAAACAGCCTGTTTCCTTTATGCATTTCACTAGTGGAATGCAAAAGTGCTGAACTTCCAGTTTCCGGTTGAGGCAAGGCTGCTCTACATATGCACACTTTCAAACAAGCGCTCTGAGCTGGAGGGCACGAAGTGAGGACTGAGCACTGCACTGTGCTTCTGGCCAGAACCACAGGACCAACTAAATAGTAACCCATGCAACCTCACCAGGATTCTGAGGTATGAGGTTCCATTGCAAGGTGATGTAAGCTGTGATTAGGCAAGCCACATGGGAGAGAAAATAATAACATAGAGCTTTCAAAGTTTAAGATGAGAGAGGCAAAAAGCCTCCATCCTCCAGCTTGGTAGGACCAAAATAACTGCAGGGGGAAGTGTGCTCACAGAATTTATATTTTTTGATTGGTCCTCCCAACTGGGAGGCGGAGCCAATTACCCACAGTATGCCGTGGATTGGACACAGAGGAAATCAACAGTTGAAAATAAATTTATTACAGCAACACATGCCTTGAAAAAATTGTCAGCAGGTTGAGTGCCTGTGTCTTTTGCACAAAACATTAACTATCTGCTTGTATAACTCCAGCACATCTATCCTTAAAAAGAAATGTTTTTTGAAATATGCCAGAAGGGTAGAATACATGACATCAGTTCTTTAAAACTTCTGTTTTCAACATGATTATTTCTGCCCAGTTTTTCCCTTGTTTCTAAGTAGTTCATATGTGTAGGTTGGAAACACAGCAGAAGAACTGTTTAACTGTATTGCTTGATTGTGGAGGTGGACATGTAGTGGTGGTGGAGGCAGGTGTGGGCACTCTATGACTCTTGTAATAGTCTCCGTCTTCATATTCTTCCATGTTTTGCATTTGCAGAACAGCAGAAGTATCCATGCATGTCTTTCTACACAGACAACAGATATCAATATGTTTAGCTTTTGGATTATGATTGAAGCATCTCCATTCCATACTGTTGGATTCCTGAGGACCTAACTACTACTACAAGACCTAGATATTACAATTATATTAGCAGTAGGTTTCAATAGTAATGCACCTCCAACAGAGGCAGAAGATCTCATCATAGCTAGGGTTGTGGATGTTGATGCCCTGTGTTGTTGAATACTGATGATGCCTGACATGATGATTGTGTATTTCTAGGCATCTTTACTTGACCAGCGTCAGAGTTTCCAACAGATCTTTCAAAGACTTTATAAACCGGCATAGTGCTCATTTTCAGTGATGGAAGACTGAGCCTTTTCTTTTCAGCTTATTTTATGACCATATCATCATCATCATTTTTCCTACTACTTAATCTGTATCAGAAGAAGAGGTGGGATATATTCTAAATGAACATTATCATTAATATCATGTCATCATCTGTATCAACTCCCCATTACTTTCATAATCTTTTGAACTTTGAACCAGTTTATTTATACTTTTCCCCTTAGAGAGACTGACACAATGTTAATTTTCAGGTGGTTCCTACTGTCACTGTCAGAAACAGCATATGGTTTAACTGCTACATCCTCCTCTGCTATGGCAATGACACTGCGAATTATGACTTGTTGTCTTTAGTTTTCTTAATGGTTTAGTATCCTTAGTGCTGGTGGAACTTTTCATGTCACTTTTACAGCCTACTTAGGAGGACAAGCTGCCGCAGCCATGGCTGCAATCAATTTCTGGGGTACCACATTAACACCATGTCCATGCATGCCTAATATATTTTTGTAATTTTCTGTGCCCCGGCTTGTTTGCTGGGCATAATGAAAGCAGTGTTGGTTTATTTACTGTAAAGTATACAAGAGAGCTGCTCTTTTTATTTTTGTCCCTTTGTCACCATCTACAAAGACATTTCACCAGCCACCTTTAGCCATAATTTGACAGCAGTGTTAGTTTTTACAGTACACTTCAGGCTGAGGGTAGATGTATTGACTCCAGAATAAACAGCTTGTAATAAAGGCTAAAGAGCTTTTGGAGGAATGCAAAACCATCCACCACACTATGGCCTTGATTCAAGTGACCCGGTAAAACAGCAGATAGTGCAAAAATGGCTAATGGCCCATTGACAAAACGTGTTAACGGAGACATTCCATTACCCTACCAACTGAAAACACAGTGAACGTTGGGCCACAGAGACTAACCTGTGGCCAAACGTCCATCGTGTGTTTTATGTTCCCAAAACTCATACTAAATAGCATGAGTAATGGAAACATATTATCATTTTTGTAACCAAAGGAAAAAAAAATATGTTCCCTCCATTGATGAATGATATTAAAATAATAATAATATGTGTTCCATCCTTCCTATATTAAATAAATATTGTGTCCACATAGAATCCCATGTTACTTAATCTTCTTTGTGCTTAAGGCACCCGTAACACTCAGTTTGTAATTTGGGGCACACCTAATATTCGTCAAGGAGTAGTGAAGGGTAAAAAATAAATGCATTCATAGTTCATTTTAGTATTCACAACCAGAATAATAAAAACATAATATTGTGCATAACAATTTCTTTAAGCATACATTTTAATCTAAACATACAAAAAAAGTATTTATAGACAAAAGGGACATTCTACATGAAAGTCTGTTGCACATCAAAGTGCCACAGCAATCTGGTTGCAAACCAATGATTAGGGATGGGTGGAAAGTCAGAGAAATTTTCCCTCAGGACTTTGAGAAAAAACAATGATTTTTCTCTTTTTTCGCAAATGCCCATAGACAATACATAAAATGTTCTCTTTTCCTCCACTGCCAATAAATTTAACACCAGAACTTTGCTATGGTTTGCCTATGTTTTCTAAGACTACAACATTTCCTACCACAATATTACTTATTCTGAGGGCTGAAGTGGAGAAATAAATAGCTGAAAGTAAAAGTAAGGCTGAGACAGGTGAATTGATTAGTGAGGATAAGGCTATGGCTGCCACCTTAAATACATGTTTTGCTTCTGTATATAAAGGAAGCAACAATGTCAGGCTATGGGCAAATAGACAAAACTACATAATTTCTTCCATAACATATTTGGCTTACTGAGGACAAAGTCAAAAAGAGACTGGAAAAGGTTATGGTGAATAAAGCACCTGAACCTGACGGTATTCACCAAAGGGTACTTAAGGAACTTAGTTCAGTAATAGCAAGACCACTATACTTAATATTTATTGATTCACTTTCATCAGGCAGCGTGCCCTGCGATTGGAGGAAAGTTGATGTAGTTATATTGTTCAAATGGGGGCAAGATCCAAACCAGCAAATTATAGATCTGTGAGCTTGACTTCTATAGTGGCTAAGCTACTAGAAGGGTTACTAACTGACAGTATTCAGAACTATGTGAAGACAAACAATATTATTAATAGAAGTCAGCATGGTTTTATGAATAATAAATCATGTCAGAATAATTTACTTGCATTTTGCGAAAGAGTAAGTAGTAATTTGGACAAGGGAATAGTACTGATGGAGTATACTTGGATTTTGCAAAAGCCTTTGACGCAGTGCCTCACAACAGGTTACTGCATAAATTAAAATGTTTTAGTTTGGGCAGTGTTATCTGTACATGTCTTAAGAACTGCTTAAATTATACATGGCAGAGAATTGTTATAAATGGAACCTTTTCAACTTGGTATAAAGTTATAAGTGGGGTGCCACAGGGTTCAGTCCTGGGCCCAATGCTTTTTAATCTGTTTATTAAGTGGGAATTGAAGATAGCATCTCAGTCTTTGCTGATGACACTAAGCTGTGTAAGGAAATACATACAGAGTTTGATGTTTTTTCTCTGCAGAAGGATTTAGATAAACTGAGTGACTGAGCAGAAAAGTGGCAGATGACATTTAATATAGATAAATTTTAGGTTATGCATTTGGCTGTAGGAAACAAACATACTAAATTGGAAGCAACTTGGGGAATCCTCATTATAGAAAGATTTAGGAGTGTTGATAGACAATAGACTTCACAGCAGTGTGCAGAGTCACTCAGCTGCTGCAAGAGCAAATAGGGTAGTAGCCTGCATAAAAAGAGGTGTAGATGCAATGATGCTAATATTATCTTACCTCTATATAAATCCTTGGTTAGGCCTCATCTAGAATATGGAGTACAATTTTGGGCACCAGTTCTTAAAAAAGACATTGCTGAACTGAAAAAGGTGCAGAGACATGCAACAAAACTGAAAGGGATTGGAGGATCTGAGTTATAAAGCAAGAATATCCAAACTGGGTTTGTTTACATTAGAGAAGAGACGTCTAAGGGGTAATATGATTACCATTTACAAATACTTTCAAGGTCAATATAAAGAACTATCCAATGAATTATGTATGCAAAGAGCTGAGCTAAAAATGAGAGGTCATCCATTAAGACTAGAGAAAAGGCACTTTCAACTAAAACAAAAACAGTAAAGGCAGTAAATCTATGGAATTCATTGCCTCTGGATGTTGTACTTGCAGATAATGTAACTGCTTTCAAAAAAGCAATGGATGCCAATCTAGCACAGAACTACATTGAATGACAAATTGCTTCAATGCAGATAGATTTTTGATTCAGGGAACAGTCTGCAATTTGGGGTCAGGAAGCAATTTTGACCCACTTTGGACTACATTGGAAATGGCTTCAGGGTTCCCCCCCCCCCTTCCTCTGAATCAATAAGGGTGTTTTTTGCATAGGCTGGACTTGATTGACAAATGTATTTTTTCAGCCTTGCCACTATGTTATGTTACTATGTAAGTTGTGAGTCCAACAACAACATATACCTTGAAAAGATTATTAGCAGGATGAGTGCTTTTGTCCTTTGCCCACAACACTAACTTCCTGCTTAAGTAACATTGGCACAACTATTCTTGAAAAATAACTTGGTTTGGGATATTCCAGCAGGGTGCAATACATGACAACAAAAGAAAAGGGCAGCATGTCAACCGCCAACACTTTGGCAAGTTCACTATTCCATGAGCATAATTTTGAATTATTTTTGTGCACATTTTGACTTTTTTTTCTAAGAATTTAGTAAGTGTGGGATGGCAATACATAGTAGAAGGACTCCACTTTTTTGCTTGCTTTCTCTGGCTGAAAATTTTGTTGCTTTCTCTTACTCTCACAAGCACAGAATGGCAGGCTGGAAGAACCTGACACCCTTTTATGTGTGTATGGGAAAAGAAGATAAACTTGCAATGTGGTGGGGAGAAATTCTGTCTCTTCATTGATTTCAGTGCAAAGTGCTAGGTAAAAAAAGCAAAAAGTATTTTTCATGAAAATGCTCCAGCTTGGCAAAAACTACCATTTTTTTCCTTTTTCTCTTTTGAGGCAAACATTTTTGCCCATCCTTATCAATAATATAACCCATGCTGACTTACTATACCCCCTTTTAAAAGAAATAAATTATGGGCTCCAAAGCACCCCCTTTCCCTAAGAGGAGGGTTGTGAAAGGGTTTTTTTTTTTTTTTACATCCTCACAAAAATAATTTTTTCAGTGTAATTGATGTTTCCATCTTTGAGTAAAAAAAAATCATAATACTTGGTATCAGAAACAGTTGGTTTTCCCCGGAATAGCTCCAACATCACCCTCATAAGGTACACCTCTAAAAGCTCCTTCTGCATAGTAAATTGCTGGTTGATACTCCCATAGTAGTACTGGGTATTTTCCCATGCAGAGTAGGCAAATGTCTAGGGTGCCAAAAATATGACTGGCACCTCATCTTTTGCTGGCCACTCTAATTCATGGAAGTGTCCAAAACAATCACAATTTTCCTACAAAAGACTTCAAGAGGATATTTGTTTGTGTGTGTATTTTTACCTGTTATAGTGTAGGGGTCTCTTTGTTTCAGGCAGCAGTGAATGGTTAAGGTGGGGTGTGGCCATGTGTGGGGTTAGGGGTACCTTGGATCTCTTACTAAGGGTGCTTAAGATGTAAATTTGGTCACTTTTACCTGTAGGATGTTAGAAGAAAACCCATGCTTTCTAATGGGGCAAGCAGTATAAATCTGTAATAAATATTTCTGATATTCAACTTCTGAATGCAAGCATAAATTCATATCACAGCAAATCTCAGTATGGAGCTACATAAATCTGATACTGCTTATTCAAGGGTCATTTATTTACACAATAAAGATACATGGTCTTCTACACCTGTTTTTTACATCGACACACAGTTTTCTTATTTTATTGCTCATTGGAGTGGTTAAAAGGAGAACAGCACAAATAAACCATTTTCAGTTGCAAGGGTTTTGGTATACACGCACAAATCTGATGCAATGATATGCTAAAACATGCAGTACTAAATCAGGCATTCTTTGCTTTTATATGTCACTAAATAATTACATAAAACAAGCGCTACAAGTAAACAAACACAACATAAGGAGCGCCATACCAAGTTGAGTTTACAGTTAGCAGTGGACAAAGTCCCATTTTGATGCCAATGGAATCGTACCACAATGTTCTGATTTTTTGCTGTAGGTATTCCCACTCAGAGAATCCCATAGATTTTCCACCGTTTCAGTAACACCACAGATTTTCCCTCAAGAATTGTTCCATTTTTCAGGCTATGTTCATAATGGGGGTGAAAGTTCCTGTCCCCATACTGTAAAGTCCTGGAACTTACCACCATACAGCATGTTGGAGACAAGGAGGGAATAACAGAGAAAGCAGAGAAACAGAAAGAGAGAGAGAGTGTAAAAGCTTAACAAAATAAAGTTGTATTGGATTCCTACTTGCAGGAGAAGCTGGAGAGCTCCTGAATGAGAAGTGTAGGAATACAGCAGCAGCAATGAAGGGATCCCACTTCTCTCTACCCAAGTGAGCCCCAGGCCCCCAGCATCTTCCCTATGGATCTGAGGAATTTTAATAAAAAGGGGCTCACTGAATTCTAATGGCAGTGGCAGCACAGTACAGCTGCTTGTGCCTGCTTCTACTGCTGTCTGTGACGAGTTGATGATTAGAGTGATAGCAGGGGTCCTTTTGTTACATTTGCCATCACCAAATCATAGCTAACAGCAGTTTGGGGTGGTGATGAGAGTAAGAGTGGTGGAGCAGGTGGTGCCAAAGAGAATATGAGGTCCTTCTTGGCAGAAAGCTATAAAGAATCAGGGAAATAAATGCATTTGGGAATGACCTCACCAGCGGTGACATTTTTGCATTTGCGTAATTTCTGGTTTGTGTAATTTCTAGTATAATTTCTGCTATTGAGTTATCAGAGGCAGATGTACATCTTCCACAGCAGCAGGCTGATGACCTACTTTTGTTTGTCTAATAAAAAAAAATAACGCACACACACTCCCTGCAAGGGCAACTCTCCCCTTTTTGCTTGTAGCTAGTGTCAAGGAGATTTCAGAAGCTGTTTTCTTTCACTTCAGATGCAACTGCAGTCTAAGTGTTACGGTTTTAGATGAACACTCAGACAGGATGGTAAGGTTAAAATGACTTTATTGAATGAGAGCGTACAAGGAATAAGGCCCTGGGGCCCACAAGGCAATTCACACAGTGATATACAGATACACAGTAGAAATAAGGCTGCAGTACCAGAATATGTGGACTGGAACAACAGGTTAAAAGCTAGTAGAGAAGACTCTGGCAGGATTAGTGAGGTCGAAGGCAACCCGTTGGAGAGCTGACCACGAGAACATACACCGGAGGTGCACGTGGAATGGAACTGGCACTGCCCAGATGCCTGGGCACCAAACCCAGAGGAGTGAGGCAACACTGGCCCAGACTGTATGGTATGGCAATGAGGCAACTCTGACCCAGACTGTATGGTATAGCAGCGAGGCAACTCTGACCCAGACTCAGGTCCCAAATACCGGGCAACCGTGGAGTGGCAATACTGCCCTCAGGAAGGGTAACAGAGACCAAGGCAGCTGCTAGAGACAGACCCTAGAATGCTAGAGGTGGATCGAGGCAACAATAGGCAACTGTAACCCAACCAGTGACCACACAACCTACGTATGGAATAAGCAACGCTGGCTCTAGCTCGAGGTACTGCATATAGCAGTGTAAGCCCTTCCCTGGACTATCCAGGTATCCACAGGGTTAATGGTCAACACCCAGCGACTGACTGAAAACTCCCAGAGGGAGTGAGAACAGCGTGAAAGGTAGGAAGGCCACAGAGAGAGAGATCAGAGTAACACAGTCAGTGTAAGAACACCTGTACTGGTACTTCGAATGTGCACACCGCCAGCAGTGGTTATAGGAGCAACTTAAGCCCAAGCTTAGCCTTTGGTTGACAAGCAATAGCACCATGCAGAGCACCACCCCAGACAATGCAAAGCCCAGTATCACGATGACCACCAGGGGTCTCCCAGGGCACAAACAGACACAGTTGGTACCGGGGCCGGTAAGCCAAACCGGAGACAGTAACAGAGTGGAACAGCGCCACCAGCGATCAGCAATGGAACGGGTCCTATGGCCAGATACAGTCGGCAACGGAGCAGGTCTCAGTCTGATGTGATCAGTCATGGAGCAGTTCACAGCCAGATGCAGTCAGCAACGGAGCGGGTTCTCCAGCCAGCAGCAGTCAGCAACGGAGCGGTTCTCAGCAGGATACGGACAGCAACGGAGCAGGTTCTTCAGCCAGATACAGTCAGCAATGGAGCGGGTTCTTCAGCCAGATGCAGTCAGCAATGGAGCGGGTTCTTCAGCCAGATACAGTTAGCAACGGAGCGGGTTCTCAGCCAGAAACGGTCAGCAACGGAGTGGGTTCTTCAGCCAGGATACGGTCAGCAACGGAGCGGGTTCTCAGCCAGAATACGGTCAGCAACGGAGCGTAGCAACAGGAACTCAGGAACAAACTCATAGTCAGT
The DNA here is from genome assembly GCA_037306005.1 of Rhinophrynus dorsalis. Lineage (NCBI taxonomy): Eukaryota > Metazoa > Chordata > Amphibia > Anura > Rhinophrynidae > Rhinophrynus > Rhinophrynus dorsalis. The sequence goes on from CM074718.1 coordinate 172,711,008, forward strand.
CAGGCCAGGTCATACACGAATCAGCAAAAAGCACAGAATAGACTCAGGAACTCATACACCACGAAAGGGCGCCTAAGGGAGGACATCCCAGGGTATATAAAGGCAAGCCCAGTGTTAGCAATAAAGACCAGCCAATCAGAAGGCAGCAGAGAATAATAATGTCACCGCTCAGCATTGGAAGCACGGGCACCGTGATAGTACCCCCCTCTCAACGACCCCCTCCCCTTCGGAGGAGGAGGACCAGGCTTAGAGGAAAATTTGGCATGGAACTGACATAACAAGACTGGTGCATAAATGTCAGCATGCTTGACCCATGAACGTTCCCTGGGCCGTACCCCTTCCAATGAACCAGGTACTGGAGTTGCCCACGCACCCTGCATGAGTCCACAATACTTTGAACCCCATATTCATCGTGGTCTTGGATGCGAACCGGAGCCGGCACCACCGGAGCAGAGGTATAGTGGTTACAGACAAGAGGCTTAAGTAAGGATACATGAAAGACATTTTGAATCCGCATATTAGCGGGGAGGTCTAAACCATAGGAAACTGGATTGATTCTCCTGAGAACTTTGAATGGACCAATAAACCATGGGGCAACCTTGTGACAAGGAGTTTGTAAGTTCAAATTCTTGATGAGAACCACACCTGAAACACCGGAGCTGGCAACCTCCTGCTGTTGGCATGGCGGCTGTAACGTTGAAAGGACTCACGTAGCGAATTCTGCACTTGTGCCCAGGTGGAATGAAGCTGTCTGAGGTGTTCATCAAGGGCTGGCATCTGCTGTGTCTGAAAGGCGTCCGGAAGCAAGGATGGTTGGTACCTATAATTGACAAGAAATGGGGAGCTTCCGGATTAATTATTAATCGCACTGTTTCTCGCAAATTCTGCCCAAGGAAGCAACTCAGCCCAGTAGTCATGATGATTGGATACAAAGCATTGGATAAATTGATCGAGCACCTGGTTAGAGCGCTCAGCAGCACCATTGGTCTGTGGATGGTATGCAGACAAATAAGACAACTGGATACCCATTTGGCCGCAGAACTCCTTCCAAAACCTGGAAATAAATTGGCTGTCCCGGTCTGATACCAGCACCTGGGGTACTCCATGGAGTCTGAATACCTCCCGAGCGAACACAACTGCCAGTTCCTTAGCTGAAGGCAAACCGGGAAGGGCACGAAATGGGCCATTTTTGAGAATCTGTCTACCACCATCAATATATATGTGTAACCCTTCGAGGCAGGTAATTCACCCAGAAAATCGATAGACAAATGTGACCATAGACGATCACCATTAGGAACAGGTTGCAATAGGCCCACTGGCAGGTGCCTGGGAAGTTTGGAACAGGCACAAACAGTACAAGCAGCCGTAAAATCAGCGCAATCTGCCCTTAGTGTGGGCCACCAGAAAATACGAGATAATGACCAAATGAATTGATCTCTGCCCACATGGCCAGCTGCTCGTGAAGCTTGATATGCTTCAAGGAGTCTTGCCCAAAAAGGTTCAGTGTCACGTTTTATTATGACTCTCAGACACAAGTTTTAGGTAAAAATCAATTCTATTGAAATAAATTGATAACGTAGGATGGCAATCACATACATACAGATATATTCAGAATATAACAAGACAGAAGGCAGACTCTACCGGTCCTGTCAATATACCGGACAGGACAGTCTGAAGTAATAGAATGTTAGGCTCTACCGGCCTTGCCAATACCGGGTAAGGCAACCTGCAGATGGAATCGCACAACGGTTCTACCGGCCTTACCAAATTACCGGGCAAGGCAGCCTCAATAGATTCATAATGTAGGCTCTACCGGCCCTGCCAATACCGGGTAAGGCAACCTCAGATGGAATGTGGCAAAAGGTTCTACCAGCCTTACCAATACCGGGCAGGGCAGCCCAGAGATAGTAGCAGCAGTCAGATGGTAATGGTAAATTGACAGGATCGTAAGCAACCCAGTGTACACACACTGAGACTAACAGGGGAATCGTAAAGCCGCAAGGCTTTGGAGCAAACCAGCGTCCGCACGCTGGGACCAACACTGAATTGTATAGCCGATAGGCTTAGGAGCAAACCAGTGACCGCACACTGGTGTAACAAGCGAGTTAGTATAGCCGTAAGGCTTAGGAGCAAACCAGCGTCCGCACGCTGGGACCAACACAGAATTGTATAGCTGATAGGCTTTGGAGCAAACCAGTGACCGCACACTGGTGTAACAAGCGAGTCTGTATAGCCGCAAGGCTTTGGAGCAAACCAGAGTCCGCACGCTGGGACCAACACAGAATTGTATAGCTGATAGGCTTTGGAGCAAACCAGTGACCGCACACTGGTGTAACAAGCGAGTTTGTATAGCCGCAAGGCTTTGGAGCAAACCAGCGTCCGCACGCTGGGACCAACACAGAATTGTATAGCTGATAGGCTTTGGAGCAAACCAGTGACCGCACACTGGTGTAACAAGCAAGTTTGTATAGCCGCAAGGCTTTGGAGCAAACCAGCGTCCGCACGCTGGGACCAACACAGAATTGTATAGCCGATAGGCTTTGGAGCAAACCAGTGACCGCACACTGGTGTAACAAGCAAGTTTGTATAGCCGCAAGGCTTTGGAGCAAACCAGCGTCCGCACGCTGGGACCAACACAGGATTGTATAGCCGATAGGCTTTGGAGCAAACCAGTGACCGCACACTGGTGTAACAAGCAATGTCGCCGACGCGACCAGGCAGGAGGTCGCCAGGATACAGGAGACAGGCGATGCGATGACAGGAACCAGCAAAGATCAATCAGGTCAGGAAACAGCAGAGAAGAAGTTCAGCAGGAACTGCAACACCAGAGACTAGGCCGGAACCAGGACTGGAAGTACTTCAGAATGCAGGAAACACTGGAACAGTAGAGATCAGGAACTCAGGAACACATGAGATCAGGAACTCAGGAACACTGGAACAGAGGCCCAGCTATCACTGGCATAGTGATAGCAAGAAGGTCAGAAACAACACGAAAGGGCAACCAAAGGGTGCCCAATCCAGGTTTAAATAGGCAATGAAAGGCGGGCTATCTGCAGACAGCCAATAGCAGCCCCCTACTGGTGACAGACAAGGAACTGCAGCAATCACGGGCACCGTGATATTCAGCTACAAAACATTTGCCCATGGGTTTTTCCGGGGGAGATTCAGTTTGCGTGGCCAAGATCTCTTGACCCAAAGGAGAGATGATGCTAGTCCGCAGGGTGGCCAGGATGCGATCTTGTGGAATAATGGGTACAGGCTGTTCCTCAGACTCTTATTCAGGACCATGCTGCCTGGACAGTGCATCAGCTCTTACATTCTTAGAGCCGGGTAAATAGGAGACAATGAACTTAAACCGAGAGAGAAAGAGGGCCCATCTGGCCTGTCTAGGGGACAATCTTTTAGCTTCTGAAAGGTACAACAAATTCTTGTGGTCAGTTAGGATAAGAATCGGTACCCTGGTGCCTTCCAACAAGTGACGCCATCAACGTAAGGCCAGGATAATGGCCAATAATTCCCAGTCACCGATCTCATACAACGATTGCCCCTTAGTTAATTTTTTAGAAAAGAAACCACATGGCTTAAGTGGTTGCCCTGGACCAGACCTCTGAGAAAGGACTGCTCCTACACCAGTATCTCGGTAGGTCCACCAAGGGTAGAGCGGATCTGTCTAAGTGTGCGGTTTGCTCCAGCATAGTTTGCACCGCCTATGACAGTTGATCCAGACGTTGCTCATACATATCCATTCTCCAATGGATATTGACCGAACTACCTTCACCGGACTTGTCTGAGGTCATTGGCCCTTTCGTACTGTGACGATTTTAGATGAACACTGAGACAGGATGGTAAGGTTAAAATGACTTTATTGAATGAGAGCGTACAAGGAATAAGGCCCTGGGGCCCACAAGGCAATTCACACAGTGATATACAGATACACAGTAGAAATAAGGCTGCAGTACCAGAATATGTGGACTGGAACAACAGGTTAAAAGCTAGTAGAGAAGACTCTGGCAGGATTAGTGAGGTCGAAGGCAACCCGTTGGAGAGCTGACCAGGGGAGCATACACCAGAGGTGCACGTGGAACGGAACTGGCACTGCCCAGATGCCTGGGCACCAAACCCGGAGGAGCGAGGCAACACTGGCCAGACTGTATGGTATGGCAACGAGGCAACTCTGACCCAGACTCAGGTCCAAAATACCAGGCAACCGTGGAGTGGCAATACTACCCTCATGAAGGATAACGGAGACCAAGGCAGCTGCTAGAGACAGACCCTAGAACACTAGGGGTGGATCGAAGCAACAATAGGCAATTGTAACCCAACCAGTGACCACACAACCTACAGTATGGAATAAGCAAAGCTGGCTCTAGCTCGAGGTAATATTTTGCCCATTCCTACTTACAGTATCAAAATAAATGCAGAAAGGTAGTAAGTGCAGTTTATAGTTTTATTGGTACAGTAGGGAACAATTTATAGTAGAACAGCTTTTCTGATAAGCTGCTGCAAAGGTAGAAAAATGTGACAGACAAAAGTGTGATTATTTTTGATTTGTAAACCCCAAGTATTTTAGAGACGTATACAAGACAATGATGCAAAGAACAGACATTTTCCGCATAAAGTAACATACATAGTTTCTCTTGATTTAAATTCATTTTACTGTCCCTGACAAAAGAGATTTTGATTTGTGTTAAAAATTGCAGAAAGCAAACAAATACTTTTTCAAATTGTGATTTTGATTGCAAACATTGTGATTAATACATTTTAATAATTTAAGAAATGGTTTTTATGAAACTTTTTTGAGATGGGGTGAATGGATTTTGTAGGAAAGTTATTTTTCAATCATCATAATAAAACAATACAAATACAACTATTTTAAATTGCTTTAAAAACACAGTGGCATTACATTTCCTCTTCCCCATACTGAAAATGTTACTTCAAAAGTCTAGAAGCTGAAATAGTAAAAAAGATTACTTTTGTAAAATTGCTTTTCCTATACCTCATGGATTAGTAAAAGGCAAATATATTTCTTATTATATTTGAGATAAAGTTCAGTCTCATATTGGCACATGCATTTTATTTCTGAGTTTTAATGCTTAATACTTTTTCCCTTCTGAAAGGATATTTTAGTGTTAAATTAAATCATTGCCATGATGATGAACATTCTGAAAATAAAAATGAAACAAGGTAGACGAAAAATGGGAAGCAATAATCTATTGCTAAATTCACCTTTGCAGAAAGAGAAATGTACTTATATAGATATAGTGACTGTACCTTTTTCATGATTCTGTATTGTAGGTGTGGCATCAATCCTAACTCTAAATGTGGTCCTCAGAGAAATGTCTCTCTCTCCAAGGTCCACATGTAGAGTGAGAGTTGATTCAGGGATGCAGAGCAGTCATTGAAACATATAAACATTGAATGTGACGGCAGATAATAACCATTCGGCCTATCTAGTCTGCCCATATTGCTCTTGCCCATAGACACACACACAAACTCATTCATAAAGTTTCCACATGCGCACCCATGCACTCTTCCCCTTATATCCCCCATGTACACTCTCTAGCACACACAAACATGCACACAAACTCACACACATGCGTTTGCCTTTATTTTGTTCTAATCCTCTGAAATTTTCACAGCAACACTGTCAGTTTCTATAGATACCAATTCAGTGGGACATGGCTGGGAGTGAGAGGTAAGTGTGTTTCTATGGCTACAGTGGGACACTGCTGGGGATGACAGTATATGTGGTTCTATGATTACTGTGTGGCATTGGAGCAACAATGTATAGTTTTAGGGTCACTGTGGGACAAGGCTGGGGTAACAGTGTATGGTTCTATGGTTACTGTGAGGCAAGGCTGAATGGACAATGTGTGGTTCTATGGTAACGGTTAAGGATTGGGGAGATTATATGGTTTTATGGTTACTGAAGGATAAGACTAGTGGGACAGTGTGTGGTACTATGATCACTGTAGAATAAGGTTTGGGGGACAGTTTGTATGTGGTTCTTTGGTTACTGTGGATCAAGGCTTGGGATCAGCATGGGTTACAGTGAAAAAAAACAGCACTTTTCATAGGAATTCCTGTTAAAGGTAAAATGTGCTATTTATTTTCTTCTCTTTTCTGCAGAAACATTTTGCCCATCCTTAGTAATCATATTCCATTGATCTCTCTGAAGTCTCTATAGGCAGGAAAAATAAATAATAACAAAGTTTGACTGGATTGTCAGGACCTTACTGGCTTCAATGCTACATTAAAATTTGTATTATATTTATAAGACCTACAGCCTAGATCAAGATTGTAAGTGGGCAAGATCCAACCATCTGCCAAACTTTGCCCACTTTTACTATGGTAGTTCATAGCCATGCATCTGATATCATATTACTAACTGCAGGAATGTAAAATTGTTTGGCAATGCCAGAAAAGGTTTTCAGCGTGGTAATTCCAATGAACCTGTACCTTTTTTATTTATTTATTTATTTGTTTATTTATTTATTGGAATTGCATGAAATAATCAGAGTAATGAACTATCATACTCAACCAGTCCCTCTATTCTATAACCACCAACATGCAGCAAAACTTGCATGGTGTAGTTTTAGAGTAGGGGTGGGCAAAATCTCTCGCAGTTTTCCCGCGTGAAATTCAAAGAAAACCATGTTGTGTCCACTTTTTTGCCAGAAAATCCACTTTAAAACTAGTTATAAAAATGTTCAAATTTTTTTCCCATTGGGCAAAATTTTTCGCCATTTTTTTTTTCAATGGCTAGAAAGTTTCTGCCCATTGATTTACGTGTTTTTTCCTTTTCGCTATAAAAACATTACGTATTTGTCGAAGTCAAATGCAATAGAAGCAGTTACAGTGCGAGGTAGACGTGCTGTGCTATTCTGCTGTAATCTTGAGGCAAAATTGAGGCAGGAGTGGCTCATAGTGGCTGCTATCAATATGAGCAGGTTTAAAAATATTAAAAGGAAGAACTGGAAGGACCCTTATGTGTCCAGTTAGTCTGAGGAGGAGGAGGTAGTGAGCACTACTAGACCAATGCTGTCCAGTCCCCCTAAATCACCCCTAGGCATCTTGAGGAATTTAATGGGAAGGAAGGGAGAAAAGGGAATGGTAAGGGAGGGATAAAAGGGTAGTACTAGTAAGAGCAGGACAGGTCTGCTGCCTGTGCCTGCTGCTAGATGTTGTGCCCCTGCTGCCACCATTGCAGCCCCTGCTGTCAGTAGTGCTGTGCCTGCTGTCAGACGTACTGCCCTTGCTGCAACCATTTCTGTGCCTGCTGCCAGTGCTGAACCTGCTGCCGCCAATACTCTGCCTGCTGTCAGTGCTGAAGCTGCTGCCACCATTGATGAAGCTGCTGCTAGTGTGTCTTGTAATACTCGGGGGGGGGGGGAGGAGATGATGCCAAGTGTTACAGCAGAGGACCCTAAGTCACACTTGCCATCCCCAAGCAGTCCCGCCAGTGTTAGTACTAAGAAGGTCCAGCAGCTTCTTAGTGTTAGTAGTGAAGGAGGGGGTAATCAATAAGTAATGCAGGACAGGGACAGGTTCCACTTGCCAGCAGTAGCAATACTCCTGGTCCTAGTTGCAGTGCTGATTCTAAAGCAGTAGCAGAAACTTCATCCACTGCCAGCACAGTCAGTGAAGGGGAATGTGGAGGACAAGAAGAAAGAGACCATTCTTCTCCATCTGTTCCCTATCCCCTGAAGTCATGGTTGTGGGACTATTTTTCTCTTGGGCCTGGCACACTGCAGTCATCACCAACAGCACTGTACAAAATTTGTGACAAGTCAGTGAAAAGGGAAAAGGAAGGAATGCGTCTTGGCACAACCAACCTGATATCACACATAAAAACAGATACCATGACATTATGTCAAACACCTACCACAGAAATCAAGCACTGCTGTTGCAACAAGAGGCGTGGTGGAGATCAAAGAGGAGAAAGAATTGAGAAACCCAGACAGAGACTGGAAGTTTCATGACTAGCGAATCAACTGGCTCGCCATCACCTTCTTTCTCTAGGGTAACTACACCTTCCGCCAATCAACCTCATTCATCGTTGTCTCCCCCAGCAAATGATAGCCACTCTGTTGATGTTACGAAGTGGCAGTTCATCTCCACCCATTGTACACTGTGTGGTGCACTAACCACACATGCCAGTGTGGTGGAGGAGAATCACAAGCAGGGCATCAAGCGTCATCTGAGGAGATTCCATCTGACAGAATATGTTAAGATGCTGGCAGGGAAGGAGGGAAGTGTGATGGTCTCTCTTTTGCTGGATCCAGAGTTGGCAGCTTGCACAGAGTGAGTGGCACCCTGAACCAATACTCCTACCACAGCATTTTGCAGCACCATGTAATACCCTCTGGCTGCGCTTGTTCTTTTTTTTGTATTTTTTAATATACACAAAACTCTATGCAATACACACAAAACGCACAAGCTCACACATGCTCTATCTCACACATGTGCTCGCTTTCACAAGCTGTTGTCCAAGCATGCTTTCATATGCTGTTGCTCAAACACACTCTTACACGCTGTTACTTAAACATGCTCTCACACATTGTTACTCACATGCATGCACGCTTACACATACGAACATTCACACACATGCAAACACACATAAATGCACACACATGCTCACAAATGTTCATTGATGGAGAGTTGGCTAATGCAGTGCTTTGCAATGAGTTGCACAAGTATTTGTACCTGAAAGGGCTAAGCACTGAAAATTCATCAAGCATTCATTGTTTCATTAACAGCATGAGCAATGCCGTGCAAATATCGCTAGTTTAATATCTCTGTTTGTCTATTACCTATTGTACAGAGATGCAGAATAAATTGTTGCTATAAGATGATAAAAATAATAGTGATAGAGAGAATAAGGATTTTACTTATGTGTTATAAAAGTTCTTTCTGTGCTTCTTGCCACTTCTGTAGTTCGCACAGCACCTGGGCTTAATCCCTGTAGTCTCCTTGTTTGCTGCAAGAGCAATATCCTGGCAGGTTGTGTTTCAGATTACAATATTGGCTTCCAAAGCAGCAGAAAGCCATTTCTTGGCATTTTTGTTCACACAAAAGAAAATGCAACTTTCGTTAGATGTTTTTGACAACAAAGATGGTAAATGTCAAAGCCAATTAGACACAGTAGCAGAGAAAGTGACAGTGGGAAAATACACAATTACATGCTGTCAAAGTCTTTTAACTAATCTAGTTAGACACAACAACATTGTTGATACAAAACCAATATTTCTAATATTCAGAAATCATTGATTTAACATTTTATCATTCTACATAATATAAACTTCCCAAATTATAATTTGGAATTTACGTTAATTACACATACATGAAAACCCATGCATTTTTATGAGTCTAATATTAATCTAAGAAACATCACTGTCACCTTGGAGAAACAATATAACATTTACTATGTAAGTTAAGGTGCTTCACTCTTTGAGTCAGGCCACCCATAAGTACCAATCCAATTTCATATATCATTAGACTAAAATCTAAGTCTGCTATTCAGTACAGTATTTAAAAGGACAGGTTTGATATTCACAGGGATATCCCTTGGCTGCTGGTTTCACAACATGTTGTACCATTTCTGATAGTTATTAACCCTTTGATAATTAACCCTTTGACACTCAAGGGGTTAAACTCCCTTGGCTTTGTGCTAATTTAGTCCGATATTACATTTAATTTGATAAGTGTTATCACTGGTTTTGTCTAACAGATTTCCATTGAAGTAGGTGGAGAGATATATAGACCGAACAACTAACAATGATCCAAGCTATAGTTTGTACTACCATATTTTAAATATTGGGACATTTTGTTTGAAGGTACCAACAGGCAAATTAATCCTAGATGCCTTTAGTGATACAACCTCTAGCCCCATCCACTGCTGATTTGCACAGTAAATACACTTAGGCTTTTATGCACAAAAGAAAGGAGGAACATTTCCTGAACAAACCAACAGTAACATTGGGAAGGGTATCAGGACCCCTTCTGATACCCACCCAGATATTAATCTCCCAGCTGATAATGCTGGGAGACAAATATTTGCAGCCCAGGAGAGCAATCTGTTCTACTGCTTCACTCCTACCTGAACTTGCAGGTAGGAGTGGGTGGGATCGGAAGAAGCCTCCCCATGTCATAGGTGACATGATCACTCATGACATGAGAAAGCTTTTCCCGATTTGGGTAGTAGTCTGCTGGGAGATCAATTGCTGGGGTGGGGGGGGTATCAGGAGGGGTCCTGATACCCCAAAACATAAAATAAAAAAATCTGCCCTGTATGTGCCACAGGGACACACATTGCTTTGCAATGCGCTGGACAGCACTGTGACTCACACACACAAGTTTCTTTATTTGTTTTGATTTTACATTATTTTTCATGTAGATCTCCTGGGGGGAACTGGAGGGGTCTTGATGCCCTCAAAGAGGTCTGAATAAGATGCAATTGAACCCTGTGTGTGTGCCACAGGGGGAGTCTAACATATTGCTTTGCAATGTCTGATGTCCCTCCAATGAAGCTGAAAAAAAAAAAAAAAAAATGAATCCATGTTTGTGCCACACCCCCTTTGCAATGTGATGGACCACCCCGGTGGCACAAACACGAGATTTATTTTTTATGTATACTTCCTTGGGGAGGGCATTAGGAGGGTTCCTCATATCCACCCATGAAGTTGGAATTAAAAAAAAATTAAAAACATAAATGCAATTCTGTGTGTGTCATGGGGTGATTATTTGTTTAACTATTCAGGCTTGTGTGTGTGAGTGGGAACAGGAAGGGTCTGATGTCCCCAAACAAGGTGTGTATAAAAAAGTAATGAAAAAAAAAGCAAAACTTTGGACCCCCTGTGGCACACACAGAATTTATTTATTTATTTTTGCATTATTTTTTTATTCAGACCACATTGGATGCATCAGGAGGGGTCTTGATGCCCCACACATGGAGTCTGAATAAAACATAATGAAGAAAAAAAAAATAACCCTATGTGTGACATTGGTGAGGGGGGTCCAAACCATTACTTTACAGTACATTGGACACACCTATAACATGCACGCTAACTGCCTCCAGTCCACCCCCATGTACCCTAAGAACCCCATTCTGGTTCCACATCCCACAGTCTCCAAGCCTTATCCCTTCACAGCCTGGTTTCACTGCCCGCTGGCAGATACAGAGTACCACTGTGCACTGAAGTCAGACTGGGAATAATACAGTGTACGTGAGGGACATACAGTGCTTTTCGGCTTCAGTCCAGTGTTCACAGGTAATCACTGATCTCCCATATGCACCATCTGACCCCAGCCTTGTTTTCTACCCACTGGTAGTCAGCCATGCCCACATACAGCCTAGTTCCAATGGCAATCAGAGGACAGCACATACATTGGCTAACTCCCTAGCTTGTTTTAGCTGGTAGCCATAGAATCAAACACATATAGTGTTTACTTCTAGTGATGAGCGAGCACCCCAATGCTCGGGTGTTCGGGTGCTCTGACCGAGCACCCCCTGAGGCTCGAGTGCTCGGCCGAGCACCCGAGCCCCATTGAAGTCAATGGGAGGACTCGAGCATTACACCAGGCACCCCCTGCTCTGATGAGGGGAGGGTGCCTGGTCCATAGGAAAAGGGCAGAAAAGGATGGAAACACCACAGAAATGGTTCAGGGACAGCATAGGGAGGATGTCTGGATGCATCTTGGACTCCAACATCGCTGCTGGGAACGATCTTTCGCCTGTAGTACGCCATTTTTACAGACTGACCATAAAACACACAAAAAGGAAAATAAAAACGACTTTAGGCGAAAAATTGTTACCAAACAATATTTGCTGTATATTTACTTGTATATCATCTGCAAATTCTCCCAAAAATTTCCTTGATTTTCTGAAGTGAGGCCATGATTAAGAGGGAAACATGCGCAGAGGCAAATTCTCCCAAAAATTTCCTTGATTTTCTGAACTGAGGCCATGATTAAGAGGGAAACGTGCGCAGAGGCAAATTCTCCCAAAAATTTCCTTGATTTTCTGAACTGAGGCCATGATTAAGAGCGAAACGTGCGCTGAGCTGACCATCTAAAACATTATGGGTGAGGGTCTGCTGCAGAGCTGACCATCCTAAACATTATATGCGAAGGCCCGCTAGTGAGCTGACGCTATAAAACATTATATGCGAAGGCCCGCTAGTGAGCTGACGCTATAAAACATTATATGAGAGGGCCCGCTAGAGAGCTGACCCAATAAAACATTATATGAGAAGGCCCGCTGGTGAGCTGACCTATATAAAAATTGTCAAACAGGGCCCGCTGGTGAGCTGGCCCTATATAAAAATTATATCACAGGGCCCGCTGGTGAGCTGGCCCTATATAAAAATTATAGCACAGGGCATATGGAAGAGGAGGAGGAGTATGAGAAGATTAAGAGTCAACCATATACCCGTTTTTTGGGTGGAAGGGGTGAATGGGAATACAGAGTATTCACATCATTGTAAATAACATATATAAAGTGAGTTTATGTTCCCCCGGGGCTTTCCTCCAGTGGAGTGGAGAAGTCAGGGGAAATCCAGGCCTTGTTCATTTTTATAAGTGTCAACCTATCAGCATTGTCGGTGGAAAGGCGGATACGCTTATCTGTTATGATGCCACCAGCAGCACTAAATACCCGCTCAGACAGAACGCTGGCGGCAGGGCAGGCCAGCACCTCCAAGGCGTAGAGTGCCAGTTCATACCACGTGTCCAGCTTGGACACCCAGTAGTTGTAAGGCACAGAGGGATCATTGAGGACGCTGACACGGTCTGCTACGTACTCCTTCACCATCTTCCAAAACTTTTCCCTCCTTGTGACACTAGGCTGCGCATCAGGGTGAGGGTGCTGGCGGGGTGTCATGAAGGTGTCCCACGCCTTGGAGAGTGTTGCCCTGCCTTTCTCGGAACTGCTGTGTGCTCCCCTTTTCTCCCCTTCTCGGTTGGCCAAGGTAGCACGTACTCTGCCGCCAGCGTTGCCAGATGGAAAATTTTGGAGCAATTTTTCAACAAGAACCTTCTGGTATTGCACCATTTTGCTTGTCCTCTCCACCGGAGGAATGAGAGATGAGAAATTCTCTTTGTAGCGGGGGTCCAGAAGGGTGAACACCCAGTAATCCGTGTTTTCTAAAATGCGTACAACGCGTGGGTCACGGGAAAGGCAGCCTAACATAAAGTCAGCCATGTTTGCCAGAGTACCAACAGTCAAGATTTCGCTGTCCTCACCAGGAGGATGACTCTCAATATCCTCATCCTCTTCCTCCTCTTCTGCCCACCCACGCTGAAGAGATGGAACTAAAGTTCCATGGCTACCCTCTGTAGCGGAGGCAACCGTGTCTTCCTCCTCCTCCTCCTCCTCCGCCTCCTCCAATTGTCGCTGAGAAGACGAAGTGAGGGTGCTCTGGCTATCACCTTGTGTAAGCTCTTCCTCCCCCATTTCCACCTCTTCCACATGCAAAGCGTCGGTTTTAATTGTAAGCAGCGAGCGTTTCAGTAGACACAGAAGTGGGATGGTTACACTGATAATAGCGTTATCGCCGCTCACCATCTGTGTCGATTCCTCAAAATTGCGTAAAACCTCGCAGAGGTCTGACATCCATTCCCACTCCTCACTTCTGATTACAGGAAGTTGAACGGAGAGGCGACGACCGTGTAACAGCTGGTACTCCACTACTGCCCTCTGCTGCTCACAAAGCCGGGCCAACATGTGGAAGGTGGAGTTCCAGCGCGTGCTCACGTCACACAGCAGCCGGTGAGCTGGCAATTGTAAGCGCTGCTGCAGCTTCAACAGGCCGGCCGAAGCTGTAGATGACTTACGGAAATGTGCACACACGCGGCGCACCTTGGTCAAGAGATCATGCACATTGGGGTAGGTTTTTAGAAATCGCTGAACCACTAAATTAAATACATGCGCTAGGCATGGTACGTGTGTGAGCTTGCCGAGCTCCAAAGCCGCCACCAAGTTACGCCCATTATCACAAACAACCATGCCTGGTTGCAGGTTGAGTGGCGAGAGCCACTGCTCGGTCTGGTGACTAATCCCCTGCAACAGCTCTGAGGCCGTGTGCTGTTTGTCCCCAAGGCAGATCAGCTTCAGCACGGCCTGTTGACGCTTCCCCACTGCAGTGCTACACTGCTTCCAGCTACTGGCTGATGGGGGAGTGGCGCTGCGTGTAGAGAATTCGGAGGTGGAAACGGAGGAGGAGGAGCCAATAACGTAGGTGCTGGCGGAAACCCTGATGGAGGTAGGGCCCGCAATCCTCGGCGTGGGTAGCACCCGTGCCATCCCAGGGTCCGAGTCGCTCCCAGCCTCCACGACATTCACCCAGTGTGCCATCAGGGAAATGTAGCGTCCCTGGCCACAAGCACTTGTCCATGTGTCAGTCGTTAAGTGGACCTTCCCAGTAACTGCGTTGGTCAGGGCACGGGTGATGTTACGGGACACATGGTGGTGTAATGCGGGGATGGCACACCGGGAAAAGTAGTGGCGGCTGGGGACCGCGTACCGAGGGACAGCTGCTGCCATCAGGCTGTGGAAGGACTCAGTGTCCACAAGCCTAAATGGCAGCATTTCGATGGCCAGTAATTTGGAAAGGTGTGAGGTTAGTGCTATGGCCTGTGGGTGGGTGGCTGGGTATTTTCTCTTGCGCTCAAATGCCTGGGGTAACGACATTTGGACGCTGTGCTGGGACAGGGAAGTGGATGTGGTCGCTGATGGTGCTTCAGATGGTACAGGTGCAGGGCGGGAGGTATGCGGGCCTGCGCCTTCGACAGGCGATTGGCCAGCACCGAAAACAGGGGAAGAGGAGGCAGTGGTGTGGCCTGCAGACACAGATGGGCGATCCAGGCGTTCCTCCCACTTACTACGGTGCTTGGATGCCATGTGTCGGATCATGCTGGTGGTGGTGAGGTTTCTAGTGTTCATGCCTCTGCTCATTCTGGTGTGGCACAGGTTGCAAACTACAATTCTTTTGTCGTCCGCACTTTCCTTAAAAAAACGCCATACCGCGGAACACCTACCCTTTGGCAAGGTAGATTTACGCAAGGGGGTGCTCCGTGGAACATTTGCGGGCCGGTTTGGTGCGGTCCGCCTTCTTCCTGTAGCCACACCACTGCCTCTTCCAGCCTGTTGCGGTGCTGCAGATGGCTCACCCTCAGGACTGCTGTCATCGCTCGGCTCTACACCTTCCCAGGTGGGGTCAGTCACCTCATCGTCCACCAAGTCCTCCTCCACTTCCTCACTCTGATCATCCTCCTCATGTCTTGATCCCACCACATACTCAGTCATTGACAACTGTATAACATTCTCCTCAACAAGGTCTTGAGACGGAAATAGTGGTTGATTTAATGGCAACTGTGTCTCATCATCATCATCATCATCCACTACTTCCTTTGACCTTAAATGCCGTTCACATCTGTCATCTTCTTGTGATTGGGTACCCTCTAGAGGTTGTGAATCAGGGCACAAGATGTCATGTTCCTCTGCAAGCGTGCTTGGAGAGAGGGTCAAATGAAGGATTGGTGATGAGACAAGCTCCTCACTATATCCCAGTGTGGGATCACTTCTTTGACCAGACCGTGTATGGTGGGAGGAAGGATGATCAGAGTGAGGATTATGTTGACCAGACTCTTGGCTACTGAGAGTGGACTTGGTGGAAGACAGGGTGGTGCTTAACCGACTGGAAACAGTATCAGCTGTCATCCAACCGACCACCTGTTCGCAGTGGTCGGACCTCGAGAGTGATGTCCTGCGACGCACTGTAAAATTAGACATGAAGCTAGGTATGGTGGATGTCTTTCTTTCTTGTGCTCTGGCACCAGGCACAGTTTCTCCGCGTCCTGACCCGCGCCCTGAACTATCAGGATCACGTCCACTTCCCCGTCCCTTTTTACCCGCCTTCTTCATCTTACACGGAATATGTGACTTTAATATTTGAGTTTGAAAACTTAACAGTATTTCTTCCTATTCTGCAACTGTGCAGAGTACACAGAATAGGCTGCTAAACTGCGGTGACACACACTGAATGGAATATGTGACTTTAATATTTGAGTTTGAAAACTTAACAGTATTTCTTCCTATTCTGCAACTGTGCAGAGTACACAGAATAGGCTGCTAAACTGCGGTGACACACACTGAATGGAATATGTGACTTTAATATTTGAGTTTGAAAACTTAACAGTATTTCTTCCTATTCTGCAACTGTGCAGAGTACACAGAATAGGCTGCTAAACTGCGGTGACGAACACAGAATGGAATATGTGACTTTAATATTTGAGTTTGAAAACTTAACAGTATTTCTTCCTATTCTGCAACTGTGCAGAGTACACAGAATAGGCTGCTAAACTGCGGTGACGAACACAGAATGGATTATGTGACTTTAATATTTGAGTTTGAAAACTTAACAGTATTTCTTCCTATTCTGCAACTGTGCAGAGTACACAGAATAGGCTGCTAAACTGCGGTGACACACACTGAATGGAATATGTGACTTTAATATTTGAGTTTGAAAACTTAACAGTATTTCTTCCTATTCTGCAACTGTGCAGAGTACACAGAATAGGCTGCTAAACTGCGGTGACGAACACAGAATGGAATATGTGACTTTAATATTTGAGTTTGAAAACTTAACAGTATTTCTTCCTATTCTGCAACTGTGCAGAGTACACAGAATAGGCTGCTAAACTGCGGTGACACACACTGAATGGAATATGTGACTTTAATATTTGAGTTTGAAAACTTAACAGTATTTCTTCCTATTCTGCAACTGTGCAGAGTACACAGAATAGGCTGCTAAACTGCGGTGACACACACTGAATGGAATATGTGACTTTAATATTTGAGTTTGAAAACTTAACAGTATTTCTTCCTATTCTGCAACTGTGCAGAGTACACAGAATAGGCTGCTAAACTGCGGTGACACACACTGAATGGAATATGTGACTTTAATATTTGAGTTTGAAAACTTAACAGTATTTCTTCCTATTCTGCAACTGTGCAGAGTACACAGAATAGGCTGCTAAACTGCGGTGACACACACTGAATGGAATATGTGACTTTAATATTTGAATTTGAAAACTTAACAGTATTTCTTCCTATTCTGCAACTGTGCAGAGTACACAGAATAGGCTGCTAAACTACGGCAAAGCACACTGAATGGAATATGTGACTTTGATATTTTAGTTTGAAGACTTAACAGTATTTCTTCCTATTCTGCAACTCTGCACAGTACACAGAATGTGCTGCTACACTGCGGCGAAGCATACTGAATGGAATATGTGACTTTGATATTTTAGTTTGAAGACTTAACAGTATTTCTTCCTATTCTGCAACTCTGCACAGTACACAGAATGTGCTGCTACACTGCGGCGAAGCACACTGAATGGAATATGTGACTTTGATATTTTAGTTTGAAGACTTAACAGTATTTCTTCCTATTCTGCAACTCTGCACAGTACACAGAATGTGCTGCTACACTGCGGCGAAGCACACTGAATGGAATATGTGACTTTGATATTTTAGTTTGAAGACTTAACAGTATTTCTTCCTATTCTGCAACTCTGCACAGTACACAGAATGTGCTGCTAAACTGCGGCGAAGCACACTGAATGGAATATGTAACTTTGATACTGTTAAGTCTTCAAACTAAAATATTTCTTCCTATTCTGCAACTCTGCACAGTACACAGAATGTGCTGCTAAACTGCGGCGACGCACACTGAATGGAATATGTGACTTTGATATTTTAGTTTGAAGACTTAACAGAATGTGCTCTAATCTGCAACTTTGCACACTAAACAGAATGTGCTCTAATCTGCAACTTTGCACACTAAACAGAATGTGCTCTAATCTGCAACTTTGCACACTAAACAGAATGTGCTCTAATCTGCAACTGTGCACACTAAACAGAATGTGCTCTAATCTGCAACTTTGCACACTAAACAGAATATATATATTTTTTTTTTTTTTTTTTTTTCCCCCCCACACAAAATAACCTGCTGCCCCCACACACAGTAGTCCTAAAAAGGACTTTTGGTTCTTTTTTTTCACAATTTTGCTTTTTTTCCTCCCTACACTGACTTTCCCTTCCTATCCTCAGCTCTCCCTGGCTAAGACTGAGCCGAACTCGCTGGTCAGGTGCTATACAGCACCCGACCACGGGTTCTGGCCAGCCAATCAGTGTAATGCCAGCAGCCAACATGGCTGCTGGCATTACACCGATGTCAGAGCCTCCCTGCACTTTTATTGGCTGCGCAGCAGCCGCAAAACATGCGGGGAGGAGACCCGAACATTTCGGGCGAGCACATGCGGTACTCGTACGAGTACCGCCATGTGCCGAGCAGAGCGATGCTCGAGCCGATCCGAGCATCGGCCGAGCATGCTCGCTCAACACTATTTACTTCCTATCCTTTCTTAACTGGTAGACACTCCTGGCACCCATTATGGTATGTTATCTCATACCTTTGGGGAATCATTTTTCATGGGCTGGCAGTAGGTCCTGAATATATTAGGAAGTTCTATGGTGTTGACCATCTTTGAAGTGATTGATGTGTAAAATAGTATGTGTTTTTTTCCTAAAGCACTACATTCTGGAAATTGTCTACCCCTACGTTAATGTGCACAACTGACACGTGACTCCTCATTTGATGTGTCTAGTTGCCTACTTCAAAAAATGTATGCGTCACCTTTTCTTCATTTCCCTTGCTGTAATAACCATTTGAGTACAGGCAAGATATGGTTGAAAAATATATGTATGCCAACTCATACCAACAGGGTGGAATTTTTTCTTGGAAGAGTAATAGCTAAAGATTAGTCATAAATTCCATGTTTTTCAAAGCTATCTGTAGAGAGGTAGAAATGTGAAATAGCTTTTTTTCCTATAGTGACACTTTCTGGAAACCATTGTGCACATCATCCTAGGAGAAAAAAAAAAGACCCCTCATTTGATGCAGGGGAATGTCTATGTTCCAAAATGGTGTACTTTGCCTACCTTTCCTGCTTATTTATAACTAGTGGAAGAGCCCGTTACACAGGCCACAGTGCCACTGCCAGCTGGTCGCGGGGCAGTCATGCACAGTAGAGACTGCCCACGCTGTGGCTGATACAGTGCCAGCCAGTCACGGTGCAGTCATGCTCAGAAGAGACTGCCCACGTTGCGACTGATGCTCCTTTGGAATGCCCCGCTCTGTATCAGCCTTGTCACTGGCAGTCTCTACTGTGCATGACTGCAGCACGCTCAGCAGTCTCTACTCCGCATGACTTCATCGTTACACACGTTTTAGCAAATTATTATATAGAATGGTTATGACCATTTTAGCGCAGGCAGGTAATTTCAAAAACAAAAGTGTCAGGTGTAGGCTAATGTTCCTGATGTAAATCCATACATATGGGGTACTATTTTTCTCTGGCAGCAGACAATTATATGGTTTTTAAAGATTATAGTGTCTTAGAAGTGGTAGAAATGTATAAACCCTCTGAAACAATGTTCCTTGGATACTTTGAGATCTATTTCACATGTTGATCTTCTAGAGAATACAGGTAATTCCTCTGGTATTCAATTATTTAGATCAATTGCTTGGTTAACCTCAGTTCAAATCGTAGACTGGCATTGCTCTAAACTTAGATCTAATAACCCTCTTTGTGATCTCTCACTTATTGAATCCAGATTGTCTGGCAGTACTCATACACGAAGTACACTTTCATTTTGCTATGCACTCTTGTTGAATAGTTCTCAATCTATGCAAGTTTATACTACCTGTCTTTCAGTTACAGAGAGGGCTTTCTGGAAGAGGGAGGGACTGTGTTTGTATCGTGGCAATTCAGGACACATGCTGAAGTCCTGCCCGCTGTGTCCAGGAAAATCTCGCACCTAAGATCCTCTGGGGGACTGGCCTTAGGTGGAATTTCTCAGTCCCTAGAGATCATTCTGGACAAACCCATTCTGGAGGTGATCCTGTCTTGGGACGATTCTTCTGTCTCAGCTCCAGCATTGCTGGACTCGGGTGCCACTTGTTATTTTATTGATGCAGAATTTGCGGCCAAAACTTCTGGGTAGTAGATAGTTTTTCAGAGGCTTTGGGCAAAACTGCAGTGACAGTGACATGGAAATGCACCAGGTTGTGTGGTTAGTTTATGAAGAATCTCCATGATATGAATTGTGTTAAGACAAAATGTTTTGGAATGAAAATGATTTAGTGCGTAGTTTACCCAACAGTCTCATGACAGAAAACGAGGAAATATGATTAAATTACACTTTCAGTACCTACCTGTTCTAAAGAAAAGAATGTAGTGACTAAACATAAGTGGAACAACTAAATATAGCAGAATATTTTGTATAAAGCATTTTCATTTTGGTTTGCTGTATTTGAATCCCATGAAAAACAAGAAAAAAGGTGCAAAAATGTCAAAAGCAGACAGCTAATCAGAATACAAATATCTGATATTTCACTAACTACATCTACAGACTAAAATATGTGAATTATTATATCTATAGTACACCATTCCAGTTACTCATATGAATTAATACAGACTGATAGCACTTTGTGAGGTTTATTAAACAATGCATTGCCATGTTAGATAGTAGGAAACTTACATTTTCAAGGGAATCACTGATGTATTGACTAGTCTAGGGGTACTACGATGAATTTGTTGAAAATTATTGTAATGAGTTAATTAGAATGGAAGACTGCTGGGAGCAGACAACTGTATGCAACATATAGACATGTCATCTGTATAATATAAATTGCTAGGCTGCGAAGCTCCCTGTGTGCGTAACAGCACATGCGCAGTAGAGACTGCCGTAACGATGCAGTCATGCACATTAGAGACTGGCCGAACGTGCTGATCCAGAGCTCCAAACTACTCATCGCCTGTCTCTGCTCCTGGCTCTACAGCAGCAGCCAAGGCCGCTGGGTAGCACTTTAGCCTGTGTACACGGGCTTTCATACCAGTATAATAATATGTGATATGTAATATAGTGATCTGTAACTTTTTTTACATCATTAAATGATAACCAAAAAATCAGCAAATAAATAAAAGAAACAGGAAAAAGCTAAAGGGCATTTTACCCACACCATCCACAGATATTTTACATTTAAAAAACACAGTTGTTGGAAAGAAATGTCCTTTGAGCTAATCAGCTCAATCAGATCAAATACAAAAGTGATATCACAGAGTGATCTATAAGATATTCATAAGCTTCAACTATATGTGAAAAAAATATAAAAATGAGTTGAAAAAGAGGAAACTTTTAAAAATATGCATTCAGACCATATGTCCATCCATTTATCCATCCACCTATCCGGTTACTCAACTATTCAAAGGGACCTATCAAGCAATAACACACAGTTAATTAATAATGTATCTCTAATTTTAAACTTAATAGGCTTTATGGCCAGAGATATAACATATAATATTTATATCTACAATGTCAATACTAAATTGTAAATTTTTGTCATGGAATGTGCGTGGCTTGAATGATTCCGTGAAATGATCCTTAGTCTTAAACCATGTCAGGAAACAGACCCCAGGGGTGGTCATGTTGCAGGAGACCCATCTTACTGCAAGCAGAGTTCTGTCTCTTAGAAGGCAATGGATACAGGGTCATTATCATGCCACATATTCCACGTATGCAAGAGGTGTTTCCATTCTCATTACTAAACTAGTTTCATTTGAATTCATTGACCTCAAGTCGTATCCACAGGGACGATACCTCTTCTTAACATGTAAATTACAGGGAACTCTGTTTGTTTTACTGAATGTTTATATCCCACCGCCTTTCGACCCTTCAATTCTTAGAGATATACTCATATATATTTCTGACAAGCCACATCACCATATAGTACGTATGGGTGACTTTAATATAGCTACCAACTCTGACTTGGACAGATTAGGTGGGATGGCAGTTGACTCCAAATTGCATAGAGGTGCCTTCATCAGTCTCATAGGTGACATGGGATTCATAGATGTATGGAGGACTCTCCATCCGCAGGCTCGGGAGTTCTCATGCCACTCTGCCACTTATAAAACTTTATCTAGAATAGATTATGTGTTTGCTAACCAGTTGACTTTGAATTGGGTTACAGATTGTTGTTTTCTGACCAGGGTAGCTTCCGACCACTCCCCGCTATTACTGACACTACAGCGAGACCAGAGACCTAAATCTAGAGTGTGGAGGCTTAGTCCCGTATGGTTGACTAATACGCATCTGGTGGTTAAAACATAGAGAAGATCTATTTGAATATTTTGTTGATAATGTTAACACTGCTGCTCAGGGTATTGTTTGGGAGGCTGCCAAGGCGACTGCAAGGGGCTGCTTAATATCTCTTATATCTATGCAAAATAGACTTAAGTCCAGGGAGGTGAAGACATTGGAATCAGAGCCTGCTGAGGCGGAAAAACAGTTTGTTGAAAAAGGGGATTCGGTATCTCTTATACTAATTTTGTTACTTGCTCATTAAGATATTCTATAAAATTGTCTGAATTGAGTGCCTGTCGTGTTTTTTACTTGAAACAAAATATTTTTGAAAATGGGTATAAGGCAGGGAAGCTAATGGCTCATCTTGGTCGTTGAAACAGGGGGACTCCATCGGTTTCTTCACTCTGAGAACCTGGGGGTGATCTGGTACTAGACCCACAGATGATTAACGCGCGATTTTGGTGCTTCTACTCTCGTCTTCATGAATCTCGATTGACCCGCTCTGAGTTTCAAGTTTCTTGTTTTATTGATCAATGTGACCTTCCACAACTTTCATTCGATCATAGACAAATGCTGGATGCTCCTATTCTTCTGAGAGAGGTGATGGAGGCTATTCGTGGTTTGCCGACAGGCAAGGCATCGGGTGTAGATAGTCTTCCTGCAGAATGGTATAAAGAATTTGTGGATGTCCTGGCCCCCCATCTATGGAATACCTTTTATGCTGCTATTGACGAAGGACATCTCCCGGATTCTTTGAATAATGCTTCCATTATTGTATTGCTCAAACCAGGAAAGGATCTGGAGATTTGCGATTCTTACAGGCCCATTTCCTTGTTGACTACGGATGCTAAAATTGTGGCGAAAATCCTGGCTACCAGATTAAATATGGTGCTGGGAACCATAGTACATGAAGATCAAACTTGCTTTATCCCAGGAAAATCAACATCACACAATCTTAGAAGGTTATTTATGCACCTGCAACTTCCTCACGATACCATGGGGTCTCAGGTGATAGCATCTCTCGATGCATCTAAGGCCTTCAACTCTGTCGAGTGGCCATATCTTTGGCACGTACTCCGGGGATTTGGGTTTGGCCTGTCCATTATCAAATGGATACATATTTTATATAGTAATCCCAAGGCTTCTGTGGTGGCGGGTGGACTGAGTTCACAGTCCTTCTCCTTGCATTGTGGCACTAGACAGGCCTGCCCACTCTCGCCCGGCCTGTTTGCTTTGGCCCTAGAACCCCTGGCTGTTCTAAGTCATGCAAATCCATTCATTAGGGGACTCAGTGTAGAAGGCAGAGAGGAAAAGCTCGCACTGTATGCTGATGACATCCTGCTTTTTTTAGGTGATGATAGGAATTCCATGGAGACCACATTACAGCTGGTGGACGATTTTGGTACATACTCCAGATTTCAAATAAATTGGACTAAGTCCTCTCTAATTCCGATTGATAGTAATATACGGGAATCTTATCCAACTGACATCCCGCTGTCGTATGTGGCTGAGTGTACATACTTGGGGATTAGGGTGGCAGCAACGACGGACTCCTTTTTGGAGATGAATTTGATACCTAATATTCAATACTTTAATGACAAAACAATTGCATGGCTTCATCTGCCCTTAAATATTATCGGCAGATCAAATCTTATTAAAATGATTTTCTACCTAAATTTTTGTACGTTTTTCAAAACACGCCGGTCCCTATTCCTAAAAAATATTTCCGACAAATAGACAAAATTATTTTGCATTTCATATGGCGGGGGATCGGGCTAGACTCAACCTAACTACTCTCATGAGACCCAAACGTGAGGGGGGAATTGCTTTGCCCAATTTCTATAGGTACTACTCAGCAGCACAATGTCGATATGCGTTAGATTTTGTTTCTCCCCAACCTCGCTACCAGACTACTGAAATAGATACGTTATTGTTACAGCCTGCTTATAACCTGCCCCAGTTCTTGCATGGAGGCCCCGTGGTTTTTAATATTTGGACTCCATTGGCAACAACCTGTCACGGTTTGTTTTGACTCTCAGACACAGAGTTAAGATAAAAACACAACTTTACTGAAAAGTTAATAAGAACCCTCACGGGTCCTGACATACACATATATACAGACACACAACTGGTTCAAAAGAAGTTGTGAACAATAGTACAATATATATAGGTTCTACCGGCCTTGCCAAATACCAGGTAAGGCAGCCTGGAGACTGGCACAATGAGATGAATTAGGCTCTACCGGCCTTGCCAATACACCGGGCAAGGCAGCCTAGAGACTGGCACAACAGGATGTAGCAGGCTCAACCGACCTTACCAAAATACCGGGTAAGGCAGCCTAACAAGGTGACACAGAGTATGGAAACCACACTGATGCTGTAACGGAGGTAGCCTCAGCAACCGGTGATAGAGTGGAGCGAACCAGTAACCCATACTGGACTAACAGGGAGGCCCTGCCGGTGCTGTAAGGTTGGTAAAACAAGCAACCGGAGTAGAGGTGGAACAAACCAGTACCACGTACTGGAGAATACAGAGGCCCTACCGGTGCTGAAATGGAGGCAGCAAGCAACCGGTTTAACAGTGGAGCAAACCAGTACCGCGTACTGGACAACACGGAGACCCTACCGGTGCTGTAAGGGAGGCAGCTAGTAACCGGTGTACTATGGAGCAAACCAGTACCGTGTACTGGACAACCAGAGAGGCCCTACCGGTGCTATAGAGTTGGTAAGACAAGCAACCGGTGTAAAGGTAGAGCAAACCAGTACCATGTACTGGACAACACGGAGGCCCTACGGGTGCTGTAACGGACACAGCAAGCAACCGGTGTAGTGTCGGAGCAAACCAGTACCGCGTACTGGACAACACAAAAGCCCTACCAGTGAATAGTGGAAGCAGCAAGCGACCGGTGTAACATTGGAGCAAACCAGTACCACGTACTGGACAACACTGAGGCCCTACCGGTGCTGTAACGGAGACAGCAAGCAATCGGTGTAATATTGGAGCAAACCAGTACCGTGTACTGGACAACACGGAGGCCCTACCGGTGCTGTAACAGAGGCAGCAAGCAACCGGTATAATATTGGAGTAAACCAGTACCGCGTACTGGACAACATGGAGGCCCTACCGGTGCTGTAACGGAGGCAGCAAGCAACCGGTGTAATATTGGAGTAAACCAGTACCGCATACTGGACAACACGGAGGCCCTACCGGTGCTGTAACGGAGGCAGCAAGCAACCGGTGTAATATTGGAGTAAACCAGTACCGCATACTGGACAACACGGAGGCCCTACCGGTGCTGTAACGGAGGCAGTAAGCAACCAGTGTAATATTGGAGCAAACCAGTACCGCGTACTGGATAACACAAGGCCAGAAGCCTAGTATCAGAGGTGTCACCAACGGAGGAACCCAGTAGTCAGAATGTCACCCAGGCGACCATGTCAAAAGGAAAGAATCCCAACAGGATCCAGGAGCAGGAGCGACAGCCAAGCCGGGACAGGATACCGGAGCAGCAACGACAGTCAAACCGGTTCAGGAACGGAAGCAGGAACGGCAGCCAAACCGGATCAGGAACGGAAGCAGGAAGGGCAGCCAAACTGGATCAGGAACGGAAGCAGGAAGCACTTCTGCAGAGTATACTGGCTGTCAAGGTAGGCACGCTGACACTGGAGTAGTAGAGGATTCACGCAAGGCCCAGTGAACACGGGAAACCATAGGCAGGTGATCACTGACATAGAGACACCACAAAAGGGCAACCAAAGGGTGCAGGAAACCCAGTCTATATAGGCAATACTGGGCGGACTAAACACAGGCAACCAATGAAGACTCCTCACAGGTAACTGACAGAAAAAGCCAGCAATCACGGGCACCGTGATAGTACCCCCCCTCTCAAAGACCCCCCCTTCTGGAAGAGGGACCTGGTTTCTGAGGGTACTTAGAATGAAAAAATTTGCAGTAATTTAGGAGCATGAAGGTCCTTACTATCCACCCAGGATCGTTCTTCAGGACCATAACCCTTCCAATGTACAAAATACTGCAATTTTCCTCTAAGTCTGCGGGAATCAATGATACTCTGAACTTCGTACTCCTTCTGACCTTCTACCTCTATAGGACCTGGCACCACAGGGTTAGTAGTATAGCAGTTGCATACAAGAGGTTTGAGGAGA
Organism: Rhinophrynus dorsalis; assembly: GCA_037306005.1. Classification (NCBI taxonomy): domain Eukaryota; kingdom Metazoa; phylum Chordata; class Amphibia; order Anura; family Rhinophrynidae; genus Rhinophrynus; species Rhinophrynus dorsalis. The sequence goes on from CM074718.1 coordinate 172,737,381, forward strand.
GATACATGGAACACATTATGAATGTGCATAGATGCAGGGATATCCAAGGCATAAGAGACAGGGTTGATTTTACGGATCACCCTGAACGGACCAGTAAACCGGGGAGCCAATTTATTAAACAGGACTTGTAACTTGAGGTTTCTGGAGGATAACCATACCCTGTCCCCAACCTGGAAAGAAACCGCTGGCAGCCGTCTACGATTAGCATGATGCTGATGGCGCTGAAAAGACTGACTGAGTGCCCTCTGAACCTGTGCCCAAGTGGAGTGGAGCTGCTTGATATGCTAATCCAGAGCTGGAATCTGTTGCAACTGAAATGAATCCGGAAGCAAGCATGGTTGGAACCCGTAATTGATAAGAAACGGGGAGCTCCCAGATGAAGAATTAACCACACAGTTCCTGGCGAACTCTGCCCATGGCAACAGGTCGGCCCAGTTATCATGATGGTCTGTGACAAAACAGCACAGGAACTGCTCCAGTCCCTGACTGGCACGCTCAGCGGCCCCATTGGTCTAGGGGTGGTAGGCAGAGGAAAAGGACAATTGGATGCCCATCTGTTCACAAAATGCTCTCCAAAATCTGGACACGAACTGGCTCCCCCGGTCGGACACCACAACTCTAGGTAACCCATGCAACAAAAATACCTCTTTAGAGAAAACCACAGCTAATTCTTTGACAGAGAGAAGGCCATGGAGAGGCACAAAATGAGCCATTTTAGAAAACCTGTCAACCGCCATAAGTATGATGGAATATCATCTAGATACTGGCAACTCTCCCATAAAATCGATGGCACAGGCATTGGTAAACGCAGCACAGTCTGCCCTCAGAGAGGGCCACCAGAAAACTTGTGAGAGAGACCAAATTAATTGATCTCTACCAATATGCCCAGCAGCTTTAGAGGAGTGGTAGGTTTCAAGTAAACGAGTGTGGAATGGCTCATCTACAAAACACTTGCCCACTGGGGATTCTGGAGGAGCGGTAGCCTGGGTGGCCAGAATCTCTTCCCCCAGTGGCGAAGTGATACTCGTACGTAAAGTGGGCGATATACGATCAGGCTGTATAATGGGTGCTGGGACCTCTTCCCTTTCAGTTTCAGGCTTGAATTGTCTACACAGGGCATCAGACCTAACGTTCTTGGAACCCGGCAAATAGGATACAATAAAATTAAATCGAGAAAGGAACAACGCCCATCTGGCCTGGCGAGAGGACAGTCTTTTAGCCTCTGATAGATAAGTCAGATTTTTGTGGTCAGTAAGAATTAATACTGGATTTTTGGTACCCTCTAATAAATTACGCCATTCTTTCAGAGCGAGAATGATAGCCAGTATTTCTCTGTCACCTATATCATTGTGGCTTTGGGCAACAGACAATTTCTTAGAGAAAAGCCCACATGGTCTGAGAGTTCCCCCTTTTACTGGTCGTTGAGAAAGTACTGCCTCAACCCCAATTTCTGAGGCTTCAACCTCCAATGTAAACGGGAGAGATGGGTTGGGGTGGGATAACACCAGAGCAGCTGCAAAGGCAGATTTCAGTGTCTCAAAAGCATCTTCAACTGTCTCAGACCATTGGGAAGGATTGGCACCCTTACGAGTAAGGTTAGACAATGGTTTAACAATCGTAGAAAAGTTTTTAATAAACTTTCTGTAATAATTAGCGAACCCCAGAAATCTCTGAATTGCTTTTAAGCCCTTAGGCCGTGGCCATTGCAAAACTGCCTCAAGTTTCTCCTGATCCATGGCAATCCCTTCCTTGGCAATCACGAACCCCAAGAAGGGCACACTGGATCTATGAAACTCTCATTTTTCCAATTTGCAATACAATTTTTTTTTTTGTAAATGGAGCAACACTTCTGACACGTCCTTGATGTGTTGTGACAAATTATCCAAATGATTAAGTATATCGTCCAGGTAGACAACAACACAGGACTGTAGCATATCCCTGAGGATATCATTAATCAGTTCTTGGAACACTGCGGGTGCATTACAGAGGCCAAACGGCATAACTAGATATTCATAGTGCCCGGATCTAGTGTTAAAAGCCGTTTTCCACTCATCACCAGCTCTGATCCGAATCAGGCTATAAGCTGCACTTAGGTCCAGTTTCGTAAAAACTGAGGAACCTTTTAACCTGTCAAATAATTCAGTGATGAGTGGTATCGGATAAGCATTTTTAGGCATTAATTTATTTAGGCCACGGTAATCAATACACGGTCTCAGCTCGCCATTCTTTTTTTTCACAAAAAAGAATGCAGCCCCAGCCAGCGAGGTGGATTTCCTGATGAGCCCTCTCTTGAGGGCATCTACAATATATTCCTCCATAGCTTGGTTCTCATCACATGACAATGGATAAGTGCATCCCCTAGGGGGCACCAACCCCTGGGGCAACTCAATAGCGCAATCAAAGGACCTGTGCTGGGGCAGGGTGCCAGCCTCTCCTTTACTGAAAACATTGCTGAATTGTTGGTACTCATCTGGCAATGAAGGAGAGGCGCACAGAATCTTAACCGGGTGAGACACACAATACTCCATACAATATTGGGACCAAGCCGAAATTTCACACTTTTGCCAATCAAACTGAGGATTATGCAACTGCAGCCAAGGAAATCCCAGAATGACTGCGTAGTGTGGAGAATTGATTATCTGGAACTGCTGTTCCTCTTTACGAAGCACCCCAATAGTCATAGGTAGTGGCATTGTTTCAAAGGTAACCTGGGCTGGTTCTAGTGGTCTGCCGTCAATGGCTTCAATAGCAACAGGCGACTCTCTCTCAACCAGCGGAATCTTGTGCCGTTCAGCAAAGGCACTATCCATAAAATAGCTGGCTGCGCCGGAATCAATCAGGGCCAGAACCTCCACTGACCAATCTGCCCACGAGAGTACCACCTGTATGGCGGGTTTCTGTATGATCACACCTGGGGACGGTTGAACACCACCTAGGGCCTGTCCCCCAAGGTACCCTAGGTGCGTTCATTTCCCGGACGTACGGGACAGGTTCTTAACAATTGCCCAGTTTTACCACAGTATAAGCATAACCCCTGCCTCCTGCGGTGTGCTCGTTCCTCCTTGTTTAACCTAGTAAAGCCTAATTGCATAGGTTCACCAGGTTCCCGTAAATGGTCATTGGGCTTAGGCAACAAGGGAGGGGTGGGTGGGCAAAATGAACTGCTAGATTAGCTGTTTTTTTACAGTAGCCTACGGTCCTTAGCCATAAGTCTCTCACGGATCCGAGTGTCAATTAGAATTGCATAATCAATATATTCATACAGATCATTAGGCAACTCTCTAGCTGCGGTTTCATCTTTAATATGATTGTCCAGACTTTGAGCAAAGGCTGCCAGCAACGCCTCATTATTCCAACCTACCTCTGCTGCTGGTGTGCGGAATTCTATGGCATAATCGCCCACAGTATGCTTGCCCTGTTGTATCTCCATTAGACATTTAGCAGCAGAGGCAGTTCTACCAGGGATCTCAAATACTCTCCAAAATGTTTGCACAAAATCCCTGAAATTCTTTGTGCAAGGTTTCACACTCTCCCATAAGGGATTGGCCCATGCCAGGGCTCTGCCAGTCAGTAAGGATATCATAAACCCAACTTTACTGCGATTAGGAAGGCATGAGAGGTTAATTCTAGAAATATCTCAAGTTGGTTGATAAATCCTCTGTACAGACTGGGTTCGCCATCATATCTGAGTGGCAATGGTGCGGAAGCAGTTAGCCCTTTAACTGCAGTCACTGAGGGAATGGTTTCATTCTCCGGTGTCGAACCTAGGGAGACCACCAGACTCGGGGCAGACTTGTCCGTGAGTACTGTACGCTCAAGAATGGTTTGGATCGCCAATGCTAGCTGATCCAGGCACTGTTCATGTACATCCATCCTCCAATGGATGTTTTGTGCATTACCTTCACTCTTATTGTCTGAGGTCATGGCCCTCTCGTACTGTCACGGTTTGTTTTGACTCTCAGACACAGAGTTAAGATAAAAACACAACTTTACTGAAAGGTTAATAAGAACCCTCACGGGTCCTGACATACACATATATACAGACACACAACTGGTTCAAAAGAAGTAGTGAACAATAGTATAATATATATAGGCTCTACCGGCCTTGCCAAATACCAGGTAAGGCAGCCTGGAGACTGGCACAATGAGATGAATTAGGCTCTACCGGCCTTACCAATATACCGGGCAAGGCAGCCTGGAGACTGGCATAACGCGAGGAAGTAGGCTTTACCGGTCTTGCCAATATACCGGGCAAGGCAGCCTAGAGACTGGCACAACAGGATGTAGCAGGCTCTACCGACCTTAACAAAATACCGGGTAAGGCAGCCTAATAAGGTGACACAGAGTATGGAAACCACACTGATGCTGTAACGGAGGTAGCCTCAGCAACCGGTGATAGAGTGGAGCGAACCAGTAACCCGTACTGGACTAACAGGGAGGCCCTGCTGGTGCTGTGAGGTTGGTAAAACAAGCAACCGGTGTAGAGGTGGAGCAAGCCAGTACCACGTACTGGAGAATAAAGAGGCCCTACCGGTGCTGAAACAGAGGCAGCAAGCAACCGGTTTAACAGTGGAGCAAACCAATACCGTGTACTGGACAACACGGAGACCCTACCGGTGCTGTAATGGAGGCAGCAAGCAACCGGTGTAATACTGGAGCAGACCAGTACCACGTACTGGACAACATGGAGGCCCTACCGGTGCTGTAACGGAGACAGCAAGCAACCGGTATAATATTGGAGCAAACCAGTACCGCGTACTGGACAACATGGAGGCCCTACCGGTCCTGTAACGGACACAGCAAGCAACCGGTGTAGTGTCGGAGCAAACCAGTACCGTGTACTGGACAACACGAAAGCCCTATCGGTGAATAGTGGAAGCAGCAAGCGACCGGTGTAACATTGGAGCAAACCAGTACCGCGTACTGGACAACACGGAGGCCCTACCAGTGCTGTAACAGAGGCAGCAAGCAACCGGTGTAATATTGGAGTAAACCAGTACCGCGTACTGGACAACACGGAGGCCCTACCGGTGCTGTAAAGGAGGCGGCAAGCAACCCGTGTAATATTGGAGTAAACCAGTACCGTGTACTGGACAACACGGGGGGCCTACCAGTGCTGTAACGGAGGCAGCAAGCAACCGGTGTAATATTGGAGTAAACCAGTACCGCGTACTGGACAACACGGAGGCCCTACCGGTGCTGTAAAGGAGGCGGCAAGCAACCGGTGTAATATTGAAGTAAACCAGTACCGTGTACTGGACAACACGGAGGCCCTACCAGTGCTGTAACGAAGGCAGCAAGCAACCGGTGTAATATTGGAGTAAACCAGTACCGCTTACTGGACAACACGGAGGCCCTAGCAGTGCTGTAACGGAGGCAGCAAACAACCGGTGTAATATTGGAGTAAACCAGTACCGCTTACTGGACAACACGGAGGCCCTACTGTTGCTGTAACGGAGGCAGCAAACAACCAGTGTAATATTGGAGCAAACCAGTACCGCGTACTATATAACACAAGGCCAGAAGCCTAGTATCAGAGGTGTCACCAACGGAAGAACCCAGTAGTCAGAATGTCACCGAGGCGACCATGTCAAAAGGAAAGAATCCCAACAGGATCCAGGAGCAGGAGCGACAGCCAAGCCGGGACAGGATACCAGAGCAGCAACGACAGTCAAACCGGTTCAGGAATGGAAGCAGGAACGTCAGCCAAACCGGGTCAGGAACGGAAGCAGGAACGGCAGCCAAACCGGATCAGGAACGGAAGCAGGAACCACTTCTGCAGAGTATACTGGCTGTCAAGGTAGGCACGCTGACACTGGAGTAGTAGAGGATTCACGCAAGGCCCAGTGAACACAGGAAACCATAGGCAGGTGATCACTGACATAGAGACCCCACAAAAGGGCAACCAAAGGGTGCAGAAACCCAGTCTATATAGGCAATACTGGGCGGACTAAACACAGGCAACCAATGGAGAGTCCTCGCAGGTAACTGACAGAAAAAGCCAGAAATCATGGGCACCATGATACAACCCTACATGAGGTGTGGGTGGAGTTAAAAAAGCTCCTGGGATACATTGCCATGGACCCGGATACCCCCTTGTGGGGCGCCGCGGGGTACACCATGTACTTGGCAGCAACTCTGGTTCCTTGTGGGCTAGATTTGGGATTACTAACCTTGGACAGTTATTCCAGGATAATCAGTTGAAATGCTTCGCACAATTACATGACGAGTACCATATACCGCATAATCTCTTTTACTCATATTTATGTATTAGGCATGCTCTTCGAGCTCAGTGGGGTGATCGAGCCCCGATGATTTCTACGTTCCCGCTTCTTACTAGATTGAAGATTCTTGAGCCTTCGAGACCTCTTTCTTTCATTTACCAGTGGCTGGACTCTCATATGGGGTATCAGGAGCTCCCTTCATGGAACAAATGGGAAATGGACGTGGGTCCATTGGAGAATTGGGAATGGGATTTGGCTAAGGCGGGACCAGCACTGGTGGTGACGTTGACTAGACACCTGATGATACAGTTGAATATCCTACATAGAATTTATTATACTCCAGTCAGACCATATAGAATGGGGAATTTTAGTACCGACTGTTGTCTTCGGTGTGATAATGTTCAGGGCACATGCTTACATATGATTTGGGAATGTCCTGGAGTCAAGAGGTTCTGGAAAGAGATAATGCATATTGTGGTTCTGGTGTTGTGGAGACCTGTTCCTATGACTCCAAAGATTTGTTTATTGTCGTTTTTTCCCGATGAGATTGAGGATGCAACTGACAGATCTCTACTGAGTGAGCTCTTGGTGATGGCGAGAAAGGCGGTGGCCTTGAACTGGATATCAAATAGAGTCCCTAATTGTAGGGTGTGGATAAACCTAGTTTTACAATGCATTCCACACTATAAATTGGTTTACTTACACCGGGGTAATCAAAATAAGTTTGAAAAGATATGGGGTAGATGGCAGAACTGGTGGACGAATAGAGCAGATAATACTGTGGCACCTGATGATGTACAACTTACTGGTGATGGTTGATTGAGGTACACCTGCTTGTTGCATGGTTCGCAGTATAATTGATGTGAGACATAGTGTATGAACCCTGTACATGCCGGGATCTCGTGAAACTGCTGGCTGGTGGACGGCGGGTGGGGTGCTGCGGGTTCGGGAGAGAGAGGAATCGGGGACTGGAGTTATAGTGAAATTTAAGTTAGGTTAGATTTTAGGAGTTTTAGTTTGTTGGAGGTTAAAATAATAATAAAAACCTCAGGTTGACTCTGTACGCCCTACTGATATGCATATGTTCTTTTCATTGTTACAAATGTCTATACACTTTTGCTGTACTTGAACGATTATACATTTATTTTTCTGTATTTGAGATGTGTATGGAGTGATCTGATAATAAAATCTATTTGAAAAAAAAACTTAATAAGCTTTAACAACATAGGTTATTTTTCTCTAAAATTTAATTGCAGGATTCTTATATACTATTTTTCAAATCAATACCTTAGAAAGGTGCACTTTGCCTGGTTGTCACATTATAAATATACGTTAAGTGACTTACTTAACTATCAGATAGTAGGTACTGACACCCTGCACATCAATGCTGAGTCTCCAAGCTAATATGCTTAGTAATAGTGATCCATGCATGGCATGGATTCCCAGTAAAGATTTACTTGAGTCTACTGGACAATATTGATGGTCACTTAAGTATCATAAACCTTATTTCTATTCAGAAGTAGGCACATAACCCATTAGCCTAGATGTGGATATCTGAATGCCACAACGATAACACAATGTTAATTTTAAAAACAAATATACGTGAATAATTAAATGCCACATATGTTTTGTGTGTTTAATGGGACACTTTATTTTATTTTCTTGATGGTCATTTTACTTTATATTTTATCACATACTAGTAAAAGAAAGTAATATTTTATTTTACAGAGGCAATTCAGATGGACCATTCTGTATTAGACTTTTCATCAGTTCTCAATGCTTTATGTTGAATAAATATTGCACAGAAACAAAAGTGGCATGAATAATTATGGTGCTTAAGACATGGTTGTGGTGGTGGTTCTACTGAAAGTGAAAAAGAGAAAAGATGGATGATACAGATTACTGTTGGATGGTAACGTAATACAGGGCACCTTGTGTATTATTACCAAATTAAGTTTATTTTCTTATCATCCTTTCTACTTTTCAAATTATGGGACTACATTTTTTTTATTATTATTATTATTATTTTTTAAGTTAACACCTCCACACTGTCAGATGAAATCTGCTCTATCAATCTGTAACAAATGCTGAAAGGGAACTAATTATTTTTACTGCAAAAATCATAAGTTTAGGCTAGCTTTCAATTTTGGTCACTCAATATTCCATAGTGAGGATAGAATGGAGAGAAATCCTGAATGTAGGCTTCCACTATACAGTGAGGGAAAAATTATTTGATCCCCTGCTGATTTGGTATGTTTTCCCACTGACAAGGAAATGATCAGTCTATAATTTTAATGGTAGGTTTATTTGAACAGTGAGAGAGAAAATAACAACAAAAAAACCCTGAAAAACGCATTTCAAAAAAGTTAAATTGATTTGCATTTTACTGAGTGAAATAAGTATTTGACCCCCTATCAGTCAGCAAGATTTCTGGCTCCCAGGTGTCTTTTATACAGGTAACAAGCTGAGATTAGGAGCACTCTCTTAAAGGCAGTGCTTCTAATCTCAGCTTGTTACCTGTATAAAAGACACCTGTCCACAGAAGCAATCAATCAATCAGATTCCAAACTCTCCACCATGGCCAAGACCAAAGAGCTGTCCAAGGATGTCAGGGACAAGATTGTAGACCTACACAAGGCTGGAATGGACTACAAGACCATCGCCAAGCAGCTTGGTGAGAAGGTGACAACAGTTGGTGAGATTATTCACAAATGAAAGAAACACAAAATAACTATCAATCCCTCGGTGTGGGGCTCCATGCAAGATCTCACCTCGTGTAGTTTCAATGATCATGAGAACGGTGAGGAATCAGCCCAGAACTACACGGGAGGATCTTGTCAATGATCTCCAGGCAGCTGGGAACATAGTCACCATGGTAACAATTGGTAATACACTACAAAGTGAAGGACTGAAATCCTGCAGCGCCCGCAAGGTTCCCCTGCTCAAGAAAGCACATGTACAGGCCAGTCTGAAGTTTGCCAATGAACATCTGAATGATTCAGACGAGAACTGAGTGAAAGTGTTGTGGTCAGATGAGACCAAAATTGAGCTCTTTGGCATCAACTCAACTTGCCGTGTTTGGAGGAGGAGGAATGCTGCCTATGACTCCAAGAACACCATCCCCACCGTCAAACATGGAGGTGGAAACATTATGCTTTGGAGGTGTTTTTCTGCTAAGGGGACAGGACAACTTCTCCACATCAAAGGGATGATGGACAGGGCCATGTACCATCAAATCTTATGTGAGAACCTCCTTCCCTCAGCCAGGCCATTGAAAATGGGTAGTGGATGGGTATTCCAGCATGACAATGACCCAAAACACACAGCCAAGGCAACAAAGGAGTGGCTCAAGAAGAAGCACATTAAGGTCCTGGAGTGACATAGCCAGTTTCCAGACCTTAATCCCATAGAAAATCTGTGGAGGGAGATGAAGGTTCGAGTTGCCAAACATCAGCCTAAAAACCTTAATGACTTGAAGAGGATCTGTAAAGAGGAGTGGGAGAAAATCCCTCCTGAGATGTGTGCAAACCTGGTGGCCAACTACAAGAAATGTCTGACCTCTGTGATTGCCAGCAAGGGTTTTGCCACCAAGGACTAAGTAAATGTCACTGTTTCCCAGAGAAGTTCAGGCGTCAGTACGGTTTAGTTAATGCAGTTTATTAACAAATTACATAAAGCGGATATATACAATATATACAATAGAATAAGCTGAGGGTAATAGCCAGCAAGTCTGCTATCAGAAATAGTGGGTTGCAATGCTAAACCACTGTGCTGGAGACTAGGCCTTAGCCACTGGAAGTCTCAGCTGGAACCAGGAACAGGAACTGGAACAGGAACCCAGGATCTTGATCCGATGAGGAATGAGATCTGACTCAGCCTGCAGTCAAAAGGAAATATTACTGACGCACACGTGGAGCCAGTAAGGGTGAATACTGACTCACGCCTGCAGTCATTAGGAGTGAATACTGACTCACGCCTGCAGTCAGCTATGCAAGTCTACCAGAGCCCCAGGCCCACACTATATTGGGTGTCTGATCACCAGGGGAAAAGACGAAACAATAGTCAGACAGAGCCACAAGTCAGCTCCAGAGGGGGTAGTCAGACAAACCGGGTCATACACAGTTCAGGTAGTCAGACAGCGCCACAAGTCTGCACCAGATTGGATGTCCACTATTAGGGGTTAGGCAAAAGAATAGTCAGACAGAGCCACAGGTCAGCACTAGAATGGATGGAAGACTAGCCAGGTCATACACGGAGCCCAAGGTAACAGAACTGCTATGAACAACAACGCAAGGGCAACTGAGTCAGGCCTCAGTCTGCCCTTTAAACCCCTCCACAGGAAGTAGGAGGAGCAGCTCAGAGGGAGGAAGTTGGTAGGAGGAGACTACAGGAAGCAAACAGATAAGCTAAGCTGTAACAGTAAAATGCGAATCAATGTATAACTTTTTTGAAATGCATTTTTCGGGATTTTTTTGTTATTCTGTCTCTCACTGTTCAAAATAAACCTACTATTACAATTATAGACTGATCATTTCTTTGTCAGTGGGCAAATGTACAAAATCAGCAGGAGATCAAATACATTTTTCCCTCACTGTATATTGGCAGAATTGAAATGGTTAATCCTGGTTTGGGGTCTAACATCCTGATACAAATCATGGCCAATATCACAATGCAACCATCATCAAAGTCACTAAATCAGGATAAATTAAATTTTCTCCTGCTGGAATTTTGGCTGAAAACAGGCAATTTCCCACTATTGCTGTGAAAATTCCCACAGATTTAAAATACAAACATTTCTACCTTTTTGCCACTGCCAGTGAATTTCCTGTGAATAGTTTGCCATTTTTTCTCCTCTTCTTTCTATAGTTGCAAAATCTCCTGCCACAATAATACTGCTGCCTCAAACTGAAATCGGTGAATAATGGGACTTGCCGCTTGGCAAATAATTTCCCATGAAAAGTGTTGTTTTCCTGTTTTTTTCACCTAGCTCAGTTGAACATTTAATTTGTTTTTTGGGTGTTCTTAAATAGTATTCGGGGACAGTTAATAAAAAAAAAAAAAATTGTAAGTAACGTGATAGAGACAACTACCCCCTGATGTAAGCAACTACTGGGGTAGACTGATACTTGACATGACAGAGTATTTTGTAGACGATGATTTGTAAGATTTGTTATTATAGGCTCAAGCCCTCAGTACTTAGGCTTGTTAAAAACAAACCCCCAAGAAATGTTTATTTTTTTGGTAGGACTATGCTTTTTTTATTTTTCATTGAATTTTTTTTGAAGCACAGCCCCTGAATAAAAAAGCCCTACTGGCCAAGTGCAAGCAGGTCATGTTGTGTTGGCCAGTGGCAACTGCCCATTGTAAAATGCCCTGATGTAGATGCTTATCATGTGACTGCTGTTCTTGCTGTTTCTGCTGCTGAGTTGTTTAAGCAGCAGGATGATTAGGCAGCTCAAAGGGAATTGGATCAACAACAGCAGTAAAATGGGTGATGGATGATGAATTTCCACTTGCCATGACTAGCTCCAGGGATGCGCCTAAAGCAGTAGCAGCACCATAACTAGCCCGCACCACTTCAAGTATATGTGGAGAAAAGAAGAAGTTGGCTAATAATTATTTTCCACCTGCCCCTCCTCCAAAATCATGGGTGTGTTGTTACTAGAACAGAAATGCTTCCCTTGAGAGCAAAAACTGTGCCTTTCATCAGCAATTACAATGTGCATAGTGTGTGTGGTAATTAACACCTGGCACAACTGTGTCCAAACACCATAACACAAGAAACTGAGTACTGTTGCTGCTACTTTTCCCCTTGTCCACACCCCACTAAGGACACATGACAACTTGCTGTCAGTTTAATAGTAATGATGACCCCTTCCTACCAGAAGCTTAGCATATTCTGTGAAATGGAATCTCCTCAGATGCCGCTTGATGCCCTGCTTGCAATTCTCCTCCATCACACTGCCATGTGTAGTCAGTGCACCACACAGTGTGCAATGGGTGGACATGAACTGTCACATCCTAACATCTACAGAGTGGATATCGTTTGGCGGGGGAGGTAATGATGAACGAGGTGGATTGGCTAGGCTGACCATACCTCACCTTTAAAAAGGGACACACACGAAAAATGCACTCTACAGGGTTGCTTTGATTTTGGTGCACTCCTGAAATATCGCTATTTCCTATGTGTCCCTTTTTAAAGGTGAGGTATGGTCAGCCTAGGATTGGCAGAAGATGTAGTTACCCTACAAAAAGAAGGTGATGACGAGCTAGTTGTTTCATTCGTCATTGAATTTCCAGCCTCTGTCTGGGTTTCTCTTTTCTTCCTCCGTTCTGGTCTCTGCCTCACCTCTTGTTGCCTTTTTGCCTCCCTTCTCATTAAATTCCCCAAGATTTCTTGGGGTGATTTAAGGGAACTGGACAGCATTGGTTTAGTACTGCTAGTCACTTTCTCCTCGTCCTCCTCCTCTTCAGACTCAGACACATAATAAGGGTCCTACCAGTTCCTCTTTTTGTTGCTCATAGTGATAGGAGTCACTATGAGCCTCTCCTGCCTCAATTTTTGCAAACCTTCACAGCAGAAAAACACAGCACGTCTATCTCACTCTGTAGCTACTTCTATTCTGTCTGCCTTCAGCAAAAATGTCACGTTTCTATAGCAAAAGTGGGAAAACAACATAAGTCAATGGGCAGAAACTTTCTAGCCATTGAAAAAACATCAGAAGATTTTGAGCAATGGGCAAAAGGTGGAAAAATTTTAACCATTAGTTTTAAAATGGATTTTCCCACGAAAAAGCAGATAACAACGTGGTTTTTGCAAAATTTCTCTCTGGACCATGGCGACAACTTTCGCCCATCCCTAGCAACTACATAATCAACCAGAACACCATATTCCCTTTCTGAACACAGGATGATTGACAGTTCTCAGGAGCAGTAATCAACAATTTGTGGTGATGGTGTTGGTGCTGGTTGCACTGGTAGCGGCACATCTCTTTGGGACTTGCACCCTGAGTATTGGTTGGTAACTAATATACAGGAACACCGTGTAGCTCCTAGGAGTTGTCCCACTGCATGTGAGATGGTTTCAGCATACTTGCAGGATAGCAACGTTCTGAGAAGAAGCAGCTACTTTGGGAGACTAACATTCTTAAAAAGCACCAACATCTAATACCTTCTGAGTATCAGGTAGCAGAAGTGGACAAAACCCACACATGACAGGGAAACCCAAGCCACGTGTATTATTAACAGCAGCACAGAGGATGAGCAGGATGTGGATGAGGGTGGAGGAATGATATGAAGGGTTGCTACCATCTCCAACAGTGAGATCACTGCTATAAAGTCTGATTAATGTGTATCAATTATCTGAGAATAATGATAACTTGCATTTGACTCAAACATGATAATGGTAATAACTGCTGTAGTAATCATGTTGGATTTGTATAAATCTATAAATATATAGAGAGATATACATCAGTCACACCACACCTGTCCACAACCACCATACACATGTTGAATTTGAATTTTAGTAACAACCTTTTTTAATGATTTCTTTATTTCTCTTTATAAACACTGGCAGTGCAGCATACATAGTAACAAAAATACTAACATTGTTGATAAGGCTGAAAAAAAGATATGCGTCCATCAGTTCCAGCCCATGCCAAAAACACCCCTGTTGATCCAGAGGAAGGCAAAAAAAGGCCTCTGAAGCCCTTTTCAATTTAGCCCCAAGTGGGTAAAAAAATTCCTTCCTGACTCCAAATGACAGTCAGATAGTTCCACGGATCAACATCCTATCTGCATTGAAGCCATCTATCATAATTTTCAATATTATTCTGTGCTAGTTAGGCATCCATTTCTTGTTTGAAAGCAGTTACATTATCTGCAAGTAAAACATTCAGAGGCAAAGAATTCTATAGCTTTACAGCCCTTACTGTAACGAATCCCTGCATTTGTTTTAGTCGAAAGTGCCTTTCTTCTAGTCTTAATGGATGACCTCTTGTTCTTAGCTCAGCTGTTTGCGCAAATAATACATTGGATAGTTCTTTGTATTGAAGTTTTTGTAAATGGTGATCACATCACCCCTTAGACATCTCTTCTCTAATGTAAACAAACCCAGTTTGGCTAGCCTCTCTTTATAATTCAGATCTTCCAGTCCCTTTATCAGTTTTTTTGTTGCACGTCTCTGCACCTTTTTCAGTTCAACAATGTTTTTTTTAAGAACTGGCGTCCAAAATTGTACTCCATATTCTAGATGAGGCCTAACCAAAGATTTATACAGGGTAGGATAATATTAGCATCCATTGCATCTGCACCTCTTTTTATGCAGGCTAGTACCCTATTTGCTCTTGCAGCAGCTGAGTGACTCTGCACACTGCTGTAAAGTCTATCGTCTATCAATACTCCTAAATCTTTCTCTAATGAGGATTCCCCAAGTTGTTTCCCATTTAGAGTATATGTAGCAAGTTTGTTTCTACAGCCCAAATGCATAACCTTACATTTATCTACATTAAATGTCATCTTCCACTTTTCTGCCCAGTCACTCAGCTTATCTAAATCCTTCTGCCGAGAAAAAAGCATCCAGCTCTGTATGTATTTCCTTTCATAGCTTAGTGTCATCAGCAAAGATTGAGATGCTACTTTAAATTCCCACTACTAGATCATTAATAAACAAATTAAAAAAAATTGGGCCCAGGACTGAACCCTGTGGCACCCCACTTATAACTTTAGAGAAGTTTGAAAATGTTCCCCTACAATAAAGGATTACTTTACAATGGGCTACATTTCAGAGGTAACATATATATATTATAAAGCTAGTCGCTACCTGCTTAATTATTGCCGGGCAACTTTATAGCGGGTGAAAGTTCCGCTTTACGTACCTTGTGTGTATACCTTCAGGTCCAGGTGCTTTATTCACCATAAACCTCTCCAGTCTCTTTTGGGCCTTGTCCTCAGTAAGCCATGTAAATGATGGAGGAAATTCCGTGGGTTTGTTTGTTTGCCCATAGCTTGTCACTGCTGCTTACTTTGTATATATTGAAGCAAAGAATGTATTTAGGGTGTCAGCCATAGCCTTATCTTCGCTAATCAACTCACCTGTCTCAGTCCTAATAGGACCAATATCAACCTTAACTTTTTTGTTATTAATATACTTGTAGAATTGTTTAGGGTTTTTCTTGCTCTCATTTACAGTATTTCTCTCATTTTCAGTTTTAACTAGCTTAATTGCTTGTTTGCAGATTTTATTACAATATTTGTATTTTTTAAATGATGCATCTGACCCATTTGACTTAAACACTTTAAAAGCCTTTTTCTTATTTCTCATTTCCCTGCAAACCTCATTAAACCACATTGGTTTCACATTACTCCTCTTGGGTTGATTTCCTAACTGAATATATTGATGTGTATATTTGTCTAAGAGCATTTTAAACACATTCCATAATTCTTGCACATTTTTATCTTTGAAAATAACAACCCACTGAATATCCTTTAGTAAGTTTTAGCTTTGTAAAATTAGCCTTTTTAAATTTGAATGTTTTGGTTAAACCCTTACTATTGGGTTTCTCATAACACATTTCAAAGGATACCATATTGTGGTCACTGTTGCCTAAATGTTCCCTTACTTGTACATGTCAGAATTGTTTGAGAGCACTAGGTCAAGCATGGCCTTTTTTTCAAGTTGGCTTCTCTTCTAGTTGGGACATAAAATTATCATTAATAATACTTAAAAAATGATTTCCCTTTGTTGTGCTGGAATTCATATTGCTCCAGTACAGCATATCAGAAGGCTTAAAAAAAGCTTAAAGATATTTGTGTGTGCGCACTGTGCAAAAACACAAGTCCTGAGAAGAAATTTATTTGTAGACCTTAGACTTATTAGGCGCAACCCCTGACTAGAAAATGTATTTGTAGGACTTAAACTAATTATGGTGGCCACTGGGCAATTCCATTGGCAAATACTGTGGTGACATTGTGGCATTTGTGACTGTTATTGCTGCTGCACAGTAGGAAAGTTGAGAAATAGGGGAAGGACTGAGAACAAGGGACACATATGCACACATATCAAGCCAAATACCTTGAGAATTAGGTCCGCAATGTCAAATCAGTCTCACCTCACCTGCAAGATGCTGATAATGAAGCAGGTGTTTCCCTTACCATTAAACTTTCAGGCTCAGCTGGGTTTCTCAACTCCTCTTCCTCTTTGATTTCCACCTAAGTTCTTGGTTCTAAGGTGTGTACCCTCCTTTCATCTTTTCACTGACTTGTCACACATAGTGCAAAGCGATGTCACTGATGACTCCACTGTTCCTGCTCCAAGAGAAAAATAGTCTCACCCCTATGATTTAATGGAGGGGAAAAGTGGAGTTTAATGGCCTCTTTCTTCTTCTCTACAATCCCCTTCACTGGATGGGGCAGAGGATGCTGTTGCTGCCACCTCAGAATCGGCACTAGAAATAGGGCCAGGATTGTTGGTAACAACTCGAACCTGTCCTAGTCCTAAATCACACGTCTCACAGTGGTCTGAGGCATACTAGCCTGCTCATCATCATCCTGCTGCTGGGACAGATTAATGTCTTGCCCTGGTGACTCTGATGCAAGAATTAAAATAGATGCAAACTCTGCATGTAATGTCACTGCTGGTGTTGGTGGTGATGATTATCCCCATTTGCATGCCTATCACCGGTTCCTTTTCACTTTGTGCTGAAAAGGCCCACATTCACTCCTGCAACTCAGTTGCTCCACCATCACCCTTACTCTCATCACCATCACCGCTGGTCTTTTGCTGCTGCTGCTGCTCAATGGGAGTTATTCTGGTTGGCGATGATGACAAATATGACAGAGTGCCCCCTACTGTCAAACTTGGCATCTCTTCAGTCGTTTGTCTGAGAGATCAATAACTGGTAGGACATCAGGAGGAGTACTGATGTCTCTCACGAGGTCTGCATTTTTTTTTTTCTAAATGCAGTTCTGCTAGCCAGATTTACCTGCCTATGCAGTGATCTCATTTCCATTGTACAGTATACTATCTTGGCACAGTAGGTATAGCTTTCAAAGCTTGTAAATTGTGGCTGCAAGGAGGTCAAGCTTAGAGCTCTTTAAAAGCTGCCCCTCATTATATACTACATTATAATGTCAGGTGATCATAACACCAAAATTACAATATACAATAGCATCCTCTTAATAATAATAATTTATAGCAAAATCTACCCCTGCGTAAAGTGACATCAAAATACTTTACATAAATATATAAAAGCATAAAAACATATCATTAGGAAAGGCCATAAGGAAAAAGTAGGTCTCACACTGGATGCTGGAAGACAGAAATCTTGCAGCACACTCTTAAAGAGTCTTCCCTTTCTGCAATGTTGGAACCCCTTCACTAAGGGACTGCAGATGATATGTATGTGTCCACCCTTAGAAGTTTTAGACCATTTCATTAAGATGAAAAGTGGTTAAGTGCTCTTTATGAAAGAAGTGTTGCAAATAATTTACCATACTGCAGAGCCCCCAATACTGCAATTATATTTTATTATAGCATAGGAAATACAACAGTATGATAATTCCATCTGTGTTAGTTGACTGCTGAGTAGAAATAGGAGTATATTTTAAGGCACAGTTTTTTTTTTACAATAGAAAGTTGTATTGTTTAAATGGCAGAATTTTTTTCTATTAATTTTAAATGTCAATTCCTCTGCAGGGAGATTCTTAGACAGTAGTACAGTTTTTGTTTCAAATAAAGTATAGCATTGGTTTTCGGAAAGCAAACACAAAAACTGCAAAAAAATAATTGGCAAACTATTTCATTGACCCAAGACAGAAAAACAATGTACTATTCCATCTGTTTCTCATTTTTATATACATTATATTACAGAAAAGTTCTAAAAAGTTAGAATGAGATGACCTGGGTCACTTACTGTAAGAGTGTTCTGCAATCATTGAATATAAATGACAGACGCCTTCTGTGAGAACATCTGTGCTTGAATAAAGAAAAAAAGGGAAAAAATAAATGGATACCTTAATACTATAAGTTTTAATACTGCAGCCATTGTAAAAGAAAGCTAGCCTATTCTATGTATTCACCTTCCAAATATTAAAACATTAATGCATGATAACATTAAAGAACACCAACATCTCCTAATTATACCCCATGCTTAACTTAGCACAAACAGAAAATCCTAATTGCCTCTGTGCTTTTTGCCCTTCTGCCTTTGTGCAAGAGATAACATCTTCAATCAGTTCTGGATTTAATGTCCTTGGCTGTTAATAATTTAAGAACTAAAGGGGACTCTAGGAAGTGCAAAAAGGAGAGCGCTAGATTAAGCCAATATAATAGAGCAGTGTACATCTATGCAATGAGGTAAAATGAATAAGACCAAGACATAGCCTGTATTTGTGGGAGGGGCTGCAAGCCCTTAAATATAATCCACAGGAGCTCAGGTCAACTTGAGCCCCCCAATCCTCCCCCCCTTTTTTTATTTTTCTACTCTTCATCTTCACACCTAAGTAAGCTCTTTAATCAGGCTAACAGCAATGGCTCTTCCCTGGGGGCTCATAGGCTCCCAGGTGTAGCACACTTAGGTTTCAACAATATGTACTTCCTTCATGGCTGGGTGTAAGCCATGACCACAATAATAATGAAAAGACGTTGTATAAAATACCACAAACATAAAAATATCAGGAAACATACAGATGTACTATTTCCAAAATTTGTAACGATAAATAATACTTTACATTAGAAGCATTGGCCCATTTTATTGCAGGACCCCCCTCTTAAAAAATTAAATCTTGAATATCGTGACATGGAAGTTAAAATGGAGAAATAAGCAGCTAGAGAGATAGAGAGGGCAGAAGGTAACTTCCTAGCTATTTACTTAGTTAAATAAGGCTAGCAGTGGCTCATAGTGTTGGCTAACACTATGGGCACCCATTTATTAAAAGAAAAGGGGAAGCTGGCAGGACCATGGTTCATCCAGTGAGTCAGAGGTGGATTCACCAACAAGGAAAGAGTCTGGAAGCCAGTTATTCCCCAGAACCAACGGTGAACAGTACCCCCAAATTCTTCTCTTGGCATTTGGGGGAAAATTGTGACAAAGGCACAGGAAGAACTGGGTAGCAGTTAGTTTGAGCAGGACAGGCAGCTGCCTGTGTCTGCTGCTACTGCTGCCAGTGTGCCTTGACATTCTTAGAAAGAGAAGGAGATGATGGCAAGCAGTCACTACTACACAGCAGCTAGACAGTGGTGAGGTGAGGGTGTGGTGGGGATTGTGAATCAGCTGCTGGGACTAGCAGTATGGACCTTAATGCTGAGGTGGAAGGGGAATTGAGCAGCCTGACCCATTGATTCCCATTCCCCCAGCATTATCCCTCTGCCTGCTGCTAGTGCTGCCAGTGTGTTTTTTTCACCTGAAGAGAGGACAGTTGTGACAGTAGGGGAGTCTATGTCACATTTGTCATCATCGCCAACCAGTCTCACTTCCATATAACAGCAGCAAGAACCTATCACGGTGCTTGTGATTGCTGCCTTTACTTGTCAGTCACCTGTAGGGGACTCTCATTGGCTGCCTGCCTTCAGCCCGCCCTGTGTTGCCTATTTACACTGAGCTTGGGCACCCTTTGGTTGCCCTTTCGTGATGTCTCTATGCTACCTGCACCTGCATTGGATTCCTGACCTTCCTGGGCCATTTCTCTGTTCCTGCTCATCAGTGATCGCCTGAGTTCCTGTTAACCAGCTTCCCTGGTTCCAGCATCCATTCCTGATCTGGTTGGGGTTGCTGTCTCTGCTGCTGTTTCCTACTGCCGTTCCTGATCCGGTAGATCTGTTTCCTGTCCTTCAATGGCTGTGTTCCTGCTCCTGGATAGCCTGCATTGTGCCCCTCTCCTCCAGTCGCCCTGGCGACATTTTCATTCACTTGTGTTCCACTCTCCAGTACGCGGGTACTGTTCGCTCCACATACAACCGGCTGCTGTGGCACCGGTAGAGTTCTAGGCTTACACCAGTACGTGGGTACTGGTTCGCTCCATGTATAACCGGCTGCTTACTATCATGTGTCAGCACCGGTGGTGTTCTAGGTTACTCCAGTACGCAGGTACTGGTTCGTTCCACATACAACCGGCTGCTGTTGCACCAGTACAGTTCTGGTTTCTCCAGTACGTGGGTACTGGTTCGCTCCATGTATAACCAGCTGCTTATTATCATCTGACAGCACAGGTGGTGGTTGGGTATCTCCAGTACGCGGGTACTGGTTCGCTCCATCTACAGCCAGCTGCTTGTTGCACCGGCAGAGTTTCCTCCTCCAGTACGCAGGTACTGGTTCGCTCCATGCATAGCTGGTTGCTGTTCAGTCCTAGACAGCTCTGGTAGAGTCTTTGTCCCTCCAGTACTCGGGTACTGGTTCGCTCCATGCATAATCGGTTGCTGTTCAGTCCTAGACAGCACCGATAGACTTGTTGTCCCTCCAGTACGGGGGTACTGGTTCTCTCCACGGATTAACCGGTTGCTTGCTGCTTTTTCCTCAGCACCGGTAGAGATTGTGTTCCAGTCCAGGCTGCCTTGCCCGGTATATTGGTAAGGCCAATAGAACCTATTCCACATTGTACCAACTTAAGGTTGCCTTACCCGGTATTGGCAAGGCCGGTAGAGCCTATTACTATTCGTTGTACAAGTCTCCAGGCTGCCTTGCCCAGTATATTGGCAGGGCCGGTAGAGCCTATTACTATTCGTTGTACCAGTCTCCAGGCTGCCTTGCCCGGTATATTGGCAGGGCCGATAGAGCCTATTACTATTCATTGTACCAGTTTCCAGGCTGCCTTGCCCGGTATATTGGCAGGGCCGGTAGAGCCTCCTTTTCTCCGTTACTAGTCTAGGGCTGCCTTGCCCGGTATATTGGTAAGGCCGGTAGAACCTTTTCCATCTGTGACAACTAAGGTTGCCTTACCCGGTATTGGCAAGGCCGGTAGAGCCCGTGTTACATTCTGTATACCACTACTCTTGCTATTATGTATTGTCATTAAATGTTATATGTGTATGCTACCCACATGGGTTTCCATTAAACTTTTCAATAAAGTTGTGTTTTATCTTAAATCTGTGTCTGAGAATCATAACAAACCGTGACAGAACCCGGAGGTGGTGGTGGTGAGAGTGAGGGTGACGGTGGAGCAGCTGTGGTGCAGGAGAGAATGAGGGCCTTTTTAGCACAAAATGAAAAGA
Source organism: Rhinophrynus dorsalis (assembly GCA_037306005.1). Classification (NCBI taxonomy): domain Eukaryota; kingdom Metazoa; phylum Chordata; class Amphibia; order Anura; family Rhinophrynidae; genus Rhinophrynus; species Rhinophrynus dorsalis. Next base: position 172,758,810 of record CM074718.1, read on the forward strand.
ATGGAAGACATATATTCATATGGGGATGGGCATCTCCCCTACCACCAGCAGTGATGTGGCTGAGTTTGCTTCTGCAGTAATTCCTGCTGCTGAGTTGCCAGGGCAAGATATTCAACAGCATGATGATGAGAAGGCTAGTGTGCCACCAACAAACTTTGTCCTATTTATAGAACTGATTCAGCATCATTAGTGAAGGGGATTGTGGCGAAGTAGAAATAGGCCATTCTTTTCCACCATTCTCCTACCTGAAATCATGGGTGCGGGAATATTTTTCTCATAGGACAGGCACAGTACAGTCATCAGTGACAGCACTGTGCACTATCTGTGACAAGTCAGTAAAAAAGGTAAAGGAGAGGACACAACTTGGCACAACCACCTTCATAACACACATGAAATACAGACACCATGACATTTATGAGAAGCATGTTAAATCCAAACCACCACAAAATAAATTGTGAGCCTTTGTTCCTGTACTTGCCAAGGGCATCAAGAATCTAACTGAAAATCTAATTGGAAGAAAAAGAGAGAAACCCAGCCTAATCCTGAACGTTTGATGGCAAGTGAAACACCTGCCTCATCATCAGCTTCCTGTGCTAGGGTCAAGGTGCAGGAAGATGTAACAATGTCTTCTGGTGAACAACCACTGTGATTGTTACCTCCCCCACCAGCTGACAATGATTCTGTAGATACAAGGATGTGGGGGTTCATGTCCGCCCATTGCACAGTGCATTGTGGTGGAGATTAATCGTAAGCATAGAATTGAGCAGCACCTGTTATTGCCTGGGGGACTATGTGAGTGTTTGAGTGCACTGATGCCTCCCCCTCCTGGCTGCCGCTGTGCATGAGTGAGAGAGCACCTGGGATGAGGATGAAGTGCCTTTTGTTCCTCTCTTGAGATCTTCTAGTGTTAGGTACTTCCCGTTTGGCACGGGGGATGGGGGTATGTGTGTGTGTGTGTGTGTGAGTTTCCTGCATTTCTCTCCTTCTGCTTCTGGTTGCCCCCCCGGGGGGGGGGGGGGGCTCCTGGATTGGAGATGCGCCTTCTGTGTTTTGTTGCACTCAGTGAGCCTCCCATTTCCTCTGTGGGATGGTTTAACTATTTTCATATGCTGATGCCTCTCCGTCCTGGTAGCTGGCCAACTGTATGCAGATGGACTCCTGAGATGAGCCTGTACTATCCTTCTTGAGGATAGTATGCTTCTGTATACTTGACCATTTATAATGAAGGGTTTTACAGATGGGGATTCCTTGCACTCTCTTGTGGGGGATCCTTGCTGCCTTATGCATTTGGTTGCCACCTTTACTCCTTCCCCCTAGGGTCAGGGATGTGCTTCATGAGTCCCTCTAAGCTTCACATTTTTTACAATGCCTTTGTGGGACTGTTTGGGTATTTGCATGCATTGTTGCCTCCCCATCTTGGCTGCCTTTCAATTTTTGCCTTCTGGTCCTTTTGGAGATTATGGCTAACATGTATATGCTGCTGTGTACAAGGGAAATGTGGGAGGGGATTAAGCTTTACTAGATCATTAAGACATCTTGCCTCCCCCTCCTCTTTTTGAGGGGCCCCTGGGACTGAAGATGTGTTTTAGCTGTCTTTATTTGTTTACTTTTACAAGTGCTACTTTCTTATTTTGTATAAATTGTGACAATGTGTGCGATATGCCATTATATGCTGGGTTGGTGTTCCCCCTCACTTCCTACTCATGGATGCTCCCCTTGTAGGGGTGCTGGGGGTGAGATATAGGCCCCCACTTTAGATTTTTGATTGGTGTAGCTCGCAGGTGGACCCCCCATTGATGGTATGTGAGGGTCACCTACCTTGGATGTTGTGGTGCTATGTGATTGAGAGCTGTGATTGAGCTAAATGTAAATGTCCCTCCCTCCCCTTTCCCCATTTTTTTATTTCTGTGTGTGTTTACAGCAGATCCCTGTCTTTACGATAATTTGGCTCTCTGCGGATCTTACTGCAACCCAAGATGGCGAGAAGGTTCCGAATTTTTCCCTTTTATATATATATTTGTTATGGGTCAGACCTTTTGAGTCTGGGGTGGACATTTTTCATACTTTTTGGGGGCACAGTCTTCATCCAGTTGGGGCGGGGTGATGATAGGGTGGGGGTAGGTTTGGGTTAGTTGAGTGGGTTCTTAGTTTAAGGGCTTCTCTCATTTTTCTCTCTCTCTCTTTCATTTTCCTCCCACCTGCTCTTCTTTGCGGCTAGTCCTCACCTCCATGTGGGGTTCTCTGTTTTCATGGCTTCCCTCTCGCACTGTCTTACATTGCACTAATTTTATGGATATATCAACATGGGTTCTAAATTTCTTAGGTTGATCTTGTGGAATGTCCAGGCCTAAACAATGCCATAAAGAGTTCCCTAGTCTTAAACTATATCTCTAGGTAAATACCAGACAGTGATGCTACAGGAAATCCATTTATGTGGTGGGAAGACTATATCTTAAGAGGCGTTGGGTGAGTATGCACTACCATTCTACATACTCTTCATATGCCAGAGGTGTCCCCATACTGATTAGGCATAGTGCACAGTTTGAGTTGTGTGGCCTCAGGATTGATGATATGTTATGTTACCTGTTTCTTGATTGCATCCTTGATGGGTCTCCCACTGTATTGATTAATATGTACTTACTCCCCATTTGCCCCATGGATACCGCAGGAAGCTTTGGCTATGTTTCTGAGTGACCCCATCATCAGGTGATATGCATGGGGATGTCAACATGGTAATCAATGGTGACATGGACCTCTTGGGGGTGTCAACACCTGTGGCCCATGGCAAAATCCAGCTGTTCAATGGAACAGGGGTCTTCAGGATTTGTGGAGGGTTGCACACCCTACTGAATGGGGGTACTCATGTCATTCATCTACCTACAGAACTTCATCACGCATTGATCATGCTTTCGGGTCTGATCTGATTCAGCAGAGAATGAAGGACTGATGTATTCTTGGATCATTTGTCGGTTTGTCTCAAGCTGTCTTTGGATTCACCCATAAAGAATAGGAGGTGGAGGTTAAATCCTGGTTGGCTATCTCTATCGACTATCTTGAACAGCCATGGCTCTGTACTAACATATTTCTTCAGGCCAATGTGAGCTCTGACTCAGATGATACAGTATGGCATTGGGAAATGGCCAAGGTATTTGTACGAGGGTCTCTTATATACCCTACCTCCGCCTTTAAAAGGGAGAAGTAGCGCTGTGTTTCAGACCTTGAGGAACAGGTTGAGGAGGCCTACTGGGACAATGTCAAGGGCATTTCAGATACAACGTACAATACTTTCCAGGGCACCACCCTGACTCTTAACTTCTGTGTATCGGATGTCAATTTGACTCATTTGATTTATTGGGTACAGAATACTTTTGAAAATGGTGATAAAACAGACAGAATGATTGACCATTTGATTAAATCAAACCACAGGCTTCTTCTATTGTCTCAATAATGTAATGGATGTGTTCTGACGGGTGTCTAGGAGTTTAATCAGCAGTTCGCTGACTTTTTCTCGAATCGTGACTATATAGCACTCGGATCATCAAATTACGATTGGAGATTTTTACCTTTCTTCAGGGTTGTGAGCTGCCTCTGAAGATAGAAGGATGCTCAATTCCCCTTGTACAACTCAGGAGGTGGTGGAGGCCATCCATTTGTTTCCAAATAATAAAGCCCCAGGCAGAGACGGTTTCCCCTCTGAGTGGTGCAAAACATATACGGACACTCTGGCACCTCATTTACTCAATGCCTTCCTCACTGCATTTGATGGTAGCTCTCTCCCCCCCCCTCTATGAATACTGCCTCCATTGTAGTGATTCTCAAAGGGAGGAATAATTTCCCAGCTTTGGAATCATAAAGGCCCATCTCACTTTTGACAGATGATGCCAAGATTCTGGCCAAAATCTTGGCGAGTCATTTTAATCGAGTGATATTGTTGCTGGTTCATTTGAACCAGACAGGATTCATGCCCAGAAAATCTACTATGCATAATCTCAGGCATTTGTTTATACACCTTTCTTTTCCCCATGAAAATACTGGTAATTGTGCGGTTGTGACGATGGACGCGGCTAAAGCCTTTAACTCCGTGGAATGGAATTATCTTCGGAAGGTCCTTTCCATATTTGGCTTTGGCTCAATGTTTATCCTCTGAGTGCAGATATTGTATGCTAAGCCCTTGGCTGCAGTATCCACTGTCTGGGGCTGTTCCCCTGACTTGGGCCTATATAGGGGGACTAGGCAGAGTGTCCATCATCTCCGGTACTGTTTGATTTGGCCCTGGAGCCTCTGGCCTCTTTGGTCTGGATGGATCCTGGGATTGTGGGCTTTTGCCTCCCTGGGGATGGAGGAGAAGATCGCCCTATACAGCGATGATATGCTTTTGTTCTTGGGCGACACAGGCCACTATATGAGTTGGTGGATGGCTTCAGCATGTTCTCAGGATTGGTGGCCAACTGTTTCTCTTGGACCCCCTCCCTGCCGCAATACCATTGGTCTCCTGTCCACTACAAGTGGTCAACTCCTTCAACTATCTGGGCATTGCGGTTTCGGCTTTGCTGCTTGATTTTTTGAGCCTCAACTTGGTTCCGGTTATGAACTCCTTTATGGATAATACCACTGCATGGCGCAGACTTCCTCCCAATGTGGTCGACTGCTCAAACCTAATTAAAATGATATTCCTTCCAAAATTTCTTTATGTCTTCCACAACTCCCTGGTAGAAATCCCTCGGTCATATTTTCAGGAGTTGTGTGGGCTCACATATGACTCATTATGGAGTGGCGGGAGGGCCGGGATCAAGTTAGAAACTTTGTGTAAACCTAGACTGCAGGGGGGGTATAGACCTTCGATATATCTATGCCTCTTATCTCGCTGCTCAGACACAATATGCTGCAGAGTGGATCAATCCAAATACCAGATATGCTTTTGTGGCTCTATATGGTGCCATGCTCTGTGCTGGCATGGCCCCTGCACAGACACCCCTTATGGGAACACAGGTGAGTTCCTCAATGACCACTGTGGCTGTTGCAACTCTTGAGATATGGAAACAAATTCAGTGCCTTACGGACTATTGTACTATGGATCCAGAGTCTCCTCTCTGGGATAATGCCACCCTAGGACACCTCATGAGACTATATTTTGGATCTGTGTGGCAAAGGCATGATGTCTCTACTGTAGGGCATATATACAGTGATACTCTGCTTAAAACATTCCAGCAGCTTAGGAATGAATTTGGGGTTCCTAATTCTTTTCTCTATACCTACTTATGCCTTCATCATGCGCACTGATTGCAGTGGCTGGGGGATACCCTGGTAGTTTAGGAGGTTAAACTGAATATAGAACTTAGGAACCATGGGCAAAGCCATGGTTTCCTTTCTTTTTGGATGGTTACAGACACATTCTCCATCCCTGCATGTATGTTATGTACATTTATTGATCTTCAATAAAAATAATTTAAAAAGAAAAGGAACTTGGATCACTGCCTGTGTTTTCCCAATATGTCATACAAGATGTTTCTGTACTTGGGGTCAACCTTATTTCTCCCTTCCTGTCCCCCAGAGTGCCCTCAGACTACAGTAATGGAGAGAACAAATACCCTATCTATAAGACACCTTAACTAAATTTCAACTTAGTTTTTCACTAATTGACAAATGTGCTGCTCTCTCTTCCTCTCACAAACACAGAACGACATGCTCTGGGACCCTGAGATCCCTTTTATACTATGCTTTTGGGAAATAAAGTAAATTTGCTTTGTGGTGGTAATAAATTCAGTCTTCCCACTGATTACAGTGCAATGTTTTAGGTGAAAAAAGCTGAAAAACAGCACTTTTCACTGGACATTTCCCACTAGGTCGGGAGTGCCATTTTTCTCCTATTTCTGTTTTGAGACAATATCTTTCCCCTATCCCTAGTGCTCAGTGAAAATAGAAAATAAAACATGCTCTTGTCATTGACATTAAAGGGATATTAATGTTTACAAAATCAAGCAGCACAAATGGTTTGTTATACTGAATAGTCCTGATGTCTGTGGCTCTCAAAGTTCATAAGTTGATAGTTCTGCAGTAATCGTATGAGGAATTTTACCCCTCCTGCACTTCTCCCCATTCTGAAGCTGCTTCCCCTCAGTTCTGAAGTCTGGTCACAATGAGTGACAATCTTCCCTCTGTCAGTATAAGGAAAAACCTGCCCTCCTTGACGATGGACAGGTTTTTCCTAAAACTGACAGAAGATTTCCTCGTCATGATCTGCTCTCGGATCTGAGGGAAGGAGGCTTCAGAATGGTAAAAGTGTCAGGAAGGGAAAAATTCATCATACTATTACTGCATAACTATCAAGTTATGAACTTTGAGAGCCTCAGTAAACAGGACTATTCAGTATGACAAACAATCTGAGCTGCTTGATTTTCTGAACATTACTATCCCTATAACATTAATATCTGTTTAAAATAGAATTACTGTGTTCAGTTACCTTCAAAGATAATAAAACATGCTTTTCTCATTGACATTAAGTGTTAATACTAACTTCTGTTTAAAAAGAACCATATATGCTCAATGATCTTAGAAATTCACAAAACAAGATAAAAAAACTCAACTTAATTGGCACAGGGTAACCATTACCGACTTACTTTTTCTGGTTAGCAGAGCCACAGATGCAAGGTAAGACATGTGGTGGCTCCTAATCTTCATAGGATGGAGGTGGGCTGGAAATGGACAAATGACAACGTCTGAGCTGTCATGTGACGTGACACCATGCTGGCACCAGACGGCAAACATCACACACTGCCAGAGGCGTAACAGGCATCACAGGGGTCATACCTGCAACCGGGCCTGTCACTCCAGGGGCCCGGCTGCTCCCTGCACCCCCTGCCCAGCACCCACAACATGCTGATCAATGATGTCTGTGCCTTCTTCGGCGCAGACCTCTAGCAGCTGAGCTTCCTCTTCTGCACTCTAGTAATGCAGAAAGCTGGGAGATTACATCATCTCCCAGCACTCTGCATTACTGAAGAGAGGACCATGCAGGAGCTCCAGCTGTATAGAGGTCTGTGCAGAAGGAGGCACAGACATCTCCTGCCACACCACTGGACCACCAGGGAGGTAGGAGATGGACACTTGGGGGTTAGGAGAGGCAATGTGGAGGTGGAGATTGGGAGCAATGTGGAGACTGGAGGAAATGTAAAAATGGGGGGCAATATGGAGGCAATGTGGAGACTGGGAGCAATGTGGAGGCAACGTTGAGGCTGGGGGCAATGTGGAAGCAATGTGGAGATGGGGGGCAATGTGGAGATTAGGTGGCCACTGGAGATGGCCAATGGGGGGGCCAATATGTTTGAGGGGGGGGCGTGGCAATTTTTACACCAGGGCCTGGTGGCTTCTAGTTATGCCTCTGCTCACTATATCTTGTGCCATTGCTCCCTCTCCACAGATGCAGTCCAGGTGACAGCCTGAAAATAATCTAGAAATTAAAAAAAAAACACCCACAAATTTTCAGTGTGGCGGAGCAGGGCCCATGGGATACATTTGGCCACATCTGCAAAGAAAAACAAAAAACCTGTATTTTTTCAACCACGGTAAGCCATTCAATTACATGTGCTGTGAAAAATTACAGATTGGAAAAACACACGCCAGACTTTAAAGTTAGCACCTTCTGGAACCCATTAAAATGAGTCTGAATATTCCATTCAGTTCCATGCTTTAGGCATTAACATGCGTTCAGGGAACCGCTTTAATGGCTGAAAAAGAAACACCCACTATTTTTGGGTGCAGAGTCCCCTAACGCATGTTAGAACTTGCCGACTCAGGAATTGAAGGGAGGGGAAGAAAAGCTAAAACTAAGTGACCAGTTGATGTATTTATATGGGGCCCTAAGTCCTATATCAATAAATCCCAAACACTCAAAACATGTGTGTAATATAAGAAAAATTAATCCTATGAGTGCCAGTGGGGTATACAACGCATTGAGGAGTGTTGCATACCCCACTGGCACTCTCAGGGTTAATCCCACTAAAGTGAACAACATCCACTGAAAATAAACAATTATAATCCTGATGTCCAGTGTGGTATTCAGCACCCTGGTCTGCTACTCTTAGTCGTCTTCTTACGTCTTCCATCTTCTTCTTTCTCTTCATTCTTCTGATCTTCTTTCTTCTAATCCTCTTCTTTGTCCAAAAGGATGTCACTGTAAGGGAAAATATGTCCAATTAAACCCCCCAAAAATAATGCATTAAAGAAATGCTGGCCTTAACCTTTGGAATGCTGAAGGGGTACACTACGCATTACAGAGCACACCCCTTTTTAATTCCAAGGGTTCAAATGATGCTGATAGTCCAAGATAACAATACATGATTGCAGTCCAATAAAAAAATAAGATGCTGGCAGTCCAAGAAAGCAGTCTAATCTCTGACCCGATTTCAGAACCAATGTTGGGTTTTCTGGGCATCTGGAAACCCCTTTTTGATTTGCCATTGCCTACAAAATAGGGGGTGAATGCAAAACACATTGTGAAGTAATGCAGTGCACACCACTCTGGTTCTTAAAGGATTAAGGATAACTGGTTCTAAACACTGATGGGACAATATTTTGACAGATTCACAAAATTGGTGAGTTACAGTACTAGAAATGCACTTTTTACATATAATAAAAACTAGATTTTTTGTGGGGGCACAGAAGGGCACTCACTGCTGGCACTTCTTATCCTTGTAATGGTATGGTATTTCTCTAAAATAAACTTCATATAGTAAAGGCACATTTTTTTACAAATGGTGTACATACGTTGTTTATTTGTTATAGTGATTATCAATAATTAAATCAACATGTATCAATATAAGTATTAAATGTACTGACTGCTAAATAATATGGTAACATTAAAGGCAATCTTTTATATTATACTTGTATGGGAGCGGACTTGGAACCATGTGCACATAGGCAAATGTGAATAAATTCTGATTTAAACTAGACTTTTAAACAATCCATTGGAGACCTCTCTAGTATTTAAGGTGTTGGAATATACATTTACATCAACTGGCTGGGATGTGTGCTTACACAACTCCCAGCCAATCAGCTTCTAGCAGGGGGATGATGAAACCCACTAAAAGCTGATTGGCGGGGAGGTGCGTAAGCACACATTCCAGCAAATTGGAGGCTGGTAACCATTTTGAACAGAGACTAGCATATAAAAAGCCAGTGTATTTAAAATGCCCTCATTTGGATTCTGGCAACAGCATGAAAGAGGGGGGTTCTGTGCCAATATGCATGCCTGCCACTGCCAGCAGAAGTGGCGTCAGAGGACAGATATTCAAACATTGGAAGCCTTTTTATTTGTGCCAATATGGAATGACCTATAGTAAAAAAAACAAACAAACAGAATGGCAGGATATTTGTTTCAAGCGATATGCCACACTGCGTTTAACCCTTTGCGCCTGTTGGACATTTTTTTTTACGTGGTGGTGGTTTTTGACAGCTCAGTTAATAGAATAACAAACTGTTTTGTCAAAACCACGGTTTTTTAAATTACTCTGGGGATTAGAATTGAGCCCTAGATGTTATTTTCTTACAATGTTTTATTAAAGACAATAATGGTTCACAGGCAAAGGATCAGTTAAAGAGCTTAAATACAATAACAATTGAAGATATATGAAAGAAGTTCAGCACAAACAGTAGGTACAAAATTAAATAAATACCAATTTTTACATGTAAATAGGGGTGGGCAAAAAGTGTGAAAAATTTCACGTGAAAAATTTCATGAAAACCTTCTGATTTTTAGCTTTTCCCGCAAAAATTTTTGCCCTTCCGCCTATGCAAAAATTTCCTCCTTTTTGCCTAATTTAACAAATTTTCCACCTATATTAACACATCTTCTGCCTATTTTAACACATTTTTCACCTGTATTTCCTATAGGTACTACATTTCCCACTGTAATATTACTTCTTCTGAGGGTTGAAGTTTAGAAATAAGTGGCAGAAAGTCAAAGTTGTGAGTCCTACAGCAAAATATGGCTTGGAAAATGTTAGCATGCAGAATGCATTTCTCCTTTGCCCACAACACTTTCTTGCTTAAGTGACACTGGCACATACTCAGCATGATATCAAGTAATAAAAAAAAAAAAATAAAGCACAACCTACAATGTGGTAGATATGTATTGTAGTGGTGGTGGTGGGGGAATGGCATGGTGTGATTTGTCTATGTATTTTTACCATTGTCATAATCTATCCTCCTTCTCAGATTATTGAAACATATTACTTTTCGGTCATAGCAGTGGTCTCAAGTGGGGTAGATGGTGGCAACCCTTCTTCACATCCATCCTCCACCTCCTCATCTGTGCTGCTGTTAATATATTTGTCCTGGCTTTGTCTGTCATGTGTGGTTTCTGCTACTACTAAAACTGGAGCTGGTTGTTGATGTAATTCTACTGCCACTACTACTAAGTGTCAAAGGTGCAGCACCAGAGGCACTCTTCATATCTAACACTGTGGATGTTAAACTGTGTTGCTGTTGCTGGGTACTCAAAACAGGTGTGTGTGGCTGAGGGAATTGGACTTTGAAAAGGCAATGATGCTGAGGATGACTGATAGGGTGACTGTGTGATTTTTGACATCTGTGCTTGTCCAGGGTCAGACTTTCCAATGGCTTTCTTAAACAGTTTATAGACAGGCACAGTGCTCCTTAAAAGTGGCGGAAGATACAGCCTTTGACTTTCTGCTAACCTTATAGCCCTGTCATCATCCTCACTCTCAACTTCATCTGTATCTGAACAAGAGAAGGTTGCTTTTGAGGGATACATTCTAGATCTGCATCATCATCAGTCTTCATTAGGTCATCCTCAGCAGCATCAGCATCACCTGACAGTTTTTGCCCACTACTACTCTTATATTCCTCTAAGCTTTTGGAGGTCTCAACAATTTCTTTTTACTTTTACTATAACAAAATTCACTACTACTTTGAGGACAGGTGTTTTGGTGTCTCACTGTCTGATGCAGCAGGCAGTTCAACTGTTACACCTTCCTCTATTATGCTGTTGCCAGCATCATCAACACTTGAATGTGACTTATTGTCATCTTCAGTGTTCTTCTTATATGGTTCTATATTTCTACTGGCACTGGTGGTGTTGCACCTAGTTTTACTGGGACCTTGACAAACTGCCTCCTCCCTTGGAGTAAAGGGATCATCATTATTGATTGAACACACTGCAACAACCATTGCTGCAGTATGTTTTTGGACTACTACTTTACTCTCACGTTCCTACACTGCTCCACCCTTCCCCCTTCCCCTTGTGCATTTGCTGGACATTCTGCAACTACACTGTGTTTTTTTACTATACAGTGCACAACACAACTATTGGAGCTGTATGATGCCTTGCCTAATCCCAGTCAGCTATCTGTCACTGTCACCTAAGATATTTCTTTTTTATTCTTTTTTATTTTTTTTTATTTATTTTATTTTTTAAGTTGTCTACCCTGTTGTCTTATCACAGTCTGTCCAAAAAAATTATAACTGAAAAAGAAAATCAACAATGTTTTTCCCCAGACTTCCCCACCCAGCACAAGGACAATAACAGCAAGATCAGTAAGCAAATAGGTTGCCTGTATCTTGCCTGTCAGTCACATGGAATTTTGGAGTATTTGGGGGACAACCTCCTCCCTCCCTTCTTATCCCCTAGAGTGCCCCCAGACTCCCCTAATACAGAGAACAAACGTCCTACCTAAATGACTTCCTAAACTAAGCTTCAATTCCCCTTCATTTGCCTAACTCCTCTAGCTAAAAAACATGCTGCTCTCTCCTCTCACAAACACAGAATGGCTACTGTGAGAGCCTGACAGCCTTTTATATGGCTGTAGAAAACTTGTGTGGTATAGAAATATTTTTCTTCCCATTGATTTCAATGGGCGGAAAAAAGCAAAATAAACGGCACTTTTCACAGGAAATTTATCGCAAAATGGAAAATGGCATTAGTCGCCGATTTCAATTTGAGGCGAAAATTTTTACCCATCCATTCATGTAAACCATAACCTCTTCACTCAGAAAAAACTCCCACCCATTTCCCACCTTAGTTAACCGAAAACAAACCCCCAATCAAGCAGGCAGCTACTCCTAGTTGCTTAAAAATGTTCAATACATTAACAATTAAACTGCTGAAATGTATAAAGGTGTTATTGCATGTATGTGTGTATTTATGAATTAATCTCCTCACTTGGCTCAGATATTTATTTGATCTCACAACCCTGAATGTGTGTTTAACGTGATAGTGATGTTTCACTATAAAAGCAGCTCCAAATAATCTTCATAGTATTTGGAGAGTGTTATTTCAATACTGTCTGAGTTGTAGTTCAAGAGTAATTGACTGATAAAGTCCCTTTTACCTAGTGTAAAGCTGCTTCTCCTCAGATGTGGAATCTGGTCACTTGACTGAACAGATCGCAGCAAGGGACAATCTTCTTACTGTGAGTATAAGGAAAACCCTGCCCCCTTGACAGGTTTTTCAGGTTTTTCCTTATGCTCACTGAAGACTGTCCCGCTCTACAATCCATCCGGTCAGTCTTGCTGCTCTGAGGTGAGCAGTGTTACATCAGTAAAAGGGGTGGGAGGTGGATATTTTTTCATTCAATTACGCTTGATCTACAACTCTGACGGTATTGAAATAACACTCTCCATGGCCCAAATACTACAAGGATTAATTGCAGCTGCTTTTATTGTAAAACATTACTATCCTTTAAAATGAATGCATTTATACTGTTAAAATGGCACTCTCATGATTATATGTGAAATGTTTTTTACAGCATGATGGTACAGATGTAAACAGGAATGAACCCCTTAAATGCAAGAGAATATATTGGAGTCTTCTGTAGAATCCAAGGAGTTAATACTCTGTATTGCCATGAAATGGAAAAGAAACTAAAAATGGGTGAGAAGAGTGTTCACAGTAGGTGGACCGCTTGCTGCATTCAGTCCCAAAGCGCCAGGAAGCTGTGGTTTCAGTTTGAAGCATTCCCCAGAATCGAGAATTATATTGTGTGATAATATTTAAATACACAATTCAGAAAACTCTTTGCTTAATTCTTTACTTTTTTGGCTGTTTTTATTCCCCGACTTTGAGGTTATATATTGAAAAGGCAAAAGATTTTCTAATCTAATGATGGGCAAGATTATCTCTGTTGTCCCCCCTATACCACCAGTACCACCACCATCAAACAGTAATTCTGCACATTTGAGGATTTGGCAATATGCCTCTATTGCACCTTGTGTGGTACACTGACCACAAATGGCAATGTGGTGGAGACAGGAAATGCAGGGAATAAGGGAGCATCAGCAAACAGTCCATACTGCTGAATATGCCAAACTCATGGCAGCTTGGTATCTTATTTTTATAGAGCGTCTGTCTTCCACAACCACTCCCCAGTTGCCTGTATTTAGTAGAGAGTACAAAGGCAATATTGACTGATAGTTTAAAATGGATAGCATATATGTGAAGGTTATGGTTATATTTGTGCTTAATATAAGAAGATGTGCCAAGCAGGATCCCAGTCCTTCCCCTCTATCACAACATTTTCGCATACTGTGTACATTAAAGTTGCTGATTATTACTGCAAAGTTCATTTCTGCTTTCTCTGGAAAATATTCCAAAACCCATGATTTGAAAGAAGGTATAGGAGGAAAAACAAGATTGTCCAACTTCTCATCAGATTTAGCTGAAGTAGTGGTGGCTTGCTGTGGTGGTGCTCCTGCTGCCTCAGCAGCATTAATTCTAGAAAGTAGGACCATCATCACACCACCACTTGTATCATTCACCACACAATCCCATTCAGCATCCTAATCCTGATGCTCAGATGACTCTGCAGCAGCAAGACAAACACTTGCATATGCCATAATGTTACTGGTGGGAGGGGTGCCACTGGGTGGCATAATGTTTCAGTTGGTGGCTTACCACTAGTGGTGGGCAAAAGGTCCAGTTGTGTTCCCAAAAAAACATACATTGAAAACCACAGATGTCCATTTTTTTCTCTGGAAAATATGCCTTAAATAAACACGTTAAAATCTTCATCTCTTTTCTCCAAAATGTTTTCGCTGTTTTTTTTCCAATGGCTACAATGTTCCCACCCATTTACTTAACTGTAATCACATTTTTGTGCCAAAAACTTGATGTTTCTGGGAAGTGAAACACAAAATTAAGTAGCTAGAGAGAGAGGGTACCAGGTGATTTTGTATTTATATAGCAAAATAAGAGCAGCAGAGACTCAGGCTAAGAGGATGAGCAGCAATCTAAAAATAAAAAAAGGACCTGGCAGGATTCTGATGTGTCTAGTGAGTCAGAGGAGGAGAAAGTGATCACCACCAGCATTGACGGGTCTGGGAGCCCTGATTCCCAAGACCCAATGATGCCCATTTCTCTAACATTGTCCCTTAGGATCTGGGTGAAATTTGTGAGCAAACCAGCAAAGGCAAATGAAGAACCGGGTAGCAGTGTGAGCAGGACAGGTCATCTCCCTGTGCCTGCTGCTACTGCTGCCAGTGTGCCTTCTGATATGAGATGATGGCAAATGTGAGAGTAGGAGACCCTAACTCACAGTTGCCACCCCAAAGGAGTCCCACTACTACCATGCAGCTGCTATAAAGAGTTGGTGGTGAGGGAGGAGATGATGGTGATGATAGTGAAGCAGCTGGTGGTGGGACTAGTGTGACTGCTGTAGATCATCCTGCTGAGTTGGAAGGGAAAGTGATGCCGAGCAGCCAGACTTGCAGTCAAGGGAGCCCCCAACAACCTTCTGACCCTGTGATATCCTATCACTGTGCCCGTGATTCTCTGTGCAACATTCCTACTTCCGGGTTTGTGTTGGCTGTCTCTTATTGGTGCTAGCTGGCTAGCCCCTCCCAGGGCTAGCCTTTATATACACCCTCCTGTCACTAGGCCGGTGCCCTTTCGTGGTGTTCCTGACCTTACATGATTCTATGCTCCTGTTCCGTGTTGATCCGGTTTTCATCTGACTTTGTTCCTGTTCCGATCTCTGTGTACCGATCCAGGCTCTGGCTGACTACCGCTCTCTGTGTACCGACCCAGGCTTTGGCTTACTACCGCTCTCTGATACTGAGTCAGGCATTGGCTGACTAACGCTCTTTGTGCTGCCCTCGCTATTGTTGTCAGTCCTCCAGTTGTGCTACTCTCTGCCTGTGTATCAGTGTGGCCTCCGTTATGTGATACCAGTCTGTGCTATCTGGTCACTAGCAGTTACCATTGTCAGCTCATTACACTACTCTCAGCCTGTGATTCTTTGTGGCCTCCGTTACATACACCCAGTCTGTGCTATCCGGTCACTAGCGGTTACCTTTGTCAGCTCATTACACTACGCTCAGCCTGTGATTCTCTGTGGCCTCCATTACAAACACTCAGTCTGTGCTCTCCGGTCACTAGCGGTTACAGTTGTCAGCTCATTACACTACGCTCAGCCTGTGATTCAGTAGGGCCTTTGTCAGTACTACCTCCTGAGTGCACCGGTCTATGGTGTTACTACCTGTCAGTACTCTCTCTGCTGCACCAGATACCAGGCTGCCTTACCCGGTATTCGGTAAGGCCGATAGAGCCTCCTCCGTTCTGTCTTGCACCAGTCACTAGGCTGCCTTACCCGGTATTTGGTAAGGCTGGTAGAGCCTCCTCCGTTCTGTGTTGCACCAGTCACTAGGCTGCCTTACCCGGTATTCGGTAAGGCCAGTAGAGCCTCCTCTGTTCCTTGTTGCACCAGTCACTAGGCTGCCGTACCCGGTATTCGGTAAGACCGGTAGAGCCTCCTCTGCTCCTTGTTGCACCAGTCACTAGGCTGCCTTACCCGGTATTCAGTAAGGCTGGTAGAGCCTCCTCTATTTACTGTTGCACCAGTTACCTGGCTGCCTTACCCGGTAATCGGTAAGGCCGGTAGAGCCGCATTATTTGTATTAATATCTGTATGCCCTGACCTGTGTCAAACTATATTACTGCTGCTTGTAAAGTTTGGACCTGTGTAAGGCCTTGTTGCGCTTTATCTTGCCTAATAAAGCTTTTCTATTTTATCCTACCAAATTGTCTGAGTGTTCATTAAAACCATGACATACCCCTTCCCCTGCATTGTGCCTCTGGGACCTGATGCTGAGGAAGGCAGAACTGGCTAGCAGTATTACAATCAGCACAGATCAGCTGCCTGTGCCTGCTGCTATTGATGCTAGTCTGTCTTCTTTCACCTCAAGAAGAGCTGGCAAGTGTGGAAGTAGGGGAGCCTTTGCCACGTTTGTCATAAACAGCAGCAAGGAGGAACTGGTGGTGGTGGTGATGATGAGGGTTCTGGTGGAGCAGCTGGAAGAGACATTGATGGGGTGATAGATATGCAAATGGGGATGGGCATCACCACCAAACTTTTGCAATTCCTGCTGTTGCTGAGTTGTAAGGGCAGTAGACTGATGATGAGCCTACTTTGCCCATTGCCACTATGGGAATGATGTCAAGCAGTAGTTGGCCTGTTTCCACTATGGAATGGGGTCAAGCAGTAGTTGTGATCCTGGACTAGGGCAGGTTCTGCTTGCCAGCAATGCTCCTGGTCCTAGTTGTAGTGCTGATTTTGAGGCAGCAGCAGTATCATCATCCTCAGCCCCAGCCAGTGAATGAGATTGTAGAGAAGAAGAAATAGGCCTCTCTTCTCCACCTTTCCTCTGCCCCTGAAGTCATGGGTGTAGGAGTATTTTTCTCTTGGGGCAGGCACAGTGCAGTCATCAGAGACAGTAATGTGCACTTTATGTTATAAATCAGGGAAAAGGGGAAAGGATGTAACTCACTTTGGCATAACCTCCCTCATAACAAACATGAAATACAGACACCATGACATTTCTGTGCAGCATGTTAAAGCCAAACCCCACAAAGGAAATTAAGAGGTGCTGTTGCTGTAGCCCCATCTCTCCCCAAAGGTACAAAGAGTTAAGGCGAAGAACAGAGAAACTCATTCCAAGCCTGAAAGTTCAATAACAAGTGAAACAGCTGCCTTATCATCAACTTCTGATGCTAAGGTCCAGGCTTGGGAAGATGTAGCAAGTAGCAACGTCTTCTGGTGACCCACCTCCGTCATCATTATCTCCACCACCAGCTGATAGCAATTCTGTAGATGCGAGGATGTGGTAGTTCTTGTCCAACCATTGCACATTGAGTGATGTGGTGGAGTATAATCGCAGGCACAGAATCAAGCACTGAGGATATTCCATCCCACAGAATACGCTAAGACTGCAAGTTGTCACATCTCTTAGTAGAACGGAAAGGAACATAGTGACAGTAGCAGTAATTGGTTTCTGGGTGGATAATTGATTTAACATTGTGAACCTAAGCATCAGGGTGTTTGCTTTCAATTGTGAGTGCTGTTGTGTCCATTGTTCACAGTCCTATCCCTGTTTCCTACATACACTGTGCATTGTGCTTTTGCTGATGAAAGGCACAGTTCCTTCCTGCTGTCAATGGAAACCATGTATTCCAACACACCGATGATTTTTGAGAAATTGCAGGAATAGAAGCATTATTGGCAAACTTTTTTTTCTCCAAAAATAACATAATAAAGTAGTAAATTAGGTTGCATAAAGACACAAGTCCATCAAGTTCAACCTTTGCCTCATACCCTAGTGAAATGAGAACTGTATAGCTTTCCTGCTACCAAATAAGTTAGTCTTTTTCAGACCTTCCTGATCTGCCTACTAATAAACAGTATAACCCTGTATGTTCCCTTTTGAAAGAAAGGTATCTAATCTTCTCTTGAATGTTTCCATTGTATCTGCCATAACCACCTCCTTGGGCAAATAATTCCACAATTTATCAGACCTTACTGTACAAAACCCCTTCCTCTGCTGAAGTCTAAACCTCCTTTCCTCTAATCACAAGGGGTGTCCCCTGGTCACCTGATCAGGCCTTGGAATAAATAGCTCACCGCAGAGATCCTTTTATTGACCTCTCATATATTTGTACAATGCGATAAGGTCTCCTCTTAGTCGTCTTTTCTCTAGAGTAAATAAACCAAGTTTGTCTAGTCGTTCCTCATGCGTCAAATCCTCCATTCCCCTAATTAATTTTGTTGCTCTTCGCTGTACCCTCTCTAGTTCTAGTATATTCTTTTTCAGAACTGGTGCCCAAAACTGCACTGCATACTCAAGGTGAGTTCTTACCAGAGATTTGTACAATGGCAAAATGATGTTATCCACTCTTGCGTCAATACCTCTTTTTGTGCAAGATAGGCTTGTATTTGCCTTTGCTACTGCTGTATCACGGTTCCCGTGATCTCTCTCTGTCACTCTCGCTTGTGCTGCTCCCCTATTGGTTGAGCCTGTTTGGCCCGCCCCGGTGACCTTTTTATACCTGACCAGTGGCACCTGTCAGGTGCCCTTTCGTGGTGTTCCAGAGCCAGTGTTGCTGTTGCTGTGTTCCTGCATTCCTGATTTCCTGTGTACAGATTTGGCCTTTTCTGACGACGCTCCTGTGTTCCTGCCCCGTGATCTGACCTGGCCTGACTGACGTTCCTGCTCGTTGCTGATCAAAAGGGAATATCCTCTGGCTATTGAAGCCATAGATGGCAGACCTTTGGAACCTGCATTTATCACCATGGAAACGACTCCTATTACTATGGCGGTTGAGGCTCTCCACAAGGAGGAGGTACGTTTCCAAATAATTTATGCAAAGTGCTGAGCTAAGAACAAGAGGTCAGCCATTAAGGCTAGAAGAAAGGTGCTTTCGACTAAAACAAAGGCAGGGATTATTTACAGTAAGGGTGGTAAAGCTATGAAATTCTTTGCTTTTGCATGTTGTACGTGCAGATAATGCAGCTGCCTTCAAAAAAACCAATGGATGCCTATCTAGCACAGAACTATATTTAAAATTATGACAGATGGCTTCAAAGCAGTTAGGATGTTGATCCAGGGAGCTGACTGCCATTTGGAGTCAGAAAGGAATTTTTTTACCCACTTGGGGCAAAATTAGGAATTGCCCCAAGGACTTTTTTTTTGCCTTCCTCTGGATAAACAGGTTGTTTTTGGAATGGGTTGGACTTGATGGATGAATGACTTTTTTCAGTCTAATCAACTATGTTACTATGTTACTTATGTATGTATGTCCTAAAATAGGATGTTACCACAGGGCCTGGTTTTCTAACAGCAAGTCTAAGTCCTACATATCCGCTACAAAATACTCTATCCCATTAAATATTGTTCTGCTCTAGTCACAGCGTACATCTGGGGAGTCCCTGTTTTTTATTTTTTATTTAATTTTTTTTTATTAACTGTCTCCCAAACCCAGTCAACACCAGCAGCAAAAAAGAAATTCCCTGTTCAACTTTTCCTTTCTCCAGACTCCAACACAGGCACCCTCAGACCCCTGTGGAAAAGAAAATAAAATTTGCTATGTATGTGTTGTGTGAAATAAAACTGCACTCTGGGCAGGAAATTTTCTTCTAGGTGAGAAGTGCCAGTTTTCACCTATTTTAGTGTTCAGGTGAAAATTTTCGCCCATCCCTACTTTAAACCACTATCTAACACTGCTAGAATTAGGCCATACATTTTCATCAGGGCACATTTTTTTGCAAGCCTGACACCTGCAAACATTTTTTTAAGGTTTTCCTTTTTGTAATTCAGAAACCTGCAAATATTTTTTGAAGGCTTGAAGGCTTGCCTTGTTGCAAGCCTACAAACATTTTTTTCAAAAAGACTAATCTTTCTGTAGGCCTTAATAATTATTATTAAGAAGGAATGCCAGACACCTTATTTGCAGTTTCATATATGATTCCAATATAACCCTGCTTTGTTACTATTATTATTAGTAGTAGTAGTAAATATTATTAACAATCATTAATCAGTGGTCATATCTGTTGTCCCAAATGTCAAACATGGTGATAACTGTTAAAATCCCTCTCCTACTCAGTACTGCTGTTATTATTACTATATAAACCATAGGCTTCTTTGTCTTCTGTGTTTGTTCCACTTCTGCTAAATGATACATGATATTAGAGATGATAGTTTATTTTTGAAAATGTCTCCACCTTGCCTCTTGTTGCCTTTCTGGAGAGTCAGGGGGCACAGCAACGGAGGTAATTGATTTCTGTGGGGGTGTTTGGCTTTAACATATCTGACATAAAATGTCATGGTGTCTGTGTTTCATGTGTGTTATTAGGGTGGTTGTGCCAAGGTGTTTTCCCTCCTGTCCCCTTCTCACTGACTTGTCACAAACTTTGTACAGTGCCATTGGTGATGACTGCACAGTGCCTGCCACAAGAGAAAAATATTCCAACACCCATGGCTTCAGGGGGTAGGGAACAGGTGGAGATGAATGGATCTTTCTTCTCCTCCTCCACATTCTCCTTTACTGTCTGGGGCAGAGGATGATGTTGCTGCTGTTGCTCCTACTGCCTCAAAATCAGCACTGCAACTAGGACCAGGAGTGTTGCTGCTGCTGGAAGTGGAACCTGTCCTAGTCCCGCATCTCTTATTGACCCCATTGTAACTGTGTCCACTGTGGTCTGTGGCACACTGGCTTGCTCCTCAGCATCTTGCTGCCCTTACAACTTACAACTGCCCTTATTATTACTGCATCTGCTAGACACCAGTTTTGGCTTCTTCAGGATTATGTTCCACCTGGACAATTGCATTGGGGTTAGGGGACTAGCAGGGTCAGGGTAATGATGTGGGCTCCCATGACCGCTAGTCTGGATGCTCTCAATTGCTTCCCCTAACAATCCCCTAACACTAGTCCCACCAGCTGCTTCACCATCACTGTTACTAGTACTACCACTAACACCAACCACATCAATTTCAGCCCCTGGGTCTTCCACCTCACAGTCACTAGTAATATGATGAGTACCCCCACCTTCACTCCTAACACTAACAAGCTTCTGGACCTTCTTAGTACAAGTTTAGTACTGGTGGCAGCAGGTTCAGCACTGGCAGCAGGCACAGCATTGGTGGCAGCACATCTGACAGCTGACCTGTCTTGCTCTCACTAATACCCTTTTCTTCCTCCATTGACATTAATTTCCCCAAGATCCCTTTTAAGATTTAACCCCTTCAGTGCCAGAGGCTCGGGCCATTTCCTGAACCCTGCAGGCCAGACACTTTTTCAACATTTTTGCTATCCTTCCGTTTAGGCTTGATTTCCTCTGGGGATTTTTAGTTACATATGGAAAACTATATATTGTTTTTTTCAGAACGAATTGAGCTTTCTTGTGATACCTTACATGAAGAGAATTTTACATCGTGCAAAAAGCTATGATGTCATAATGACAAAAAAAAGTGAAAATTTACTCATTTTGCTAAAATCACATACTATGTATCAAAAATATTTACCTTGATTGAAAAAGTTTCAATTATTTGAAAAAGCCTCGAGTCCCCTGAGTAAAAAAATACCAAATTTGTATAGTTTTACCTACGTCCATGGCTAGCGTAGAGCCCTAATCACCAGCAGCGCAAAATGACATTTTCAACTTTATAAACTAATATGCGCATTCTAGGGTTTTTGTGGTAAAACTACCCTAAAACAGTGGAATAACTATATAAAACTATATATTTCGGAAAAGTAGACAACCTGCCGCATCTAATGAGGGGTAACTTGCCTTCTTACCCCAAGCCTGGTGTGCACAAATGCCTCCAGAAGATGGCGCTAATGAAAAAAAAGGCATTTTCTTACATTTCTGCCCCTTCAAATGTACTGAAATTTGTGAAAACCATGGCATTTCCAACTGTATTCATTAGCTAGTGCTCTTAGGAGAAAAATGACACCCCATTGGTATGAGTTTAACTACCTCAGGGGGCGTTAGAAGTGCAAAATGACACCTACTACAACCTCAAATTTTTCTAACATTTTCTCAAACATTACTTGTCTGTACACAAATGGTTATAACAACTACAGAAGTGAAGAAAGGGTACACAAACCATACCATTTTGAAAAGAAGACACCCTGCCGCATCTAATGATGGGTGACTTGCCTTGTTACCCCAAGCCTGGAGTGCACAAATGCCTCCAGAAGGTGGCACTAATGAAAAAAAAAGGCATTTTCTTACATTTCTGCCCCTTCAAATGTACTGAAATATGTGCAAACCATGGTATTTCCAACTGTATTCATTAGCTAGTGCTCTTAGGAGAAAAATGACACCCCATTGGTATGAGTTTAACTACCTCAGGGGGCGTTAGAAGTGCAAAATGACACCTACTACAACCTCAAATTTTTCTAACATTTTCTCAAACATTACTTGTCTGTACACAAATGGTTATAACAACTACAGAAGTGAAGAAAGGGTACACAAACCATACCATTTTGAAAAGAAGACACCCTGCCGCATCTAATGATGGGTGACTTGCCTTGTTACCCCAAGCCTGGAGTGCACAAATGCCTCCAGAAGGTGGCACTAATGAAAAAAAAAGGCATTTTCTTACATTTCTGCCCCTTCAAATGTACTGAAATATGTGCAAACCATGGCATTTCCAACTGTATTCATTAGCTAGCGCTCTTAGGAGAAAAATGACACCCCATTGGTATGAGTTCAACTACCTCAGGGGGCGCTAGAAGTGCAAAACGACACCTACTACAACCTCAAATTTTTCTAACATTTTCTCAAACATTACTTGTCTGTACCCAAATGGTTATAACAACTACAGAAGTGAAGAAAGGGTACACAAACCATACCATTTTGAAAAGAAGACACCCTGCCGCATCTAATGATGGGTGACTTGCCTTGTTACCCCAAGCCTGGAGTGCACAAATGCCTCCAGAAGGTGGCACTAATGAAAAAAAAAGGCATTTTCTTACATTTCTGCCCCTTCAAATGTACTGAAATATGTGCAAACCATGGCATTTCCAACTGTATTCATTAGCTAGCGCTCTTAGGAGAAAAATGACACCCCATTGGTATGAGTTCAACTACCTCAGGGGGCGCTAGAAGTGCAAAACGACACCTACTACAACCTCAAATTTTTCTAACATTTTCTCAAACATTACTTGTCTGTACCCAAATGGTTATAACAACTACAGAAGTGAAGAAAGGGTACACAAACCATACCATTTTGAAAAGAAGACACCCTGCCGCATCTATTGATGGGTGACTTGCTTTGTTACCCCAAGCCTGGAGAGCACAAATGCCTCCAGAAGGTGGCGCTAATGAAAAAAAAAGGCATTTTCTTACATTTCTGCCCCTTCAAATGTACTGAAATTTGTGCAAACCATGGCATTTCCAACTGTATTCATTAGCTAGTGCTCTTAGGAGAAAAATGACACCCCACTGGAATGATTCGACCTACCTTAGGGGTGCCAGAAGCACATTACTACACCTACCTGTTTGCTTCTTCGAAAATGGCGGCTTGTACTAAAATGTCCATAACTGTTAGAGACATGAAGGAAAGGTATAAAAGGTATACCATTTTGGAAAGTAGACATTCTCCCGCATCAATTGAGGGGTCACTTGCCTTTCTACCCCCTGGGCTGAAGTGCACAAATATTTCCAAAAGGTGGCGCTATGGGAATAAATACATGTTTTTTTACATTTCCACCACTTCAAAGATACTAAAATCTTTGAAAACCATAACATTTCCTGCTGTATTCAGTACCTGCTACCAACATGAGAAAAATGGTAGCCTATTTGTGTGGGTTAACATAGAATATGTGGGTGCTAGGAACACGTACGTAAACCTGACACTTTTGTTTTTGAAATTATCTGCTTGCACTAAAATGGTTATAACCATAATAGATATGCAGAAAAGGTAGAGAAACAATGCCATTTTGGAAAGAAAACATCCTTCCGCATCTAATGAGGGGTCACGTGCCTTCTTACCCAAAGGCTGGTATGCACAAATGCTTCCAGGAGGTGGCGCTAGTGAAAAAAAAAGGCATTTTCTTACATTTCTGCCCCTTCAAATGTATGGAACTTTGTAAAAACCATGGAATTTTCAACTGCATTCATTAGCTAGTGCTCTTAGGAGTCAAACGACACCCCATTGATATGAGTTGACCTACCTTAGGGGGTGCTAGAAGTAGAAAACTACACCTACTACAACCTCTGATGTTTCTAACATTTTCTCAAACCTGACTTGCCTGTACGAAAATGACTATAACACCTTCAGAATTGAAGAAAAGGTAGATAAACCATACCATTTTGGAAAGAAAACAACCTGCCGCATCTAATGAGGGGTCACTTGCCTTCTTACCCCAATACTGGTGTGCATAAATGTTTCCAGAAGGAGGCGATATAGGAAAAAAATTGCATTTTTTTACATTTCTGCCCCTTCAAATGTATGGAGCGCTGTGAAAACCATGGAATTTTCAACTGCATTTGTTTGCTAGTGCTCTTAGGAGTCAAATGACACCCCATTGGTATGAGTTGACCTACCTTAGGGGGTGCTAGAAGTAGAAAACTACACCTACTACAACCTCTGATGTTTCTAACATTTTCTCAAACCTGACTTGCCTGTACGAAAATGACTATAACACCTTCAGAATTGAAGAAAAGGTAGATAAACCGTACCATTTTGGAAAGAAGACAACCTGCCGCATCTAATGAGGGGTCACTTGCCTTTGTACCCCTAAGTTAGTTGGCACAACTATTTCCAGAATGTGGTGCTACAGGAAAAAATAAAATTTTGTTTTACACATCAGTCACTTCAAAGATACTAAAATGGTTCAATGGCGTGGGATTTCCTAGGAGGACTTCTTGCCAGCCTAAGAAAAATGGTACCCCACTGCTGTGGGTTGACATACCAATTTACGCTACAGGAGCGTAGCTACCAGTGAAACAGAAATGGTAAAGCAAACAGTGTATGTGTGATTTTATGGCTAACAGATGAAAGAAGCTAGGGCGTCAGCCGGTGTACGTGCGGACCTGTGACTACAAGTGTAACAAAGTATGTGGGAGGGTGAGGGATTAGGCAGTGTGTGTGGGTATGAGCAGAGGAGCAAGGATGGTGGGGCAGTGTTTGATAGTGTGTATGGGAGATCTGTGACTACCAGTGTTGATAAAAAGTCCTGTGTGTGCCACAGGAAGGGGGTCGGCATTGAACTCCCCTCCTAGTGGCACACACAGGGTTAATTTGTGTTTTAATTTTTTTTTTTTTTATTATATACCTCATTGAGGGGCATAAGGACCCCCTGATCCCTCCCCAATGAGGTCTTAGTAAAAAAATATATATATGTCCACAAACAGGGGACCCGGAGAGTGCCACAGGGGTCTCCAGCGCATTGCAAAGCAATGCATTGGATCCTTGTGGCACTCAGAGGGTTAATTTTTTTTTTAATCATTACTTGGTAATCAGAGCTTGTTGGGGGGCCATCAGGACCAATCATGATGGCCCCCCAACAATCTCTAATAACGAAGTAATGAGAAATGCCCTGTGTGTGCGCCGCAGAAGGGGGGCTGCATTGGCCCCCCTTGAGGCACACACAGGGTTAATTTTTTTTTCTTTACTTTTTTTTTATTATGGACCTCATTGGTGGGTATCAGGACCCCTCTGATTCCCCCCAACGAGGTCTTTAAAAAAAAAAAAAAAAAAAAGGAATCAAAATAAATGTCCCTGTGAGTGCCAAAGGGGTCTCCAGCGCATTGCAAAGCAATGCATTGGACCCTTCTGGCACTCAGAGGGTTAATTTTTTTTTTTATTATTACTTTGTAATCAGAGCTTGTTGGGGGGCCATCAGGACCAATCCTGATGGCCCCCCAACAATCTCTAGTAACAAAGTAATTATAGAAGCCCTGTGTGTGCCACAGGAGGGGGGGGGGTGCATTTGACCCCCCCTGTGGCACACACAGGGTTAAAAAAATTTTTTTTTTTTTTTTTTAATAATAGACCTCATTGAGGGGCATCAGGATCCCCCCTGATCCCCCCAATGAGGTCTTTAAAAAAAAAAAAAAAACCCCAAAGAAAAGACCCTGTGAGTGCTACAAGGGTCTCCAGCACATTGCAAAGCAATGTGCTGGGGACCCCTGCGGCACTCACAGGGCTACTTAGCGTTTTTTTTTTTTATTTTTTTTTTTTTTAATTACTCAGACCTCGTGGGGGACATCAGGACCCCTCCTGGTGTCCCCCAAGTAATTGATCTCCCAGCCGATAGGCTGGGAGACCAATTTGGCGACTGCAGGAGAGCAGAAGCTCTCCTGCCCTTCACTCCTACCACCGGTAGGAGTGAATGGGACCGGGGAAACTTCCCCAACGTCATCAGTGACATGTCACTGATGACGCTGGGAGGCTTCCCCCGGTCCCGCCCACTCCTACCCGGAAGTTCGGGTAGGAGAGAAGGAAGAGGAGAAGCTGCGCTTCAGCTGCGCTTCTCCTCTTCCTTTATTGATCTCCCAGCGCGATCGGCTGGGAGATCAATAACAGGGGAGACATGAGGAGTGATCCTCATGTCCCCCCACGATTGCCCACCTTTTTTTTTTTTAAAATGCGGCCACTGCATGCCGGTTATACCGGCTCATGCAGTGACCGCATTTTAGTGGGTACATCGTACGAGCTTGGCACAGCGGGTACAGCTGTCCAAACTCGTACAATGTACCCACTTGGCACTCAAAGGGTTAAGGGGACTGGCCATCATTGGTTCTGTAGTGCTCACTTCCTCCTCCTCCGACACAGTGGACACATAAGGGCCCTTCCAGTTACTCCTTTTATTAGTTTTTCATAGTGATGGCAGTCACTATGAGCCTCTCCTGCCTCAGTTTTGCTAAAAGATCACAGCAGAACAGCACAGCATGTCTACCTCACTCTGTTGCTGCTTCTATTGTGTTTCACTTTCTGGAATATGTCACATTTTTATAGCAAAAAGGCCAAAAACACATAAATCTAGCCACTGAAAAAAACGGAGAAACATTTTTGCCAATGGGTTAAAAATGCAAAGATTTTAATCACTGGTTTTAAAGCAGATTTTCCCATGAAAAAGGTGACAACATTGGTTTTCAAGATTTTTTCAGGGGAACACGGGACGTTCTGTACACCCATAGTGGCTTCTGCGACATGTTTCAGCAGCTCAAATACATCACACCTTAATTGCCTATTAAGGTTAACTCTCTAAAGCCTTCCATTTATGGAATTTGAGCTCTCAAATTGTCTTATTTTGCTTGTACAAACGCTATAGAATGTGCAATTAAATTTCACCTGGTCAGGTTCCCTCTTCCATTTGCAGGTATTCCAGGGATAGAAGCACAAGAGATATTTTATCTAGGCAGTTGATTAAGGCCTCACAGGACATTCAATCTGGACTATGATTTCTGCAGTACACCCTTGGTAGAGGGGTGGGCGAAAAGTGAGAAACATTTCCCGTCTGACTGTACGAAAAACAATTTTTCTCTTATTTCTCAAACTTTTTTCTTTTCTCCAATACAAATTGTTCTCATTCTCCTCCTACTCCAGCACATTTTTTGCCTATTCCAACACATTTTTCTCCTATTCTAACACATTTTTGCCTATTCCAACACATTCTCCTATTCTAACACATTTTTCTCCTGTTCCAACACAATTTTCTCCTATGTTTAATATGGTGCAACATTTTCCAGCACAATATTACTTCTTCTGAGGGCTGTAGTGGAGAAATAAATAGCTGGAAGTCAAAGTTGTGAGTCCTACAGCAACATATACCTTGAAAAATGTGTTAGCATGCAGAGTGCATTTGTTCTTTGCCCACAACACTTACTTCCTGCTTAAGTGACAATGGCACATATTCGTGTTGATGTCAAGTGATTAAAAATAAAATTACAACCTACAATGTGGCAAATGTGTATGGTAGTGGTGGTGGGGGATGTGTGTGGTTTGATTGGTGGGACCTTGACAAACTGCATCCACCCCGGGAGGAGAGGAATCATCATCATTTATTGTACTACCACTTTACTCCCATGTCCCTGCAATGCTCCACATTTCCCCCTGTCACTTGTGGATTTGCTAGAAATTACTCAACTACTGTGTGTGTTCTACTCTCTACAGTACACAACTGATGATGGGGGATGTCTAGCCTTGGCCCTCAACAACATTTTCAATATCGTCTGCTGTCTATCAAGTCTGCCTCAGTCACAGAGCTCTCAGTTAGCTAATATATTTATTTGTTTAATTATTTTTTTTTAAGTTGTCCACTTTGTCTCACAGTTAGTTAAAAAAAATTATGTTATTACAATTATTATTATTATTTATATTATTAATTATATTAAGGAGGCAGAACAGACCAGCCTTTATTGATAACACACACTGCTTATATACACTTCCAGACACTCTTATCAAGATAAGAATACAAATTAGTGCTTGAAAAGGGACATTTTAACTGGTCCATAATAACCTCCATTAATTTATCAATGAAGCACAGCAGGAGTCAATCGACATTCCAAACATTCCTTAGCATAAGTTACATAGACATGGATTATACTGGGCTTTAAGCTCAGCACTCTAGTTCCCCACTATCATATCCCTTTACAGGACTTACAGTATAACACCACACTCTATTACAAAATGTCACACAATGTACAAAACAGTGATCAATATTTCAAATGTTATAGTTCTAAATTGCTCCGTATGGTCACAATATATAACTAAAAAACAAAAACAACAACTTGTTTTCTCAAACTTCCCAAACAAAGAGACAATAAAAGTAAAATCAGCAAGCAACTTGAACCCCAGCTGCCTGTGTCTTGTCAGTCAGTCACACCAAATTTTGGGGTATTTTGGGTCAACCTCCTTCCTCCTTTCTTCTTCCCCATTGTGCCCCCGGACTTCCCTACTACAGAGAACAAATATTTTACCTAAATGACTCCCTAAACTAAGCTTCAATTCCCTTTTATTTGTCTATCTTCTCTAGCTGAAAAACATGCTGCTCTCTCCTCTCACAAACACAGAATGGCTGCTGTGAGAGCCTGACTCCCTTTTAAATGGCTGTAGAAAACTTTTGTGTGGTGTAGAAATATTTTTCTACCCATTGATTTCAATGCAATAAGCTAGGCGAAAAAAGTGGAACAAAGTAGAAAAACTGCACTTTTCACAAGAAATTTTTCACCAAGCGGAAAGTGCCATTTTTTTCTATTTCCATTTGAGGTGAAAATTTTTGCCCATTCCTACAGCCTGGGCAATTAGCCTTCATGAATTTCATCTTATCTGAATTCATAGTATATTTATAGATTTTATGAACCAGACAATCAGCTTTCTGAAAAACAAGACCTTTTGTGAATCTCAGAGAATAATTATGGTTGAAAAAATTATGACATGCTAATGAAAAAAATAACTCCTTGGTTATTGTTCTTTGAATAGCATTGTCTGCAATAATACAAAAGATTTGCATCAGAGAATCCAATTGATATGTATAAATTTGAGATAATGATGAGACTTTAAGAATTAAGACATTTACAATTGGATCTGATTGATGGATCTGTAAATGAGTAACACATTTATATTGGTTTGTATTTGCAAGAAATTCACAGAAAATAATTTAGAAGCAATTTGAATGGTAGAAGGAGAGAGATTTTCTTGCGCCATAGAGTAACAGACTGAAAGTTAGTATGGAATGACCTCCCATTGAATGTTATAAAGGGTATTTCAGTATTTTAGAATGTATGAGCAAGAGAAAATAAGACCAAGCTTTTTGTACTGGGCTTTTTAGGAACTATAGATTAGAAAATGGAAACATGAAATGGGTCTTCTGCTCTTAAACTGGAGTTCACTTTTTCTATAAAAGGTTTAAAATAGACCTGTCTCCTTGAATTTGTTTTACATATTTGAAAACTTCATTCAAAACTGCATATGTATCATGTTAACCAAAAGTTCAGCAAATGTATTATTTAGGAAATATTATTTTTTTTCTAGGAAAAGTTTCCAAATCTCTATATTAGCATATAAAACTTTACTGAAAACCTGAATTAGCATCAGAATGCTTAATTAACATATGACATTTCAACAACTGAATTAACATATGAACCTACACGTATATCAAAATTAGCATAATTTAGCATACGTTACCCAGTATGGATATCTCTCTAACTGTACTTCTGCTAGTCTTTTGACTGACATGGCAGTTTTTAAAGAAGCTTTCAAATATGCAAAGCTGGATCAAGGTGAAAGGTCCACTTTAAGTATCCACAAACTGCAAATGAGGTAAAACTTTTACATGAAAAACAAAAGAATATGTAGACACTTACATACTATGATATGAGCATAACACAAGATATATAGCAGTATATCTACCATTTACATGCCTTATAATAGGATAGTTATGACATCCCTACTGTAGTGTAATACCATCTAGCCTCATAACAGTAGCACCATCTCAGGAACCACTTATTCAGTGAAGTACATAGTATGGAGATACTTTACTCATGATCCAAAAGCTAAGCATGTTGCTATCTGTTTTCTGTGTAAAATGCATGTGAACAGGGGAAAAGCAGACTCACACCTAGACATATCCTCAATGAGATCCCAAATGAAGCACAGCCACAGGTCTGCATGGGAGAAAAACCATCAACATATCATTGGGGCCACAACTAGCAGCAGCAGAAACACTCCAAAAAAGTTGATTTGTCAAAGAGTGTGGTAAAAGTTCCTTCATTTGAAATACCAACTCTGCATAGGAGTAAGAATCAGAGTTTGCTGTAGGAGATGGCAATACACTGCACACACGTGGTGCCTCCGCCACCACCACCTGTAGTCATGTTGTTAAAGAAGTCAAGTCACCAGTCTCGCTCTGTATCATACACCAACACCTCCTCACCTCCGATCCCTCTCTCAGTAGGCATACCCCAAGGCTCTGTTCTGGGACCTCTTCTCTTTTCTCTGTATACACTCTCCCTGGGGCAACTGATAAAATCCTTTGGCTTTAACTATCATTTTTATGCAGACAATACGCAAATATATCTCTCCGCACCCTCAATATTACCTGAAATACAGCAGCGGGTCACAGATTGCCTTACTGCTGTCTCTTCCTGGATGGCTCATTATCGCTTAAAACCTAACATGACCAAGACTGAGCTCCTTATCTTACCTCCTAAATCCTGCACAACACCTCCATTCTCTATAACTGTTGAAGGCTCCACAATTTACCCTGTAGACAAGGCCTGCTGCCTCAGGGTAACTTTGGACTCTTCTCTTTCCTTCTCCTCCACATTAATGACGT
Source organism: Rhinophrynus dorsalis (assembly GCA_037306005.1). NCBI lineage: Eukaryota > Metazoa > Chordata > Amphibia > Anura > Rhinophrynidae > Rhinophrynus > Rhinophrynus dorsalis. Next base: position 172,789,885 of record CM074718.1, read on the forward strand.
TACCAAAACCTGTTGCTTCTTTATTTGGAATATAGCAAAAATACGGCCATTCCTCTCTCACTCCACAACAGGAACCCTCGTACATGGTCTTATCCTTTCTCGTCTGGACTACTGCAACTCATTACTTATTGGTCTTCCTACTAACCATATCGCTCCTCTTCAGTCAGTTCTTAATTCAGCCACCAGAATACTCTTTTTTCTCCTCCAGAACAGTACTCACCCCACCACTTTTAAAATCACTGTCATGGCTTCCCATAAAGCAGAATATAACATTCTAAAACCTCCTCATTATCTTCAAGGCTCTCCATCACTTGTCCCCTCTTTATATTTCATCTTTGATATCCCGCCATATTCTTGCATGTCCACTACACACCACTCATGGTGGACGACTCTCTGCTCCTTTAACCACTATCACTGTTTCACAACTGAAGGCTTTCTCCCTTGCTGCTCCCTACCTCTGGAACTCCTTTCCACCCAGTATTCACCAAGCATCAACCCTCAACAACTTTAAATCCAAACTAAATAAGCACCTTTTAAATATAGCAACAGTGTAATATGAAAACAGTATCTCACATGTCAAAAACTACACTTCGTCCTCTACCAGATCATATCTGTATGTCACCCATCCTATACTTAGATTGTAAGCTCTACTCGGCAGGGACCTTTCATCATCATGAATACTCGCCTGTTGTTCCCCTTATGATTGTCTTTATAAGTAGGGATGGGCAAAAATGTTCACCTCAAACTGAAATCGGCGAATAATGGCACTTTCTGCTTGGTGAAAAATTTCCAGCGAAAAGTGCTGTTTTTTTGCATTTTTCCTCCTTTTCCCTCCATTGAAATCAATGGGAAGAATATATTTCTATACCACACAAAAGTTTTCTACAGCCATATAAAAGGCTGTCAGGCTCTCACAGCAGCCATTCTGTGTTTGTGAGAGGAGAAAGCAGCATGTTTTTGAGCTAGAGGAGATAGGCAAATAAAGGGGAATTGAAGCTTAGTTTAGGGAGTCATTTAGGTAGGACATTTTTCTCTGTATTAGTGGGGTCTGGGGGCATTCTAGGGGATAAGAAGGGAGGAAGGAGGTTGTCCCCCAAATACTCCAAAATTCCATGTGATTGGTAGGCAAGACACAGTCAACAAATTTGCTTGCTGATCTTGCTGTTATTGTCCCTGTGCTGGGTGGGGAAGTCTGGGGGAAAAATATGGTTGATTTTCTTTTTCACTTATAATTTTTTTTGGACAGACTGTGATAAGACAACAGGGTGAACAATTAAAAAAATAAAAAAAATTAAATAAAAAAATAAAAGATAAAAAGAAAATAAAGAATAAAAAAAGAAATATCTTAGGTGACAGTGACAGACAGCTGACTGGGCTTAGGCAAGGCATCATACAGCTCCATCAGTTGTGTTGTGCACTGTACAGTAAAAAAAACACAGTGTAATTGCAGAATGTCCAGCAAAAGAGCAAGGGGGAGGGGGAGGGGTGGAGCAGTGTAGGGACGTGAGAGTAAAGTAGTAGTCCAAAAACCTACTGCAGCAATGGTTGTTGTAGTGTGTTCAATCAATGATGATGATCCCTTTACTCCAAGGGAGAAGGCAGTTTGTCAAGGTCCCAGCAAAACTAGGTCCAGCACCACCAGTGCCAGTAGAAATATAGAACCCTATAATAAGAACACTGAAGATGACAATAAGTCACATTCAAGTGTTGATGATGCTGGCAACAGCATAATAGAGGAAGGTGTAGCAGCTGAACCGCCTGCTGCATCAGATGGTGAGACACCAAAATACCTGTCCTCAGTAAAAATAAAAATAAATTGTTTGAGACCTCCAAAAGCTTAGAGGAATATAAGAGTAGTAGTGGGCAAGAACTGTCAGGTGATGCTGATGCTGCTGAGGATGACCTAATGAAGACTGATGATGATGCAGATCTAGAATATATCCCTCAAGCAACCTTCTCTTGTTCAGATACAGATGAAGTTGAGAGTGAGGATGATGACAGGGCTATAAGGTTAGCAGATAGTCAAAGGCTGTATCTTCCGCCACTTTTAAGGAGCACTGTGTCTGTCTATAAACTGTTTAAGAAAACCATTGGAAAGTCTGACCCTGGACAAGCACAGATGTCAAAAAGCACACAGTCACCCTATCAGTCATCCTCAGCATCATTGCCTCTTCAAAGTCCAAGTCCCACTCAGCCACAGACACCTGCAGGTTGTGCTAGATATGATGAATACCTCTGGTGCTGCTGCTATAAGTGCTGTACCTCTGACACCTAGTAGTAGTGGCAGTAGAATTACATCAATATCTAGCTCCAGTAGTTTTACTAGTAGCAGAAACCACACATGACAGACAAAGCCAGGACAAATATATTCAATCAGTATAGATGAGGAGGTGGAGGACGGGTTTGAAGAAGGGTTGCCACCATCTACCCCACTTAGGAACACTGCTATGACCGATAAGTAATATGTGTCAATAATCTGAGGAGGAGGATAGAGTATGACAATGGTAAAAATACATACACAAATCACACCATGCCAGTCCCCCCCCCACCACTACAATACATATCTGCCACACTGTAGGTTGTACTTTATGTTTTCTTATTACTTGATATCATCCTGAATATGTGCCAGTGTCACTTAAGCAAGAAAGTGTAGTGGGCAAAGGAGAAATGCATTCTGCATGCTAACATTTTTCAAGCCATATTTTGCTGTAGGACTCAAAACTTTGACTTTCAGCCACTTATTTCTAAACTTCAGCCCTCAGACGTAGTAATATTACAGTGGGAAATGTAGTACCTATAGGAAATTATAGGTGAAAAATGTGTTAATATAGGTGGAAAATGTGTTAACATAGGTGGAAAATTTGTTAAAATAGGCGAAAAGGAGGACATTTTTGCATAGGAGGCAAGGTGAAATTTTTTGCGGGTAAAGTGAAAAATCGGCACGTTTTCACAATATTTTTCACGGGAAATTTCACACTTTTCACCCACCCCATTTATAAGTACTTAATCCCTGCACTTATTCTAACCCTTCTATATGAAATGTAAACTGTAAAGTGCCAAGTACACTGGTTGGTGCTATATAAATAAAATATACAATACAAGTTACAGGGTCCTTCTACCAAGTACTGCTAACCCACACATACTGAGTTATTGGGAAGGAGTCAAAAACTTCCCAAAACAATCCCAAAGTGCTCCCATGAAATAGCAAGGTTGCCAAGATGTTGTCAACATACATGCTATATGTTCATTGGGTTTCCCACCCAACTCTATCAGTGGGCAACACTAGCTTAAAGCATCAGGTCACAGGCAATAATCTTGCCACTGGTTCTGGCAGAATGAGTAAAAGGCAGCAGAAGGATAGCCCATACCATCAGCATACCACCTTGTGTATGCAAAGTTTTGTGAGACAGTCCCACAAAGCCATAGATGTATTTAGTAAACTACAGCAGGTGATAGAAGGATGGCTTGTATTCAGCTAATTGAAAGCTGGTTTTGTGTCTTCTAATAATGGCTCCCACATAATAGCAGCATTGAGAATAGGCAATATGGTGCATATCTCCTGCTTTGCCCATGTGCTAAATTTAGTTGTAATCAGATTTTTGGCAGAATCTGAAACTCTCAGAGAGATGCTTAATATCGCTGTCAAAATCTGTGCTAATTTTTCACTCCTCCAAAAGTGCATTCAATGTGTTATATTCCATACAAGAGAGTAACAACCTGCCCCATCATCAGCTGAAAATGGAGGTCCTTTGCAGGTGCAATTCCACACTTTGCATGTTAGAGTGTTTATATGAGCAGAATAAGGCCATTCACGAGTACACAATGTAAAACTGGGCAATGGCAACTATTGTGCTATGTATGTGAGCCGCTGAAACCTTTTGAGAAGGCAACCATGTTGGTTATTGGAGATCAGTAAAAATTTTTGCCTTAGACCAAAATCAGTGAAAAATGGCACCTCCTGCATGAAAATTGACGTTTTCCTGCTTTTTTTCACCTAGCTCACTGCATTGAAATCACTGGGAAGACTAAATTTTTCCCCACCACATTTCAGTTTTTTCTTCTTTTTATGCGGGCATATAAAAAGGGTGCCAGGCACTCACAGCATGTCATTCTGTGTTTGTGAGAGATAAAATCAGTATGTTTTTGCATTATAGAAGATAGCAAATAAAGGGGCATCTGGGGGCATTCTGGGAGAGAAGGGAGGATCGAGGTTGACTCCAAATATCTCAAAATTTGGTGTGACTGACTGGCAAGAAGATGGGGTCCAATTTGCTTGCTGAATTTGCAGTTATTATTAGCGCTGTGTTAGACGAGTCTAAGGTGGTTGGCCCCAAATACCTCAAGATTCTTTCTCACTGATTTGATTTGAAAGACACAGGCAACTGTGTTCCAAGCAATTTCCTTGCTGATCTTGCTGTTACTATAGCTGGGTTGATGTGTCTGGTTTTATGCGATGGGAGCAAAGGAAGTTGACCCTAAATACTAGTGATGAGCGAGCATGCTCGGCCGAAGCTCGGTTCGGCTCGAGCATCGCTCTGCTCGGCACATGGCGGTACTCGTACGAGTACCGCATGTGCTCGCCCGCCATGTTCGGGTCTCCTCCCCGCACGTTTCGCAGCTGCTGCGCAGCCAATAAACGTGCGGGGAGGCTCTGACATCAGTGTAATGCCAGCAGCCATGTTGGCTGCTGGCATTACACTGATTGGCTGGCCAGAACCCGTGATCGGGTGCTGTATAGCACCCGACGCGCGAGTTCGGCTCATTCTTAGCCAGGGAGAGATGCGCTTAGGCAGGGAAAGTCAGTGTAGGGAGAATAAAATTGTTGAAACTCTTTCAAGATCCAAAAGTCCTTTTTAGGACTGTTGTGTGTGGGGGCAGCATTTATATTTTGTTTGGGGGGGCACAATTTACTTTTTTTTGTGGGGGGGGATATTTATAAGGTGACATATAATACTAGATGCACAGGAAGTCAGTGTAGGGAGAATAAAATTGTTGAAACTCTTTCAAGACCCAAAAGTCCTTTTTAGGACTGTTGTGTGTGGGGGCAGCATTTAATTTTTTTTGGGGGTGGCAGAATTTCATTTTTTTGTGGGGGGGGGACATGTTCTAAGGTGACATTGTACTAGGTGCACAGGGACAAATATTTCACAGTGCAGTGACAAGCTGACATATTCTGTTAGGTGCACAGGGCCAATGATTTTACAACGCAGCGACAAAAAGGGCCATTTTAAACGTGTGCCTAGCCATAGATTATTGTCACATTCTGTTTAGTGTGCAAATTCACAGATTAACGTCACATATTCCGTTCACTGTGCCTAGCCGCAGATTAGCGTCACATTCTGTTTCGTGTGCCTAGCCGCAGATTAGCGTCACATTCTGTTTCGTGTGCCTAGCCGCAGATTAGCGTCACATATTGTTTAGTGTGCCTAGCCGCAGATTAACGTCACATATTGTTTAGTGTGCCTAGCCGCAGATTAGCGTCACATATTGTTTAGTGTGCCTAGCCGCAGATTAGCGTCACATTCTGTTTCGTGTGCCTAGTCGCAGATTACCGGCTTATATTCCGTTTAATATGAAGAAGGCGGGTAAAAAGGGACGGGGAAGTGGACGTGATCCTCATAGTTCAAGTAAATATACAGCAAATACTGTTTGGTAACAATTTTTCGCCTAAAATCGTTTTTATCTTCCTTTTTGTGTGTTTTACGGTCAGTCTGTAAAAATGGCGTACTACGGGCGAAACATCGTTCCCAGCAGCGACGTTGGAGTCCAAGATGCATCCAGACATCCTCCCTATGCTGTCCCTGAACCATTTCTGTGGTGTTTCCATCATTTTCTGACCTTTTCCTATGAACCAGGCACCCTCCCCTCATCAGAGCAGGGGGTGCCTGGTGTAATGCTCGAGTCCTCCCATTGACTTCAATGGGGCTCGGGTGCTCGGCCGAGCACTCGAGCCTCCGGGGGCGCTCGGCCAGAGCACCCGAACACCCGAGCATCGGGGTGCTCGATCATCACTACTAAATACCCCAAAATTCTGTCTGATTTTATTTGAAAGACACAGGCAGCTTCAGTCCAATGTCCTTAATGATCTTGCTGTTATTGTCTCTGTACTGGGGAAGTCTGGGGAAAGAAGATTTTTTTTGTTGGACAGACTGTAAAAGATAGGATAGACACATTAAAAAAATAAAATAAATAAATAAATAAATACATAAATATATTAGCTGACAGACAGCTGACTGGGAGCCTGACATGAACTGTGTGACTTAGGCAGACTTGATAGGCAGCAGACAACATTGAGAATTTTGTCGAGTTCTGTACTGTAGCGTAAAACCACAAACATTACTTGAGTAATGTCTGGTAAAGCCACTTGGGGCAGGAAGAGGGGGAATGGTGGAGCAGCGCAGGGACATTTGAGTAAAGTGGTTGTACAAAAACTAACTGCAGCCATGGTTGCTGAAGTATTTGCAATAAATGATGATGATCCCTCTCCTCACGGGGAGGCTGTAACTTGTAAAGGTCCCACCAAAAGTTCTACCACCACCATCACCAGCTTAAATACCAAAAAAAACATAGAATAAACCCAATCTAGTGGATACAATGGCTCTCAGCAATACAAAATAATAAAAAACTCTGTCACCATTTACATATTACTGCTGCATAACATTACAATGTGATAGCTAAAACATAAAAAATAATAATAATCAAAAAGATGAGAAACGATATTACTAAAAATCCAGCAGACACACTAGATCTTAAATTAGCTGTGATTCAATGTCCATCTTCATACATGCTCTTTCTGTAGGGTAGATAATAGTCCCATAAAGTTACTCTCCCTACTTATAAACAGTGACTCTTATCCTCCATAAGCACCCCCGTCTCAAGTCCTCACTTAACCCCTAGTGGCGGCTCTAGCAAGTGTATAGGCAATATATTAGTGTACTTAGCTGGATACACTTATAGTCTCATAGACTTCCTCAGTTGTACATTTCTGATTTCAGTAGTGCTTCACTGATGTCCTGCCTGTCACTTTAATCACTGGGGTATGAACTGCGGGCGGTCTCCTTTATAAATGTTAGGTTCCAGGCTTCTCTCAAACTGTACAAACAGTGGGAAGAGTAAAATGATCCTGATCGGTGATCTCTCAGTGAAGTGTGTTTCCAGTTATTAAAAAAAAATAAGTCACATTCTCATGTTGATGATGGCAATGGCTTAATGAAGGAAGATGTAGCAGCTAAACCAGCTGTTGCATCTGACAGTGAGACAAACAAGCATCAAATCACCTGTCCTCAAGTAGTAGTTAACTTTGAGAAAGTAAAAGAAAAAAATTAATTGTTTGACACCTTTAAAGGTTTAGTGGAATATAAGGGTAGTGGGTAAGAAGTAGTGAGTGATTCTGATGCTGAAGATGACCTAATAACTGCTGTTGATGATGCAGAACTAGAAAATATCCCTCCCACATCCTCTTCTTTTTCAGATAAAGTTGAAGGTGAGAGTGAGAGACATGATGACATGGCCTGAAAGTTAGCAAAAAGGCAAAGGCTCAATCTTCCACCACTGAAAAGGAGTGTTGTGCCTGTTTATAAACTGTTTGACAAAACCATTGGAAGTTCTCACCCTGGACATGCAAAGATGGCAAAAAGTATACAGTCAACCTGTCAGTCATCATCAGCATCATCACTGCTTCCAATTCCAAGTCCCCCTCAGCCACACACCCTTGTGTTGAGTAACCAGCAGCAACCACAACAATACAGGTTATTAGCGTCCATATCCTTCGCTATCGCTTTCGCTCTTTTTTTCTTCCAGCCATATTTGTGTTGTTGGTTTTATGATACCCTAGAGTGCACCAAATTATTTAATGTTTTTGGCTCAGTCACTAATTTTTAGCTAGTACTGGCTGATTTAGTTAGCTCATAATTTCGCTATGACGGGTCATCTGCTGCTGCTGGAAGTGCTGCACCTTTGACACCTAGTAGCAGTGGTAGCAGTAGAATTGCATCAACATCTAGCCCCAGAAGTAGTAGCAGCCCCTCAGGAACCCCTCAGTCCAAGAAGTCCACAGTATGGAGATACTTCACTCAAGATCCAAAAGCTAAGCATGGTGCTATCTGTTGTCTGTGCAAAAAGCATGTGAGCAGGGGGAAAGCAGGCTCACCTAGGCAGCTCCTCTATGAGATCCCACCTGACACACAACCACAGGTCTTATTGGGAGACACACTATCAGCAGGTCAGATGTGCCACAACTAGCAGCAGAAGAAGTATTCCAAAAAGTGTCCTGAGCTCTAGGGAAGATAAGAGGAGTAGTGATGTTACTTATGTGTCAGAGAGTTGCCACTGTCAATAGATAGTTCATTCCAAAGAATAAGATCTATGGCTCCTGCTACAGAGGATTGTGATGATTCTCTGTTTGCTGTAGGAAATGGCAAAAGTCATAGACTGCCCATACATGCTGCCTCTACCTCCATGACCACCTCTAGTCATGTTGTTAAAGCAATAAATTTACAGGTTCTCCTGCTATGTCCTGCCAACCCACACTGACTGAATTTCAATGAAGCAGTCAAAAACTACATGTTTCCAGGATGGCTTTACCAGACTTGTACAAGCAGGTGGTTAGTGTGATGGGCAAAGGGCTGGAAAGTGTATAAGGCAAGAAAATCCACATGACAACAGATTTGTGGACAAGTGAACAAAGAGCAGACTATATGACTGTGACTGCGACTGCTCACTGGGTTTCCCTCACACCACTACCACCTGTGGTCAACACTAGCTTACAGCATCAAGTGACAGCCAGTAATTGTGTGATTAAAAGGGAGAAGCAGGATTGCTCATAGATTTGGCATGCCACCTTGTGCATGCAGAATTTTGAGAAAAAGTCCCACAAAACCTAAGAGATGTTTTAGGTAAGCTAAATCAAGTGATAAAGGAATGGCTTGTACCCTGCTCCTAAAAAGCTGATTTTGTGTCTACTGTTAATGGCTCCAACATAATTGCTGAGTTGAGAATAGGTGATATGGTGCAAGTGCCCTGCTTTGGCTATGTACTAAATTTAGTTGTGACCAGATTACTGAGACAACCCAAAACCCCCAGAGAGCTGGTTACTATTGCCCACAAAATCTGTGGCCATTTTAGTCACTCCTAAAGTGCATGCAATGCTCTATATTCCATAAAAGAGCATCACCATCTGAAAATGGAGGTCTGTACCAGGTGGCATTCCACACTGTACATGCCAGAGCATTTGTACAAGCAGAATAAAGCCATTAGCGAGTACACCATGCCATACTGGAGGGCTTTGAAGGGATCCTCTTTGTCATATGGCCAATGGCAACTAATATGCAATGTATGTGAGCTGCAATGAAACCCTTTGAGGAGACAACCATGATGCTGAGTCGCATAGGGGCAAGAATTATTGAAATTCTACCACTGATATTTTTATCAGTGAGGACTGAGGACTTTTACCATAATGACAACACAGATCAGCTGGTTAGTGTGCTTTGAACAAGATCCTTGCAAAGTGTCAATTAAAAGCAATAAGGAATACATTCTTGCCACTTTGCTTGACCACCACTTTTAACACAAAATTTGTAAATTTCTGACACAGGACCATCAGCAGTTTGTCACAACAAGGAGTCATGATGATCAGCAACATCTCTGAGGAATCAGATTCTGTCAAGGATTATAGACATATGCTTATTGATTGAGTGGAAGGTTGCATTGTGGAGGATGAGAGGGAAACAGGGCACAAAAAACATATAGACAGCATAGTGAAAAAGTAGGCACTGAAACATTTCAATGAGCAGCAGGAACACCTACATCAACCATAACATCTCATTCTGAACACAAGGAAATTCTCATCCTTGTGTCCTCATCCCTGTCTCCCATTCCTTCACACTTTCTGCTAAAAAGGCCATCAGTGTCTCTTCCACCCCAGCTTCTCCATAATCATCACCACCACCCCCACTAGTCCCTATGTACTGCTGCTGCTCTATTACAGACATCTCACTGCTGTTTGGAGGAGGTGACGAACAGTGTTACAGAGGGTCCCATAATGTCACACTTGCCATTTCTTGGTGACATAAAGAAGGTGGACTGGCAGCAGTAGCAGCATGCACAGGCAGCTGATCTGTGTTCCTGCTAGTGGTGGTGCTATTAATGGTGTGCCTGCTCCCCACCAACAACATTTCTGGCCTTTTAGCCTTCAAGATCCTGTTCGACTTAGACACTTTAGTGAAGAGAAGGGGAGGACTCCCAGGGTCCGAGGAATAGTGTGGGCTCCCTTGACCGCTAGTCCGGACGCTCTCAAATGTTTCTCCTAACATTCTGGCTGCTTCACCATTACTGCTGCTACTACTAACACCAACCACATCAAGTTCAGCCACAGAGTCATCCTCCTCAGTTTCACAGTCACTAGAAATATGAGGATATTGTTGTTGATTACCTCCTACTTCACTCCTACTGCTAACAAGCTGCTGGATCTTAGTAGTGTACTAGCACTGGCGGGACTGCTTGGGAATGGAAAGTGTGACTTAGGGTCCCTTGCTGTCACACTTGGTATCATGTACTCCTCCCCCCCCTCCTGAGTACGACAATACACACTAGCAGCAGGCAAAGTATTAATGGCAGCAGGTTTAGCACAGACAGCAGGAGCAGCATGTTTGACTGAGGCACAGCAATGGTATTAGCAGTAGTATGGGCAGCATGGCTGGCAGCAGGTACAGCACTTGGGGTAACACATCTGGCAGCAGGTAGAGCACTAGTGGCAGCAGGTACAGCACTAGTGGCAGCAGGGGCAGCACTTCTGGCAACAGATACAGCTCTATTGGCAGGTACAGCAATGGTTTCACTGGCAGCAGGAACAGCAATGGTGATAGCAGTAGCATGGGAAGCACGTCTGGCAGCAGGTACAGCACTTGGGGCAGCAGATACAGCTCCAGTGGCAGCAGAGGCAGCATGTCTGGCAGCAGGTATAGCACTAGTGGCAGCATGTCTGGCAGCAGGTACAGCACTAGTGGCAGCAGGGGCAGCAATGGTGGCAGCAGGTACAACAATGGTGGCACTGGCAGCAGGGGCAGCAAATCTTGCAGCAGGCAGGCAGCTGACCTGTCCTGCTCTCACTACTACTACCCTTCTCTTCCTCTTTTCCCATTAATTTCCTTAAGA